>JARVGQ010000474.1:20561874-20577279 GCA_031762355.1 Hypsolebias martinsi | reverse complement strand
GGGTGGTGGTGCAGACAGTTAGAGGAGGTGGGCCTGTGATCATACTGATGTCAAAAATGTGTGTGGGAAAGGTGAAGCACCCACACCTGCCTCCACCCTCATTTGCCCCATCCTGGGCTCTTGAGCAAGGCCCTCAACCCCCACCATCTGCTCATCCAAGCACCCTAGATGGCAGATTTCTGCTCCACACAGAGTGCTGTGGTATCTCGGTGGTCTGTGGTTGTGTCAGGAAGGGCAACCAACATAAAAGCAATTGGCAAGTCTTCGTGCGAGTTAGTTCGCTGTGACGACCCCCAAAGGTAGGGAGCAGCCGAAAGCAGAATGATAAATAAATTATATATAAAGCAGGGGGACATGAGGTGTGCTCCAATTATAGGGGCATCCCTCTCCTTAGTCTCCCTGGTAAGGTCTATTCAGGGGTACTGGAGAAGTGAATCAGATCGTTGGATGAAGATCCAGGAGGAACAATGCAGGTTCTGTCCTGGCTGTGGAACACTGGACCAGCTCTTTACCCTCACTAGGGTCCTTGAGGGGTCATGGGAGTTTACCCATCCAGTCTACATATGTTTTGTGGACTTGGAGATGGTGTTTGACCGTGTTCCTCGTAGTACACTGTGGGGGGTGCTCCAGGAGCATGGGATTGGGGGTTCATTGCTACAGGCTGTTCAGTCCCTACACAAGCAGTGCAACAGCTTGGTTCACATTGCCAGCAGTAAGTCGGACCCCTTCAGGGTGGGAGTTGGACTCTGCCAGGGCTGCTCGTTGTCACGATTCTGTTAATAACTTTTATGGACAGAATTTCTTGTGCAGCCAGGGGGGGGGTGGAGGGTTTCGTGTTCGGTGGCCTCAAGATTCAATCTCTACTCTTTGCAGATGATGTGGTCCTGTTGGTGTCATCGTTCTGTAATCTTCAGCTCTCACTGGAGCAGTTCACAACTGAGTGTGAAGCAGCCGGGATGAGAATCAGCACCTTCAAATCTAAGACCATGGTCCTCAGTCGGAAAAGTGTGGATTGTTCTCTTCGGGTCGAGGGTGAGGTTCTGCCTCAAATGGAGTTCAAGTATCTCTGGATTTTGTTCACAAGTGAGGGAAGCCTGGAGCGTGAGATTGACAGACAAATTGGTGCAGCATCTGCAGTATTGTGGACTCTATACCGGTCCGTTGTAGTGAAGAGGGAGCGAGCAGTAAGGAAAAGCTCTCTGTTTACCAGTTCGGTCTACGTTCCTACCCTCACCTATGGCAACAAACTCTGACCAAAAAACTAGATTGTGGATACAGGCAGTTGAAAAGAGTTGCCTCCGCAGAGTAGCTGGACTCTCCCTGCGTGATAGGGTGAGAAGCTCCGTTACCCAGGACAGACTCAGAGTAGAAGAGCTGCTCCTCCACATCAAGAGAAGCCAGTTGAGGTGGTTCAGGCATCTGGTAAGGATACACCCTGGGTGCCTCCTTAGGGAGCTACTACAGGCATGTTCGACTGGGAGGATACCTAGGGAAGACCATGGACACGCTGGAGAGACTACACTGTATGTCCCTCGGTTGACCTAGGAACCACCTTGGAATCCTCCCAGGTTAACTGGAATAGGTGGCTGTGGAAAGAGATGTCTGGGCCGCCCTGCTCAAGCTGCTACCTGACTTTGGAACAAGCGGAAGATACTGGATGGATGGATAGATATATAAAGCACATTTACGAACAACAGGCTGTAAAGCAAAGTTCTTCAACTTCTCAACTGCTACTTCTTAGGAATTGCCACAACGTGGTCGTGGCCAACCACACTTGGCATGAAAGATTTACGATGCAACACGAGCTCGAACGTGTAGCCTTAGTATTATGAGGCGGTGGCACTGACCACCAAGCTGTATAATAGTTATAAAAGAATAAAACGAATAGGAAATTTTTTAAAATAATAAAATTAATTTGGAAACTACCACAACAATAAATAAAAAAATCCCAACATAACGTGAACGTTTCCCATGCAGAATTTGATAAAATTACTGCTACAATAGCCATTCAGTATGAAACTGACAGCAGCATTAAGTTCATAAAAGAGCTGTTAAATGAACCACTATCAAATTCTGGAGATTGGAGTTTTAATACAGCAACAATCTACTATTTCTCCAAACAGGGGCTTTTCAAAGAGATATCTACAACAGGTAAGATATTCTTTCTTAATATTCTTTTTCCACATAAACCAACAACAACAGTCCATCATGGAGGGCTTACAGATACATTCATCTACCCTTCTTATTTCTAACTAATGTTTAGGTGCACAATGGAGTAGATGTAAGGGGTCTCTAGCTTCAGCAAACCCCTATTCACACCACTGTGCCTGCATCTCTTCAGAAACAGTTCCTGACATTTTTGCAATAACCTTTCATAAACAGCTGTGGTGAAATATATCAACCATAACAGGAGTTTAAGATGCTTTCTTCTTTTAAATCTGAAAGTCCATTGTATGAGGGCCTATTTAACGATTTTAATTAAAACAGTGAAGCTAATTTAGGTTGGTTCATAAAGTCAGCACTAATCTTCATGAGAAGTCCCATGCTGAGGAATCTGCAGAGGCTGTAGCATTATTATAGCTCAATGCCAAAAAGCTTCTCGTAATGCACTGCGTTTATTTACATAACTGTCATGTGAGTTAGCTGCTGCTGACACCCAGCTTCAATGTCACAGATGAAAATCTACGTAGGACGCCATGTTTTAGCCTGTGTTTACTTCTACCGGCTACAGTAAGCTAATGTTCTTTACACCTGTCCGTTAGCTAAACGGCGAACTGACTGCAGTAAATGGCTCGGCACGGCTTCGACCACGCGGTTGCTACTTACCGATAAAGTCTCAGCGCCGAGGTTTAAAATGTCATGAGACAAAACGGTGTATGTTCTGCGACATGAGACACATCGACACACGGACGGTTGACGAGCGACAGCGAAAGACGCAGACACACCAAGCGCCTTCAGAACAGGTATGGCTTCAATGATGTTCTCGAGTGTGACTGTTGGGGCGGAGCTTGTGAAGTCAATGTTAGCTCTACAGAGCCGCTAAAGCCGGTAGCACTGAGGTTATAAAACAAGCATACAGTTCGGCTCTCTGGTATATGGAGGGTCAAACGTGACAAAATAAATAAATACGTCATGAAATAAAGAAACGTAAATGCCATTAAATATTAAATGCATAATTAAATGTATAATTTAAGGATTTAATACATTATTAAATCATTAAATATACAATTAGATTTAATGAAATGTCATTTTCAATATTTTTTATTTTTATTTCAGAGTCAGAGATTCTTTATTGTCATTCGCACCACATGTGGCATATGTGGTGGAAAAAATGGTGTGCACAGTGTTCCAGTTACATCCAACAATAAAATGTAAAAGAAAAACAGTAATAACATCTAAGATATGAACTAAGAAAAACATAAACTAAAAATACACTAAGCACTAATATAGAAAAACATTACTCCAAGCAGCAGCACGAACATGGGTCTGTATGAGCCGATGGGCATGAATGAACACAGGCACATGAAACATATTTTTATCAGCAGCAACATGAAACAGATCAGCAGCAACATGATGTGATATTGCACAGTGATTATTCTGGTTGGATATTCATGAGTCTAACAGCCTCAGGGTAGAAGCTGTTCCTCAGTCTAATGGTTCCACACGTAATGCTCCTCAACCTCCTTCCTGAGGGGAGTTGGGCAAAAAGTGTGTGTGCTGGGTGAGTTAGGTCCTAGTGAGTACAGTACAGTGCTTTCTTAGGCTTAGACTACTAGAGGACAAATTTACCAAATTTCCTTAAATCTTCTTCTTTCGGCTGCTCCCTGCGTTAGGGACTAAGTCGCACAAAGACTTGGCAGTTATTTTTACGCCGAATGCCCTTCCTGATGCAACCACAGACCACCAAGCTACCACAGCCCACTGTGTGGAGCAGAGAGCTGAAATCTAGGATACTCGGGGGAGCAGATGGTGTGGGTTAAGGGCCTTGCTCAAGGGCCCAGAGTGTGGCAAATGAGGGTGGGGGCAGGTGTAGATGCTTCACCTAAACCACCCATATTTTTGATGTTGTCGGTACCGGGGGCTTGAAGTGGCGATCTTCCAATCACAGGCCCACCTTCTCTAACCTCTGCACCACCACTCCCCCATACCTAATTTCCTTAATTGAATTGTTAAAATTGAATAGTTTTCATGTGATACTATTTCTCTCTTAACATGTGATTCTTGACCTGCCATTGTGTATCTGTTCCTCTCAAACCCAGCTGGTCAAAGCAGATGGCCGCTTGTCCTGAGCCTGGCTCTGCTAAAGGTTTCTTCCTCATGAGGGAGTTTTTTTCTTTCCACTGTCGCCTTCATGCTTGCTGAAGATGAGAGTTATGTGATGGAGTTAAACTCAAAGCAGTCTGCTCAGATAAATAATGATAAGTTATTATTTTTATATATGAATATTTCTGTTCAGTGCCCCGAGACGACTTCTGTTGTGACTTGGCGCTATTTAAATAAAAATGACTTGAACACTGTGTAAATTTACCAGTAATTATTATTTGAATATTGTAACATATTCAATAATTGAAAGTTCCGGAAAGCACAATGTGCAACTAAAAGATAAACACTGTCAGGAGTAACCTGTTGAATCTGGTTGAATATTTCCATAGTGTTTGATGAAAAAGAAAGGGATCTTAACCTCCTTGACTAATACAAGCAGGTATTAAAATGGTCTGCAGCACGCTCAGACGCTCATTCTGTAGCTGAGAAAACTAGTTACTGAACTAAGAGATGTCTTGACTCAAATAATACATTTAAATTTTGAAGATGAAAGCATTTTTTTTAATAAATTTAAGCTTCATCAAGTTGTAATGGATGTGCTCATCAAGAAGACACACCTTAAAAAGCATAAAATGCATAAAAACCTGTGTTGCTATAAATGTTTACACTTTTGTCTCTCTAAAAGACGTTATGAACAGATCCCGACAGAAGCCAGGGAGTCGTCCTATTTTGAAAACCGTTGAAATATTCATCAACCCTTTGTTCCGGTTTGATCAATATTACCTTTCATTATTTACGGTGTTAAAAAAAAAAAAAGTGTCCTGCTGTTTGTGTTCAATTCAAGATGGCTGCCCCAGCCTGCCCTTAGCAAACAGGGAACTGGCTAAACTCAACCAAAAATAAACATATAGAGCTAAAACCTGGTGTGGTACTAGCTGATCATCTTTGACAACACACTCTTTGAGCACAACACGTTGTGCAGGATCTGATTCCTTTTTAGAGTCAACTCAGTTCAAGATGGCCGCCACAGCTAATCAACCTTATCCTACAATAAAATGGCTGCAACTCTGTGAGTTGTACAGATATTGAGTGGTAGTAGCCAACAGTTATTACCAACACGTACTTTGAGGGCTACATGTGAGCAGGGCAGGCCAAGCCCCCATGGGGCCCTGAGCAAAATTGGGTTTGGGGCCCTCTATTTCTGCTTATAATGTGGATTACTGCAATCAGCAGTCAGATGATCAGATCATTCACCCACCCAACATGAACTCTGTGGAACTCTGACAGCCCTGTTTACATTATCTTATATATGTACAGTATATGTATACTGTATATCCTCTAGTGCAGCTGTCAAACTCATTTTCATTTTAGGCCAAATCAAGCTCATGAATGTCCTCAAAAGGCTGGACATGGCAGAATGTATCGATAAAACTACCTATTAACAAACTGGAAACATATACAAACTTTCTCTGCATTTGATAACTACTGTACTTCTAAAAAATATATTTTATGTTTGAGTAATTTGGCGTTTTAAACATAAAAACTGATTTGATTTGACTGATAAAGTAAATTTGAAGCACATGACTCTTATCTTGAAGTTCAGTCTCTGTGGCCCTCTAGAGTGCAGCGAGCCACAGAAATGGTTATGGTGGGCCGGATTTGGCCCACGGGCCTTGACTTTGAAACATGCGATTTAGTGGTAGTAAAAGTAACAAAACGTTTAAAAAAAAAAAAAAAAAAACACCAGTATGCATTATGCATTTTACAACAAAAGTGTCATCCGATTTATTATTGTTAGTTCCAAAGAACGGCAACAGTTAATGTTCGAAATAACTTGTAATGCAAGATCAACATCAAACAACAGACAAAATAACTTAGATGCATAAAAATAAATTAAATCCTGCAAAAACAGACAAAATTAAATATATTTTTAAAAAATCAAGGAAATACTTAAATAATGTAAACAAACAATTACTTGAAACCACATAAAATGGTTTAAAAAAGAAATTTAAAGTTGAATAATTAGTTCTTAAAACTATGTAAATGTATGCAACAATTTGCAAAAGCTGAACTTGAAATATTAAACAACCTTTACCCACACATTTGACCTGTTTGTTACGTCTTCCTCAATACGTCACAAACTTCTTAAAACCTGTGCTTCCTGGCTTTTCAGGTTGCAAAGTCATTATGACATCACTGTAAGAAATCTGATGGCCAGCTTTGTTGTTCATAATAATCACTGCCAGTCCACTCAGTCGTTCTTCTGACATGGGGGGAAGGACCTGGATGTGACTTGGACCACACCCAGTGCCTATATATACTGAGCCAGGCAACACTGCAAACAACAGGGGCCTAGGTGCATTCATGGGCCTAACACGGGTGGGAATTTACAGCCACGTCTACATAAACCACCTGGTTACACATGGAAGATCTCAAATAGTTCTTTATTAGTTTGAGCTTGGAAAAGTTCCTCTCTGCAGATGTAACTACACCACTTATATAGAAATCATTACTAAAAAAATAATCAATTCCACTTAGGGGGCCCCCTAGTGGCCCCGGGGCCCTAAGCAGCCGCTTAGTCTGCTTATGCCTTGGGTCGGCCCTATGCATTCTCATGGGATAACCAAAGCCTGAGATTTAGCTGAAATTTTCGGACACCTTCCAGATATGATGTTAACACGCTGCGAAACACGCTTGTAACGTAACGTAACATCCTCCTTCTATTCAGCCTTTTATTAATTTTTTGGGGCAACCGTTATGGGTCGATAAGCTTTTGCTGGTCTGGGACACAAAATATTGTTTATGCACTCCAGTGCAGCCTCCATTGTCAAAAGCAAAATGCGTCCAGGAAACAAAAATCGCCTCATTACGTATCGGATCCTGCGTGTTTCTGTCCAAAGCACAGAGATGCCTGTTGGATTAGTATCATCACAGGACCTCGGAGTTCAGCAAATGTAGTAGGTAATTTGTGGGGGAATTTTTGCTTTACAAATTACTCACATGGCCGATTCGCACGGGATTAACAACACAGACAATCTCCGTATTTATTACAAATAGCATGTGGTCCCTAGGTAAAACTAATCTTGTGTGAATACGGCTTTAGATCCTTATTTACTGTTTTGTTTTTTTACATTATATATTTGTGCTATTTTTGGGTGTAGCTGGGACTTTGTGTATATCATTTCATTCCACCTCATGTACCACATGTGATGCGAATGACAATAAACTTGACTTGAACTTGAACTTGCTTAAAAAGTTAATATATTTTATTTTTGCAGACTTTTCCTGACAGTTGGCCAACTTCAAATTTGATGCTGAAGAAACAACAGAGAACATCAAATGAGACCAATGACACTCATGTTGATGAACCTGCGAGCGAGGAAATATGTCAGGTTCTGACTGCACTTAATGTATTGACTGAAACTGGCTCTTGGTTTGAAATGAGTTTTAAATTTGGACCACCCTTTTGTAACTGAGCTCACCCCCTGATCTAAGCTAAAAATGTCCACATTTTAATTCACAAACTGTATCATACAGTAGTATGAAGAGAACCAAATTACAGGCAGTCCCCGAGTCACGAACGGGTTCCGTTCCTACGGCCCGTTCGCAACTCGATTTTGCCGTAACTCGGAGCGCCGGCCACATGACGGCCGTAACGTCTTTTTAAACGCGTTTTTTTCAATGTAAAACAAGAGCAGCGTACTTAGAACGCCGTTTTAATGTGTTTCCAAGCAGTTAGCTAACAGAATACCCTAAAAAAAAAATCGAAAAAAACATAAAACGTTGCATAAAAAAGACAACGTAACGTCACTGGGGGAGGCGCCGTAAGTCCGAGTTGCCGTAAGTCGATGGCGCCATTTAAAAATCAGCCCAATTATTAAAGAACAAGGCAGTTTTTCTGACTGATATTCATAAGTCTTGACTTTGCATGGTAGATGTTTTAATTTGCTTATGTGGAGGCTGCAACAAACTGTCCGTTAACTGTAGATTACAGAAGTGTTTCTGAGCAGGTGCAGTCCATCTTTTTTGCAGAGGTTTGTTCTACTCAACCTAACACAACTTTATTTACCGGTATATCATTCTTTTCAACTGCAGAGGTAATTCAACGTGCTTAACCAAGCAGCTACAAAAAAAGTGTAAAAAAATTATTTACACTCTTTTAAATTGTACAAGTACTATTTTCCTATTTGGTATTGTTCATGTTTTTCTAATGGTATTGAATTTAACGTTCCAGTGTTCAGATTCAGTACAAGCCCTTACCCCTCCACCCCCAACAACCTAATTGTTTTACTTTCTGTCTCACCACTAATCTCTTTGGCTCATCAAGCTAACCTTTGCTCATTTGATCAAAGCAGTTACATAAATCTTTCTCACATAATAGTTTTTCGAACACTCTTGGAATTTTTACATGACTGTGGCAACATTTTTTTTCTAACTTAAACACACATTACAGAGCAGCTGCTTCTAATTATGCCATACATCCATATTAGCATCTTTAAATTAGTCCAAAAGGTCCCTCGCCATGGCAACAGTAAATGAAAGCAACCTGAAAGGGCCCCCAGTGAGCAGCGGATGCTGGGACTGCCTGTATTGTTGGAGGGAGGATCTGGCAACCTGCAATCACAAGCCCTCCATTCAGACCCTCTTTAGTATTACTCAGCAAGTCAGGATTTACTGCATCATGGCTTCCGTTCTTTTCAGCCCTGACTGGCACTTTGGCATGAGATAAGTGCTGCTTGGAAACGTGGCACTGTGGCTGCCCATTCACAATGCTCCGTTGCTCGTGCACTGTTTGGATATCTCTGTGTGTGCATGACTTTGTATGGGTGCATTGTATGCAATCTGTAATGAATCTTAATTATGTTTTGGTCTGGCTTCCAGGTCCTGGATATACGACCAGAGTCTGAGACTTTGCTCAGTGAAGGAACCAGGGTCTGTGCTTACTGGAGCGAGCGCTCACGCTGCCTTTATCCAGGTTACGTTCGCAGAGGTGAGGTCAATCATCAACAGACACATGCAAATACAGTAGTCTCTTGTTTATTGCGGAGGTTACGTCCCAGCCCGCCCCCCAATAAGTTAAAATCTGCGAAGTAGGGATGTTGTACAATATATTTTATGGCTTTAGAAACCCTTCCAACACTCTTGCAATGTTTTTAATTCTTAAACATACATAATTTTAACAACATACATATAAGTAGCTACTAAATTTTACTAAAGCCGGACTTTTGGGTGGCCAGCACGGGACCAGACGGTGGTCCAATTGAGTCCAAATCTGGATGAAAAAAGTCCAGGTGGGATCCAAAGGGAACGCCAGACCTACAGTGGCGCGTACCCGCTCGGAAGTCTTTGTGGGCCAGCTGGCAGCTCTCAGATTCACAGATGAGTCTGGAGGTCCGGTTCTGCTCCAGTTCCCCGTGGGTTCCTTGTGGCTCTCTGCATCCGTTGGGTGCCGGAGTCACTGTATGAGTCAGAACCAAACGTTTTCTGATCAGATTGAAGCTTTTCCTCCATTTTAGCAGAAAGAAATGGGGCTTCTGGGTGGGGCACTGTTGGCTTCTGGGAAATGTAGCCATTATGAGTACAGTGTAGGCTTATTGAGAGGAAACTACAAAATGGCAGTGCTTGTCCGAAGAACTTTTTACTGTACAGCATCCCATACTATCCCAATCACGAGTAATATTAAAGTTGACATTCATGTGTCCTGTACAATATTTTGTCTTGTGTACAATCTTTGAAAAACCGCGAAAGTCGAACCGCAAAGTACTGAGGGACTACTGTAGTTACAAAACTGCATTTGTGTCTAATTCAGGTGGTTCATCTGATGAGGGGAAACCAGGTGGAGTGATGGTTGAGTTTGATGATGGAGACAGAGGGAAAATTTCTCTTCCAAACATTCGACTCCTGCCTCCAGGCTACCAGATTCAGTGTAAGTGTCTTCCTTCTGTGTAATTGGGCACCATTGGTTTTCTTGTTTCTAAAAAACTAAAAGCTAATGGTCTTTTAAAATTTGTCTTTAAGGTGGTGAGTTTACTCCTTCCCTGCTTGTACCGAGTGGAGTGACAGCTAAGAAAAGTTCAAGTCTGGAGCAGGCACCTGTCATTGACAGGTCTTCAGACAGACTCAGCTCAGCCAGTTCTACAACCAACTCACAAAACTCGACTGTTGTCAAAAGAAGGCCAGGTGAGAATTCATTTGAGAAAAGAATCCCATAGAAATGCCTTACCTGATGTAAATAGATGCTTACAATGAATAATACTTTTCAACAACATTGTCTTTCATAAAAATATCTTCATTTTTACAATTTTCTATATAGCATGTGCATTAGGTATTAAAATATAGATAATTCTGTAGGTATAAATCTACTATTGAATATGAAATATTACTAAAACATAATGTATGTAATTGTTTCACATTCTAGGAAGACCAAAAGGTTCTGGGAAAAAACAAAAACAGCAGCTGGCTGAAAATGCCAACAAAAATACTCAGACATTCTTGGGTTGGAGTTCACTAGCTAACACCCGGAAAAGATCCTCTGACAATCTGTTTCAGTTCAATGGGGCACCAAAGAAGACCTTGAGAGGGAAGGACGATGCCCTGTTCTTGCTGCCTCAGAACCAGTCAGTGGCATCGCTCCCAGCCAAAAGCCTTTTCAGCAGCAGCTCCTTTGAAGTGGATTCCTTTAGAAGCATTGCAAATGGCTACTCCTTCTGCACCCAGTCTACAGGCGCAGGGTCGGGTTTGTCTCTCGGCTCCAAGAGTGGCATGTATGGTGAAAAACGTAGACAAGATGAACTGGCAACGCCAAGGAGCAAGAAGTCTGAACGAGAGTTTCTGGTCAAATTGGATCATGAAGGAGTAACGTCTCCCAAGACAAAGAATAGCAAGGCGCTGTTGTTGAGAGGTGAATATTCCAGTGTGAGCGGCATGCCTAAAACCGAGGCATACTCTCATCCAGTCCTGTTGGTTAAAGACAACAAAAAGGGCGGTTCCTCCAGAGTGGAACTTCTCCTGAAAGGCACCACACCACAAAGAAAGCCCTCCACTTCTCTGTGTCAGGAGAAATATAGTGATTTGGGCTTTAGCTCTCACAGAGAATGTCATACTTCCTATTCTGATCTAGATGATGAAGAGGAAGAGGAAGAGAGGAGGCGGGCTTCACTGGCTGCAGCCACAGGAGGTGTAAGAATGGATGGATGTTTTCATTCTCATCTTTCTGTCTCCTCATCATCATCTGGTTCTTCAAGCTCCTCCTCTTCAGGCTCTCTTTCAAGCTCCAGCCTTTGCTCATCTGACAACGATTCATCGTACAGCTCAGACGACGAGGAGAGTTCTGCATTGATGCTGCAGAGTTGCTTGTCTTCCCACCCGGGGATCATACAGTCATCTGAACCCTCCACTTCTTCACGGTCCCAACAGCACTCCTTTGTGGCCAAAGCTGTGGCTGTTTCAAGCATCAAAGGAGCTGACCAAGTGTCCAACAACAAGTCCTTAAAGAGAAAAGAATGTATGACTTCTATTTCCAAACCAACTAAGGAACTAGTAAAAAAACCAAGGATGCTTCCAGATGGCACTTCATATATTTCAAGGCCCAAGATGTCTGCGTTTCTTCCAGGCCGCCAAATGTGGCGATGGTCAGGAAATCCTACGCAGGTGAAAATTGCTTGTTCATCCTTTAATGTCACACATTAAATCACTCCATAAAGATTCACAACTCATTCTTTCATTCTTCAAAGCAAGAAATTTCAGTAATCATTATGGTCAAAGATGGATGGTCAAACTGTTTGGTTTTCCACAGAGACGAGGGCTAAAGGGCAAGGCCCGGAAGCTTTTCTACAAGGCCATTGTGCGAGGCAGAGACACTGTCAGAGTTGGAGACTGTGCTGTGTTTCTCTCGGCTGGACGCCCTAACCTTCCATACGTAGGCCAAATTGAAAACTTTTGGGAAACTTGGACCTCAAGAATGGTAGTCAAAGTCAAGTGGTTCTACCACCCCGAGGAGACCAAACTAGGCAAGAGGCTTCGAGATGGCAAGGTGAGCTATGTTACATGAATTTTTTGTAAAATACAAAACTTTTCAATGACCGTTTTCTTTCCACTTGTGATGAATATTGTTTTGAAGCTAACTATGTCTGTTTTCTATCCAGCATGCCCTTTACCAGTCGTGTCATGAAGATGAGAATGATGTCCAGACAATCTCTCATAAATGCCGGGTAATGAGCAGGGAGGAGTACGAGTGTCTGACTCGGAGTCAAAAGCCGAACAGTTCCTCCCCAGACCTCTACTACCTGGCTGGGACATATGACCCCACCACTGGTCAGCTGGTCACCGTTGAAGGGATTTCGATCATGTGCTGAAACATTACAAGAACACTACTGAAGAACTTCTTTGGGGAATGATTTATAACTTTACCCATGATACAGTTCAGCTTCCTGAAAAGAAATTATTTCATGAGTAAGCCTTAAGTACTCATGAACTAAATGTCAGCTCTGAAACAGAGCAGTCTGTGATTACACACTGGAGTACATTTGTCTCTATTTCTTGTGAAAGCGAAGTGAATGTCCGTAACTGGTTGATCCTTTCATGGAGAACAACAGAAGGTCTGGGTCTTCCTGGGCATGACAAACTTCAAATAAGTGGTGTTACCATTCCCTATTTAATCTATTTGATATAAGATATTTTGTGACTGACATCTTAACGACCTTTTGTAAGACTTGCACGCCTGGCTTCTATTAAATGCCATAAAAATAGAGCTGCAATTGCATTTGGTTGTGCAACTTGAAGGTTGATTCTCACCGTGGACCAGTTGTTAAAATACAAAGTATTAGCCTTGTTTAATTGATTGAAAACAAACAGCGAAGTATGGGGTTGTCTCTATGCCTTTTCATTCCAGGGAAGTTGTCAACATGTAAAAGGTGTAAAGTTAAAATGTCTGTAAATATTTCAAAGTTTTCCCAATCAAGCCATACACTTCAGTACCTCTCACCTGTCTTGACTGTTCAGGTGTACATTGTACAGTACAATTATTTTATTGTTGTCTTTTGTCTATATGTACATAAAAGCTATTTTATATAGGGATATATTGTATATATAAGATGTATCTTTCCATGTTTGCGATTGATTTATTTTTATATGGGTGTATATTACATTGTATTGTGTTTTGTTCCCGTTGCTTTGAGAAGTTGAGACAGAAGATGTTAGTGTTGCACTGCATATGCCCTGCTGAGACAGACCGAGAAAAACAGCACAGATGAAGACAGATGGATAAAGATTATAACAGGTAAAGACTCGCTTTCTAAGAGAAAGGGGTCACCCTGTTAAAAAACAATGGATAAAGGTTTTTTGTTGTATTTGTGTTAGCTTGTTTTTCAAAAACATTTTTATTTATGTACCACGTATTGCCATCGTCATCATCAACACAAAGCAGATCCCATGGGACTGCTGACGGGTCAATAACGAGTGCACTATCACGACACAATATTTGTGTGTGATAAGTGTCCTGGAATCACTATAATCAAATCCACGCAAATAAATAAGAAAGAAGACTGTGTCTTTACATTAGAAAATGTTTAGTGAGCATTGCACTCATCGAGGCTTAGTTTAGCACATCATGGCCTACAAAATACCAAAGTGTCTTTAATGTCTTTTGTTCTTTAATTTAAAAAATTCTTAAGCGTGTGCTTAACTGATCCGAAATCACTGGTAACTTATTGAGTGCTCGTCCTGCTTCATGTGCATTTATTTAGCGTAGTTTAAGGCACAAGCACCTACAGGTTTGTGCAGTACAAAAATTTGCACCATTTGCCACCTAATGATGAAACTATGAAGGTCAAAGTACTGACAAAGCGAGATGTTGAGTACTGACAATTTGGCAGGACTTGAGTTTGTTCATGCTCAACGCTAACTGTGAAGGACAATCATATTCACAAAGTTATACACAGAGTTGGTTCACTCAATCTAAAAATTACTTATTTAATTCGTGCCAATTACATTTTCTGTACTTTTGTTTGATATGCAACTTTGAGTATTGTTCTTTTTTTTTGTTAAGTTTATTTTATTTGCCAACTTTTATTATTTTTTTATTTTTATTTATTGTCAGGCTTGCTGTTTTTTTTTTTTTTTTCATGTCAAGAGCTTTATGAGAATGTAACATTGTTTTTCTTGGTATGTCGTTGCATTTGGGTCTTATAGAGGCCATCTGGTGAAAAGAAATAAAGCAACACTGGATTCTTCTAATTTGCAAAAGACTCCGAACTAATTCTATACACTTAACAAAAATCCTCTTTCTTATTTTATTTATTTAATTTTTTGGTTCTGACCAATTTATGTGGCACATATTTTTTGAAACGCCAAAACTCAATTCCCTGTTGTTTGTAAAACATTATTTCATTAGTATTTGTGAAAGCAAATGCATTTTAACACAGTAATGAAAAGGAAAAACATGAAACTTAACCAACAGTTTGGGCATATACTTTATGATGAAGGTGGAGAACTGGAAGCCACACTCCTTTCTGTGACTAATAAAAACTTTAGGGGCGCACAATGGCACAAAAAAATATATAATATTGTATTTAATTCAACCATGATTTTTCAGATCTAAATAAAACAAAGAACAACAAAACATAACAGAGATTATTTTATTGTAAAGCTAGCAAATAAACTAGATATCTTTATGTTCAGATACAGTGAGTAAATTATGAATGTAGTTTATTTGCTCTCAATGCAGACTGTTTTTTGTCTTACTTTAAATATTTGACAAATTTATTATTCTGCCTTTTTTAATATTCCTAATGGGACAGATTGAGAAAATCTTTATTTTCTTGGGATAACAAAAAAAAAAAGAAATTCTGCATCATTATTACTGTGAGTTGGGCAGTTTTCTACTCCTGTTTATGTTTACAGCATTTCCCTTGTAGGGCTTGTTTATTTACGTGTGTGTGTGTGTGCATTTTGTTTCAGGTTACCTTGTAGAGACCAATTTTACAAAAAAAAACAATGCATTGTGGGAACCAACTGCTCGTTATGTGTACCAAAGCCAGGTCCCTGTAAGGAGAAGTCTCTTTGGGGTGTTAGGGGTTGCAGATGGGTCAGGGTCAGGGTTAGGCTATAGAAAATAAATGGAAGTCAATGCAAGCCCCAAAATGT
>JARVGQ010000474.1:20523330-20542488 GCA_031762355.1 Hypsolebias martinsi | reverse complement strand
ACACACTCTCTCTATGGAAGTGTGCTGCTTGTGAGACTGAGTTTGTTTGTGGCTCCTCAGACTCATGAAGTCCTTTGGATGAATTCAACCTTTATTCATACAGGTTAGTCCCGTTGAGGCTCGGGGACTCATTTACAGGAGAGACCTGATTTTAACAAATAACAATGAAAAACAGTAGACAACAAAGACAACAGAAGACAATCACAAAATAAAGCATATACTTTGTAAATTGAAAAGAATAAATGAAAGAAAACTGCATTAATAAATGAAACAATGGAAGGACGAAACAGCTAAAATAAAAATAATAAAATACAAGAAACCGTCCAGATGACCATTGTTGGATTTTTTTTACCTGGATTACTGAGCATGAACTTTGATATACTGAATAATAAAAATATAATTAAAAAAAAAAAGAGATTATAAAGCATCATAAAGATATTTACTCTACAATGAGAGTGAATTGTTTTTGGTTTAATCCAAGCATATACAGTATTCTGTAACAATTTATTTAAAATAAAGCTGTTTACCCCTTTAAAAGCTGGCGAGATGGCTCTGGCCCTTTAAATGGAGCTCTGACTGAATTGAAGATGCTGAAGGATGACGACCTGAAAAAATGGTTCATCTGAAAAGGTCCAGGACGGTAATGAAATAATCATGCTGAGCACATTAATCCACGCTCATGCCTCATAAGGGCTGACCTCAGCTCACCATTTGATCCGTAACTGAGCGCACACATGTACAAAACTCTGAGCAAATGTATATTTACAACTGGTTTCTTTCTTTCATTGTCTGTTGCTATTCAGGTTAGGATTTAAACATCAAGTTTAAATGCAAACGTGGGCAAAATAAAAGTGGGAAGATAAAAACAAAGTGAGACAAAGGACGATTTGTTTGAAGGTAGGACCATTTTAATAAAAAAGCAGAAATGTTTTTATTCTTCATCATCAGAGATCTGTTTCTTTTAAGGTCAGTTGTTCTGTGTTTTTTAAATGGGAGGAGAATTTATTGATTTATGTACAAGGTCACCACTTCATATTGACTCAAATCAATTTGCAGCATTATGGGATGATTTTGTTTCACTTTTATTTTATGCTTACACAGAAGCAACTCATATTGCAACCAAATTCTATCATTTCTATGTTCTATTTAACACACTGAGCCACTGGTAGCATTGATAAAAACAGTGCTGCCATCTAGTTATCACAAGGAAGAAACACATGGAAACAAAAATGGGAAAAGACCAAGAAAACCTTTTAATTTGTGTTTCAGTTTTGCTACACCAAAAGACTAAAGCTATAAGCTCATAATTATTAGCATTAGAAATATTTTACCTATTGCGCACATGAGTTGCAGTGTTTGTCTATAGCTTCATGTGTTTACTGTTTTTTCTGTACCACACAAGAAATGAGAATATAATCTATTGCAAGTTGCAATAAATCAGCTTGTTTATTTGTTTTTCTTTGAATAATACTCAAAATCAAAATTATGATGACAGTTTGGAGGGGAAAAAATTAAGGCAAAAAGGGAAACAAGAGATAAAAGCCTAAATTAAATGAACATTAATAAAGTTTAACACATTATTTTGACATGGTAACCCAAGATTAACATTGATGATACTCAATCTACACAAATAAATATTTTGTGATGAAATGTTGAATTAAAATTAGAACATTGCTTCAGCAGAACATTAAATCATCATAAGAACCAGTGATTTGTTCTTTTACTCATTTTTGCTGCTCCACATCTTCTCTATCACTGAAGAAAAGCAACAATTACCGGAGGATTCTTCCAGGAAGTTGTCCGATCTTTTCCACAGAGGGAGCCGACGCTTGAGCAGCAAGTGAAACCACACACCTCCACAACTTTTGAGCTGTGGAGTCACTGAGCTGTGTCCAACAATTTCTGTAACTCACCAGGAATGAAGCTCCAGCAACTGGAAATTCACAGAAAAGGATTTTTTTTTTTTTTTTTTAAATTTACTTGTATCTCACATGCTCTGTTTTCTCTCAACATCTTGAGGGCAGCCAGCTGTTGTTGAGCAATGTCTCTCAGAATGTGTATAATAATGGACATACTTGCCAGCTATCATAACTGATAATCCATTTGGTGGAAACATTTACAAACACTTAAATACGTTTTTGACCCAAACACATATTGCATATTTTTTAAATACAATTTAGTTGTTGGCCTTTCCAGAGACAAGTTAAAAAGTCCATCCGTCCATTATCTTACTTCTTCCTTTCTGGGTTGTGGGGGGTCACTGGTACCCATATCCAGCTGTCACTGTGCGAGAGGTGGGGTACACCCTGGACAGCAAGTCCATCACAAGGAGACACAGGGACGCTGCGAACAAGACCACACCGCTAACTAAATCACACCACTAACAGTATGGTGCCAACGGGACCATGCTGCTGTAGATTTATTTCTTTTTCACTTCTGGCACCTTGTTTTTCTATTTTTCTTGCATGCTTCGGTATAGACGAACCAAACTTATCAGAATCGTGCTGCTTCTGTTCAGTGTATTGTTTTGCACAGGGGTGCCCCAACTTTTTCCCTGAAAGGGCCACATTTAAAATCTATCAGAGGGCTGCGGACCAAATGCAATAATACATGAAATGCAAATACTTCTTAAAAGTCCATTTATTTATTACAGTTATTTACAGTTATTTAGCCTTCCATTGTGTATGAAGAACATCACAGAGGTGGTAGGGGAGTCTGGGGGTCTCACCAAGAGAATTTTGTTTAAAGTAGATGCCATTTCCTGCATTCTGGTGTATTTTATAAAGATTTGCAGTAGACTAACATGAAACAAAACATGTAAACTCTGTTATTAATGAAATGATTGACTGCAAAGTGTTCGTAATGCAACACCGCTGCAGCTCTGCAGGTAAGAGGTGTTCACTTCAGGACAAATCGAGGTTGCTGATTGGTCAGTTGCTGATGTGCCTACTGGATTGATTGACAGGTGGCGGAACTCGTGCAAAAAAAAAAAAAAAATCATAGATTTTATGTGCCCATTTGAGACCGTTGTCATTTATTCCATATTTATTCAATATTTTGGTGAATCTAAGGTGTGATAATTGTTTCCTTACACAATCATTTCTCTATTTCTATTAGATTTCTTAATTTTCAGGTGTGCTGAATTTAAATTTAAAGCGGCTCAAATCATCACTGAAACCAGTTCATATTTACAATTTACTTTTAAACACTTTGTGATTTATAAGTGTGTTCCGTCAAAGGAAATTTTTATTCAGTGGCAAAAAAAAAAAATAAAATAAAATAAAAAAAATAAAATAAACTGCAGCGGGATGGTAGAAAGTTTGTCAAAATGAAATATAAAAATATAAATTAAAATTATTTAAAAATACACAAATTATCTACTCTACTGTGTAATTGGCGTAATTAAATAATGGTAATCAGACCAACTAACAATAAAGTGAATGGGTGGAGTCAATGATTCTTCAAAGGAAATATTAATAAAGTAATGAGGACAGCTTGGAGAACCATCTTTGTCTAGCGGGCCCCACTTTGGGCCCCACTGATTTTACACTACAGTATTAGTGATATCACTAATACTAATATATTAGTGATTAGCATATAACTTAGATCTTTTACCATACAGTTGGGCGTTGGTTGAGCGTATATCTTAGTTTATATCTTAGATCCTTATTTACTGTTTCTTTTTACACTTTATATTTTTGATGTTCTTGGATGTAACTGGGACCTTGTGTACACAATCTCATTCCATCTCAAGTACAAACCGGATACCAAAAAAGTTGGGACACTAAACAAATTGTGAATAAAAACTTTATTATATTATTATTATATATTATTCTATAGTAGAAGTCCAGTCAGGTCCAGTTTGGCCAGTTTCTGGTTTAAAATGGTGGACTAAGGTGGGAATACAGTTCATCTTTATCCACTCAGACAAACTTTTTGACCCAGGTTTGATCAAACCAACCACCTTTAACCCAGAAACTGAAGTATCAAAATGACTTGGTGGGTGTTGAGTCCAATGACGACATCTGCTGGTCAAAATGAAAGAATAATACAGTACTGTACAGTACTTATCTAATGTATATCTTCAGCTGATATCTTCATCCTCATGAAATCTGGCACCAAAAACTGATCTAAAGCAGCTAATATAATAAGCTCTGGGGTGTGATTGCAAAAATTAAATTTAACAACTTTTTTCTTACATTTTAGGACTAAGAAAATACTATATTTAGGTAAAGATGCAAACTATAAACTGAAGTTCATGCCGATTTTGTAAAAATCAAAATCAAAGAGCTGAACTCTGCAGGTTTGAAACCTTTAATTTTTGTGTGTGTGTGTGTGGGGGGGGGGGGGAGAGTAAAGTTTCCCCCTTTGAAGTAACAAACTATAGATTTAAAATCTGTATAAAAATAAGACCAGTTTGTTGGAAATGTAATTGTGACTTATTGAAATTTTTAACTAAACACACACACTTTTTTAAACTTTTACTTTGATTGTGTCTATTTCTTTCTAATCTGTATTGTTATCAAATTTAATTTGTTCTAAAAGTACTGTATTCCGAAAAAATTCTGGTGGATTTGAGAGAAAGAGCTCACTGTAAGTCTGGAAGATAAATGAAGTAGCTCAGTCTAATGAACATGTTTTGCTCCTTGTATTTTTCAAACATTTGCAGAAATATGACAAAAAAAAAACCTGCTAAAATGAGCCCTTTCTGTTATGGGTATACAAATAATAAACTAAGTTGGTGTTAGCTTCAAAGGGCTGCAGAGGAGGAACCAAAGAGAGCCGCAGGTTGCAGACCCCTGCCCCTGGGTTTACTCTCGCCATCTTTAGGAACCTGTGAACGAAGGAGGTAATGCTCTTATAAAGGTTGATGGTGACACGCACTGTGACAAAGGTCACAATGGAGCGTGGCGTCTTATCCTCCATTACCTGCACTAACAAAGCAACATGTGTAGGTTTCGACAGATTGGAAAGTGTAGGACTGAGAATGAAACAAGGTGAAATTGGAGAAAATGCAAATTAATGTGCATTCAAATCTGTGTTAGTCAAATTCCTTTTAGCTCACAGAAGAAGTCTGTGAGCTCAGTCTTCACACATTTAAATAAATCTGACTTGAAGTAATGCTCCTGCCAGAGAGTCTCACTGGACCTGTAAGTTGCTAACTGGTGCAGGAACTTTCATAAAGAACGGCTTTAGGGTTTAAGATGACTCTAAATAAGTCAGCCATGTGTAAAACTGTACCTCCAATGTGAAGTAAAAAGGCTTCTTTGTGAATACAGATTTAATCTCCACATCAAGTCTTAAACAAAACTGAAGGTTCCTTCATGGGAGACATAATGGCATAAACTTCTCCATATGAAATACAAGAACTTGTAGTTAACGCCTCTTTAAAATTAAAAGCCGTGGGGTACAAACAAAAGCACCTTTGCTCTCTAGACATCCGTCTTGGTGTGACGGCAAATCAAAGCTGGGCTAATCCTTGGGCTGGGCAGTGAGGTCCACAAACGAACCTGAGAAACAAGCGAGAAAAGAACGCCGGCTGACAAACAAGTGTGTCAGTGAGTTAATGGGATGGGGGCGAGATAGAAGAGGGTTCTTCAGAAGCGATAGCAAACTGGATGAAGATGTGGAACAGATAAGAGATGGACTGTGAACTGGAGAAGGAGAGCGAGGGAGGAGAGGTCCGTGGTTGGTGCACTGGTTTGTGACGTCAGCAGCTTGTTGGATTGAGACGCTGTCTCCTGCTGATTTTAATCCTAACTCATTAAGGAACTGAGAGCAAGTGCTTGCGTGAGCCCTCGGAGGAGAAGAGAGAAAGTGGCTTGAGAACGGAAGGAACAATCCATCAAGGAAGATAAGTGGACTTATTTCACAGCTTGTGGGACACAAAAGAGGAAGATATCAATCATTTTAGTTTTGGTTTTCAATCTCATGCCTACTTTCCCTGATTTGTCCTAAACTTCCTGCTTGCGGTGTTGACGTCCGGCCCGGCCAAAGCATGCCCACTAATGGAATTAACCAGGCTCTGAAGCTGCAGTTTGGCCTAATTAACTACGAAAGCCGCTACCTGACAGCTGAGGCCTTCGGCTTCAAAGTGAACGCTTCGGGCGTCAGCCTGAAGAAGAAACAAATCTGGACCTTGGAGCAGGACGAGCAAGACGGTCAGGTCGTCTTTCTCCGCAGTCACTTGGGACGTTATCTGGCTTCTGACAAAGATGGGAAGATCACATGTGGGGCAGAGAAGCCTGACCCCGACTGTCGTTTCCTTATAGTGCCCCAGTCCGACGGTCGCTGGGCGCTGCAGTCCGAACCGTACCAGCGTTACTTCGGCGGCTCCGCTGACTATCTGTCTTGCTTTGCTCAAGTCACTGGCGAGCAGGAGCTGTGGGCTGTTCATCTGGCTTTACACCCACAGGCCAGCCTCCTCAGTGTGGCACGCAAACGCTACGCCCACCTGTCGGCCTCCGATGGAGAGATCTCAGTGGACAGCAACATCCCCTGGGGGGTGGACTCTCTGGTCACCTTGGTGTACCAGGATGGGAAGTACAGCCTGAAGACCTGCGACAGCCGGTTCCTCAGCAACGACGGCAAACTGGTGAAGGAGAGCAACAGCACGACCAGCTTCACACTGGAGCTAAAATCTGGTAAACTGGCCTTCAAGGACTGCGATGGGAAATATCTGACCCCAGTGGGCCCCACAGGAACGCTGCGCTCCGGTCGATGCTCCAAGCCGGGAAAAGATGAGCTTTTTGATCTGGAGGAGAGTCACCCACAAGTAGTTTTCCAAGCTGCTAATAAAAGATTTGTTTCTGTCAAGCAAGGTAATAAACTGGAAGATAGTCTTGAGAAAAGTTTAATGTGAGCACAACCTGGTTTCAAGCAAATCCTTTATTTAATGCAGAACATGGATTTTTTTTTAATTTAGTGTCGGTATACAATTATTTTCAATTCGGTTCAATTCAATTCAGTTCAAACCTAGATAGCAGGGTTTTTTTTTTTTTTTTTTTTTTTTGGCTGTTGTTTTTAATGAATGCCACACTTTTTTGGGACATAATGATAAAAATATTTTTTTTTTTTAAATAAAGTGCCTTTCAGGACACTCAAGGACACTCTACAGGTGTGATAATAAAAATACATTAAAATAGATACTCCTGAGTAAATTAAGTACAAGCTAATCCATACATCCATTGTCTTTAGCCGTTTCTTCCTTTTTAGGTCACGGGGGTCACTGGTGCCCATATCCAGCAGTCACTGTGTGAGAGGCAGGGTGCACCCTGGACAGGTCTCCAGTCCATCACAGAGTGACAGACAAACAAGACAAACAACCACTTTCACTCGCACCTAGGGACAATTTAGAGTTACCAATCAGTCTAACATGCATGTTTTTGGTCTGTGAGGAAACTGGAGTACCTGGATAAAACCCATGCATGGAGAGAACATGCAAAGTCCTCCCAGAAAGGCTCTAGGCCAGGATTTGAAATGGTAGCCTGCTTGCTGAGAGGCAACAACTCTACCAACTGCGCCACCATGCCGCCCTGACAGGCTAATCTAAAAAGATAGTTTAGAGATATATAAAGAGATATAATTCCTTTTTAAGTTTCCACAGGTTGTAAACTTTTTAAAATGGGTAACTAAATTTTAAAATGTCATCTAATATGAATGTAACTGAATACATCTTGAACATAAAATATTTCAGATCAAAGTGTTTAACGTAACACACAAAGAGACAGAACATGTATTCTGACATGATTGCTAAAGATTGATTTGCATTGAAGCAAAGAAAAACTTTAAAGATCACACTTAAAAACTGACAAAATGATATTACTTATTGCAGCAAACATACATTTTTGAGCATTTTTAATCAATTTTCACAGTCAGTGAAGGTATTCTCATTCCTTTAGGAGTTAAAAATAGGTGCACAATAGGTAAATATATGCATGTTTCTTTTTTTTATTTCACAAGATAGCCAATATTAATCCACTTTAATTTCTAAATGTGGGAAACATTACAAATGTAATCATGAGGCAATTTAAAGACATGGAATTTGCAGGTTTTGATTTTAGGATGAGCTAATAGTCTAGCTTCAATAAAATTATTGATTTGTACAACGCCATGACGAGCCTTTTTAACACATAGAAATAGAGCAGATCCACCATTAGGCTCTGTGAATATCATCAGTTTTAATATTGTCATGTGTTTTATATATTATTTTATATCGTTCTTTAATGAGCTTCTTTACAGTCACACAGCAGTAATCAAAATAGCAAATCTGGAAGCTAACTCAGCTTTTATTCAACACGTTGGATCCAGAATGTCAGTGGCCATATTGTAGAGGTCATTGTGGTAATGGGCTTTGTCATTTTCACTGTGTGTCCTTTTAAAGATTAAGTGGTGTGCACACGACTCCAGGGCAGACTGTGCTGCAGTGGTGTCACTTACCACCGAAGGGCTTTAAATCTTGCAGCGACTTGCACTTTACAGTTGCCCATCAAGTGAAATTCCCATAAAGTCAACTAATGCGGTAATAAAGATGCAGCAGGTTTATTTAGACAAATCAGTGACAGGGAGGGATCAGGCTGGAAAGGATGTGCAGCAGGTTAGGCTTGGATGACATTGTGTCATCTGTTGAGTTAAGTTCAGTTGTGTTGTGTGAAAAAAAGGAGCATGTTTTGTTGTATTTTTCAAACCCAACAGGCATAATTAAATTATGGCTTTCCTTTTATATTTGTAAACTTGCTTAACGTTTTATTTGATTTTTTTATGCATTTTTAGGCTAACTTTTAAACACAAGCGTGAATATATTTTTTCCTTGTTAATTTCTAAAAACAGAACAGTTCATTAAACTGTTGCTCTACCTCTAATAAACAAGACAAAAGCATTATTATTTTTTTTTTAACTGAAGTGTTAGAGCTCGTAGCGGCTCCATGTTTTTTAGAGGCCGGGGCACTGAAAGCTGCTTAGTGGGCCCTGCAGTGCAGATTTGCATTTCACCACTCAGGGAATTACAGCGTGCGAATGAGCAGGAAGGATGGAGGAGGTGACTGAGGGGGGATTAGCGTTGTAACAGGATTAAAAGAAAGGTTGAAGGATATTTCTGTGGCACCTAAATTAAACTACAGCAGACACAGTTCAATTACAGGCAATGTGTCTGTGTAATCACAGCAGCTGACACACCCCAACAACCACAGTTTATACGTGTGGATTAAGTAAGCAACACTGGATGCAAGATATTTGAGTTTAAAGAGCAGGAAACTAAATAACTAAACAATGGCACAGTTTTGTATTGGCTAAACTATGCAGGTCTTTCTGAATGCAAAACAAGTAAGTTAATGAAATGGAATTTACTACAGACAGCTGCTGAACATTTATTTAAATCTGTTTGTTCATTCAGTCTTTCTAAACTCAGAAAAAAAACAACAACGCCAATTCTGTTTTTGAAGTAGATGAGAAAAGGCACGATCATCCCAAACTCTAAAAATAGTTACAACAAAATCTCCATATCAGACTAATTTGTTTTCCTTGTAATCCAGCAAACAAGATTTCCTCTCATAAGCTTTATTGTATGCTTTAATTTGGATAATATTTAGTGAGATCTCTTGGGAAATAGGCAACATAAATGGTAAATAAAATACAATTATTATTTTTTATCTAAAATTATGTTCTTTCTTTTACATCCTTAAGCAGTTTATATCTAAATGTGTATGGGTCAGAATGGCAGTGGTTAGAAATGTTGCCTGGCAGCTAGAAGGTTGCAGGGCCACCTCCCAGCCTGGGGCCTTTCTCCGTGCAGTTTGCATGTTCTCTCAGTGGAAATGTGGTACTCCAGTTTCCTCCCATAGACCAAAAACACGCATGGTAACTGGTAAATTGTATGAGTGAGCGAGCGAACGATTGTGTGCTTTGTTTGTCTCTATGTGTCCCTGTGATGGACATGAGACCACCTCCGTCTCTTGCACAGGGATTTCTGGAAATAGGCATCAGCCCACAGTTTGGAAAAGAGAAGCTGTGGAAAAAAAATGTACGGAGAAATGGATGTCAGTAATTTGAACCACTAGGTGCCATCAAACTGTGCATAATAGACCTGTGAGAACAGAAAATTTGCCAAACAAAACAGTTCAAAAGAACATCTAAAGTAACACTGTTATGTAATATTTATTTTTAAATGAAGCCATCTTTTCCACAAATCACCATATTCTTAGTTAATTGTTAACATTCTTGTACTAGAGTAAATTTTCATGTACCTGACTTGTTCAAGGAGTAGGAGACTCAGCAGATCAAAGGTAATAGTGGAAAGCAGCTGATCCATATCATCATAAATCGAATAGGCAAATAGAATATCTGAATCAAAGATGATCAAATGATTATTTATAATGTGCTTAGCATACAGCGGGGTGTAATATTTAATAAATAAAACCATTGCATAAAGAAAAGATTGAATAAAATAAATTATTTTGATAACTTTACTTGCTGCCTATGAAGATGGAGAAACCTTTATGAGTCACTGTAAACAACACAACAAAGATCTAATACAACAAAAGTACCAGACTAGAGCTAATTATTGATAAATCAGTTAGGTGTATGAACCCCAAATTACACAAAATCTGATTCAAAAATCATTTAGGGGGATGCGGGATTGAAATGAACATAAATCTTCCAAACGAAAGCAGAATTGTTACAAGTGTCTTTTCCCTCCTTATGACCAGGAGTGAGCATATCGGCCAATCAGGATGTGGAGACAGACATGGAGACTTTCCAGATGGAGATAGATAAGGAGAGCAAAAAGTCAATGTTCAGGACCAATGGAGGATCCTACTGGACTTTAGTGACACACGGGGAGATCCAGTCCACAGCCACAGATGTGTAAGTAGCTGTTAGGACTATTAAAAACCAGATCTGTTAATAAATAATAAATATACATGATGATGCTTTACACCTGTAGCACTATCGCATACAAACCTAATTCTTCAACTACTGGTAATTATTTTTGGCTGTTCCCTTCTGCTCTAGCAAACTTTCTTTCATTCAACTTTTATTTATTTATACAGGTCCCAGGGACTCATTTGCAAGAAAGACCTGATTTTAACAAAGAGTGATGACAACAGTAGACAATCATAAAAGAAAGTGAATTGAGAAGGACTAATGAAAGAAAATGGTGTTAAAAAAACAAAACCAAAACAGCTAGGTTGCAAAGCGATGTTGAAACCTAAAAACAGGAACATGTCTGTGTTGGTTTTTCTCATGAACTTTACAGATGTTAGAGAGGTCAAGGTCGAGAGCTTCAGATCTTTTTTGTAAGATATTCCAGGAAACAGGAGGGGAGTAGGAGAAGGCCCTTTTGACTGGTTCCATCCTCACTGGTGGGACACTGCATGTAATAATGTCCTGAGAGTGCACGCTGTAGCTGCACTCACCAAGTGACAAGTAGGAGGAGATGTATGAAGGCAGCAGACCAAGAAGTGATTTAAAGATGAGAATGTACCAGTGAGAGAGTCTACGTGAAGTTAATGGTGACCAGTAAACCAGTGAATACAGGGTGCAGTGGTGGGTATGGTCATGAATCTTAGTGCACCATGATAGACAGTGTCCAACATCTGCAGGGTGTAGGAGCATTCATGTAAATAACGTCACTGTGGTCAATGGAGGGAAAGAAAGTTGTAGTTATAAGGTGTTTCTTAGCATTCAGAGTTAAAGATCTGTTTCTGAAAAAGAAACCCAGTTTAACTTTCAGTTTTCTTCCCAAGTTTTCCACATGGATCTTAAAAGAGAGATGCGAATCGACCAAGATACCCAAATATTTGTAGGAATCGACAAACTTGATAGGAGCATGACAGATTTAACATTTTTTTATGCTGGACTTTTCTTTTTCAACTCAAGTTAGCACAGTTCAAGATGGCTGTCACAGCCCACTGATATTAGAAACCACTCAAATGTTTACACCTCAGTCATTTTCATAGATATTGACCTAAAGATCACACAGGTCATATCAATAGTCCATGAGATTGACAAAAAAATAGCTACAACTCACTCATTTCTTCAGATGGAAGGCAGTAGTGTGCATTCCTTTAAAGAAGGACTTTAACATTAACCTTTAGCTATCTAGTTAGTTTTTCAGCCACCTTTTGTCATGTCTCTCCTTCCCCCCAGAGAGGTCAACACCATGTTTGACATTGAGTGGCGAGGACACAGGGTTGCACTCAAGGCAAGTAATGGGAAATATGTGTGCACAAAGAAAAACGGGCAGCTCTCAGCAGTCAGCGACGCAGTGGGTAAGTGCTTTTAGGCGACTCGCTTGAGATTGAAAACAGTGTTTGTCTGAAACTGTTGCTGCAGTCCCTTTTGTGTCTGCTCGTACATGCACACTGAGCATCTATCATTCATTCCAGGTGATGACGAATTATTCCTGATGAAACTCATTAACCGCCCAATGCTGATCCTCCGCGGGGAGAACGGCTTTGTGTGTCACCACAAGAACTCCAACACTCTGGATGTCAATCGATCAGTCTATGACATCTTCACATTGATCTTCAACAACGGAGCCTACAACATAAAAAGTCAGGGTCTGAGTTTTTTTTTGGGGGGGGGGACTGGATTTTATCTTATTGGTGTAAATAGATCATTTGTTGAAGTTCAAACCTGAGATGAATGACAACATGTGACAGGCTGTATTTATTTTAAGTAAAGAAGAGCCAAAATGCTGAAGCAGTATGTGGAAAATGATTTGTCTGTGGTACCAACTTTCATTTTCTGGCTGACCCTATCCCTGCACTTCTTTTATATTCAGGTCTGGATTTCGACTGGGTCATTAAACACCTTACTTTTTGAGGCGTTTTACAGTATTTTAGATTTGCAGCTTCTGGTATATTCTTCAGACCATTGCCCTGTTGTGTGGCCCACTTTTGGCTAAGCACTAACCGTCAGGCAGATGGTCTCATATTTCACAATGATACTTAGTTTGCAGAGGGATTCATGGTTGACTCGTTTGCCCCTTTCAGGAAACTATTTCAACCTGCGCCGGCCTTCTTCCTATCTTGGTGTGATTTGTATAACAACTAAGGTTAAAGGAGGCTGAAGTTGTCCCACCACTGTGAGCCACTAATGGGCGGTAGTCATAGAGCCAAAATGCACAGTATGCGTATAGGAAGACAATGAAGCTTGAGGGTGTGCTGTAGTGATCACATGCAGTGTGTGACCAGCCAGCTGAGGAATTTAGTGTGAGATGTCCAGCACCCATTTTATGCATAGCTAGCCGTCTCAGCATGTGCTGCACCTCCTGTGGCTCTGACAGGACACTTTTATGTCATCTCACTCTGTTGTGGACTGTGGCTGGTTCAGTTGGCACATTTGTGGACAGCCAGATGAGGCCTGACCATAGAACAGTTTTGTATAAAGACCCAATAAGGTGCCCAGGTCCTGTGGCTGCAAAACAAGCCCAGATCAGGACCTTTCCACCTCTGTGCTCAACAGATGGCACAAGGTTTCTATGCTGAAATACTGTCTGATATTCTCTACGCAATAGCAAAGACTTTCACTTTGAGCTTTTCTGTCTATACTTATTTACAAATAAACTTTTCTCGTGAACAGGTGGCAGACTTCATGGAAATACTTTGATTACTCAGACTGAAGAGTAGCTACCAATGCTTACCAACGATATGTTAATTAGATTAACTTGAGTGGTACTTTTTGTCTATTATA
This sequence comes from Hypsolebias martinsi, assembly GCA_031762355.1. Taxonomy (NCBI): domain Eukaryota; kingdom Metazoa; phylum Chordata; class Actinopteri; order Cyprinodontiformes; family Rivulidae; genus Hypsolebias; species Hypsolebias martinsi. The sequence goes on along the minus strand of JARVGQ010000474.1, from coordinate 20,528,796 downwards.
TATAGAATGAATTCTATTAATGACTTTGGATTTACATTCATTCAACCTTTATATAGGCAGGTTAATCCCAAAGCGGTATGGGTATTTCCACATGCAGCCTCTGCCTTTTGGCTTAGTTTTGGTAAATAAATAGAGTCACTGTATAATATGTAGTGCAATGTTGTTCATTTGTGTTTTCATTTATCCTGGAAACTTTTTGACGGACGCTTTAAATTTCTAAGAACTGCAACAGCGAGTTCTCTCATGCACGCTCGCTTCACTCAGCTGGTGCAGGCGGAGAAATGCTGGAGAGCTAGCAGCTCCAGCTGTAATGGATGGATGGATGGATGGATGGATGGATGGATGGATGGATGGATGGATGGATGGATGGATGGATGGATGGATGGATGGCACTGTACCACCCAGGCAAAATGAAGCTGTTTTGACCAGTAAATAAATGCATAATAAACGCAACGGGTCAGCAGTGACTCATAATAAATGTGACTTACAGTATACACAGAAGCAACATATATGTTTTTTTTTCCCTCTTCATGATCTTTTTTTAAATGACTGATGCAACTAATATGCCAAAAAATACGGTACCTTTTATTTGACTTTGCTTGAACAAATAATTAAAATATAACCTACTGATTTTTGTCTACAGGCGTGAATGACAAGTTTTGGTACGTCTCAAGCAGTGGCCTTGCGAACTCAGACGGAGAAAAGGCAGAGGACTTTTTTCTTGAGTTTCCAGAACATGGACGCATCGCCATCAAGGGCTCCAATGGCAAGTATCTTCGTGGCGACCAGGGAGGCACGCTTATGTGTGATGGTGCGTCTCTCGATGCATCGTGCCTCTGGGAGTACTGATGCGTTCTCCCCAGGTTCTCAAGAAGAGCGCAACATCAAGGTGCAAGACGCTTTTCTCTGATCTAATGAAGCGGACTGACAGCATGACTTGCCTGTTTTTATACTAGAAACCCAATCCCATGTTCTTTTTTATTGTTTTTTTTAACTGGAAAAACGTGAACAATTTAGAAAGTATGTGGGTGTTTTTGTTCAATTTCTTGTGACTGTTAGATGTTTTTGAAAGGACAAAACATGAAATGAAAAACCCATTATGAAAAATTATAATTTTTCTCAATGAGCTATGAGAAAATTGTTGGTCCAATCCTATCAGACAAATATTGCACTAGAAGGGCATTAAAATACACTGATCAGTAACTAAATTGAAAAAGAAGTGCTACTGCTCAAACCCATAAATTTGACATTTTTCCCACACAGTTCATTCATAAAACAGTTTTATAAAGACAACATTACAAAAAAATTACTTTCTAGAAATTATAGTGCAAATATTTGACACACATGCAGATGCTAAAATCATAAAAAGGCAATATGTCAGTGCTGAAGTTTTTGGGATTTCATTAAAATATTATATTTAACATAGTAAAATATTTAATTTATTTCTGTGCAGGCATTAGACCACCATTGACTAGGGAGCCCTATCATCAGGATCTCACAACCTTTTTGAAAACATTGATTTTGAATTAGTCCTTTTTCTGACACATAGAATATGATAATAGAGTCGAAGCAAAGCAAAGATACATTAATGTTTGGAAAAGCAGTAAATGTCTGCACCAGGGGGAGATTCATTTATCCCAATGGGCCATTAACAGTTAACATAAACAGAGCAATTATGAAGTAAAGTGGACAAGAAGAAAAAAGCTAGACACACACCTCTGCAATACTGACAATGTACAATAACAAATGACAGAGGTCAAGCTTGCAGAAAATGCAGAGTCCATTCATGTTTGGGTCAAAAAATATATTGCCAGCATTACCATAGCAACAGATGAGGAATGACCAGAGAGAATCTAACTTAAAGCATTTTATTGTACTTGCAGGGAAGTCTGTAATAGCTTCTCTCGTGTTCTGCCTGGGGGCCTTATCCACTCCACTTTTTTTATAGCTTCCTATACCAGTTTTTATGTTGCGAGGAGGGTGGTAAGATAATAAAAATGTATGTATAATGCTTTTTTATTGGACATGTTTTGCTTAAATTCATAAGACGGCTTACAATATGCAAACAAAGAACATTTTAGGCTTAAAAATTGTTATATTACATAAAACTTCCAAAAAAGCTTGAAAGTTTTTTTTAAATATATGAAATCCTCACATTTAATTTAACTGACTGTGGGATCTAATTTATAAGCAAACAGACTTTAGGGATACTAGAAAACTTGTTGACAGAGATATTTTTTTTTCCAAGTCAAGAATAATTCTTATATTTTCAACGCTTTTCAACACTCCTGTTGACTTGCAGTTGGCACAAGTCTTATTTGTGGTCTTGAGAATGAACTATTGCTTAGAATCAGTCACTTTAGTAGAGAAGAAGACTTTGTTAGCACCGATTTTCATCTTCAGCTCACAGGAGGATCTAATCCTGAGGATAATTACCCCTGTAGATTTTGACACTTGTTTTCTTGTCAGTAATAAAATAACAGTAGTTCCAGAGGAATGTCTAAAACTATATATCTTACGAGTGTAATGAACACATTTTGTCAACAATGTCTAAAATGTTTGGTTGTCCATGCATCCTGTAGACCTGCTAGAACTTCTGGCCATATTTCAGACATATTTTAGAACGTATTTCATTCATAAAGTTATGTTCTGTTTTGGGTTTCTGATGAGATTTTTAAGAAGTTGACAATAAAAATACTTGAAACTTAACTACCAGTTCCCAAGTGTCACATAGCAGAGCACAGAAAATTGTGTTTATTCTATGTTGGGTAGTATGGAGAAAAAAAAAAGCATGTTTGCAAGCTCATTTTAATCAATGTGCACTGTGCATTGTATGTATACTAATATAATGTTGGATAAAAATATCCACTGTTCATCTTACTTACTGAAAGCAGCCACACTTGAGGTCAGGAGAAGATATTTGAACTGGTTTTACTAGCAAGGGCAGACTTTCACACACAGGTTTACACAGATGCATGAAAGCTCTACACCAGTGCTATTTAACTGGTGGCCCGAAGGCCAAATCAGGCCCACTGGTGAGCTCAGTTTGGTCCGCCAGTGGGTGCATTTTGAAATAAAAGTAGATTTTAAACTTTAAAACAAGATTAATTAATGACATTGCTGGATTTCTGGCCACCGAGCTCTTGGCTTTCAGTAACAGTGGCCCCCTGAGCAGTTTAGCGGAATAGCATTGAAGCCCAATGGCGAGAATCTGCAGCGGGCAGAGTGCGAGAATTGTTTGTATTCATGCTTATCAGCCCTCACAGACAGTAACTGATGACCTCGGCCTCCCACCTGTACATGCAGGATCAAATCAGCTCTTCTCTGAGAGAGCAACGACCTCTCTGGTAACTCACACACATGGTTCAACAGTAATTTAACATTAGTTAGTGATAAACATCCATAAACCTTGACCAAAAATCCCCATAGGCTACGATATGATACAAGTTGCTACACATTCTTGTCAATGTTGCCAGTGAAACTTAAAAACTTTTTCTTTCAAGTTACGTAGTAAATTATGAATTTGTTAATGATCTATTGTGGGAATTTTAAGAAAAATATCATGGTGGGAATTTATACAAACCCATTAATCATTACAAATAAATGAAAGAAAAGGCTATATTCAACCAGTGTGTCAGCTCCTCATTTCTAAAATTGTTGTGGTTTCTAATTGTTTTTGTTTTTATTATTATTTCTTGTCAAGACAAAAAAAATATGTAGCTATAATTCTGGCCAACATGCTATAACAATCTCATTTTAGCCTGTGTTGAGAACATTATTTATTTTACTACACTAGGTGGCAATGTGTACTCACTCAGTGCTTTGTATTACAGTAGAAGCTGTAAAATTACATCTCTTGCTGTGAGCACAACAATCTTATAAGCCGTTAAAGTAGAAAAGCATAAAAAAAACTGAAACTGATTTCCTAATAGCAGTTTTCAGTTTTAACTTTTAAAATGGACTTAGCTGCCACCCACAGAGTATAACCCTATGTTTCTGAGAAAAAGCACGGTTTTATAGGCAGTCTGCCAGGTTTTTCTTGATAGCAGCTTCTCCTGAGATCGTATGATGCAAATGCAAGTGTAACAGTTACTAGCAACAAAAAACATGTTTTCCTTGAGAGTATGCATTGCCTCACTTTGACACAAGCAGATGAAAAACAAAACTTTCCAGCATCTTAACATATTTCACATTAACACATGCTTCTACTTTTTTGTTTTTCACTGATTTGATTAATGAGATGGACCCCTATCTGCACAATTGAAAAGGTTTTAATTCCCTTTGAAGCAGATTGGCAAAATTAACAAGTCCCTCCTTGTCTGTCATTAGAATGAACGTGGCAAACGTACTTTGTACTTCTTAAGCAGATGTTAGAGATTACAAAATTAATCCCTCCAGGACAATACCAATCACTTCCATTGTTTCATAACTCAGTACCAAACGCTCACAAGCTTAGCATACATCTTGTGTTACTATGAATGAAAAATGATTATTTGTACATTTTTCTGATCAATATTAATGCTAACCTAAGCATGCTAACCAAAGCATAATTAACAAAAGACATTCCCATCTCCCAATGTAACGTATTTTCCGACGTACAAGTGGCTTCAATGGATAAGTTGCATCAGTCCAAAAATGTTTAATAAAGTGGTAAAAAACATAAATAAGTTGCTTCGCCGTGTAAGTCACATCTATTATGCGTCACCGCTGACCACCTGGAAACATGGGCCGGTGTTGTGCCAAAAATCGATTGGCTGCCAAAATGGCGGCCGCGGGAGCGCGCACGGGAGGACTTTAACAAGCATTTAACAAGAATAACACTTAAAAATAGGGAGCATCGATTTATCGGCCCCTATTTCCTTTTATTTTAGTTTTAACAACAACTGTTTGCTTTGAACTTCATTTATATTTCAGAGCACCACCTCATGGCCAGTTAAAACAAGTTTGTATTGTTTCTAGGATATGTTTTTCAATAAATTAAGATTGGAAAGTTGAAGGCGCATCGTGACTTTATAACACCTGACAGTGTCGCTTATAAAACAAAATCGGTATCAGCCAAAATCTGAATCGGCAGGTCAGACTTTGGTGAAATTGAAATCGGTGCACCCCTACTTAAAAACAATTACTGTATTTGTTTGCTCAACATTATAGTAATGGTGTGTTTCAGTTGAAATTTTCCTTAATACTGTAAATGCACTTTAATGGTTAGATCAGCTGCATTTCGCCTGGGCGGCGCGGCGAAAAACAGCTGATTTGACGTTTGCGCCAGTCGTTCCGGAGTGAGACGAAGGTAGCTTTGTATGGCAAGCCAGTTGTCTCACTAATAGACACTTTTTCCTATTAAAGAGACACTTGGCTTTCCATAAGGCTCGAGGGCCCTCTAGCGACTGAAAATGGTAATGTTTAATCTTTTCATGTCAGAATGAAGGAAATCGTCAGATCTCAGACAATAATTGGATCATAAAT
>JARVGQ010000474.1:20448330-20458788 GCA_031762355.1 Hypsolebias martinsi | reverse complement strand
GGCCTGCGGGCCGTTTCTAATCATAATTAAATATCATCCAGGGGGCCATGGATAATTAATTTGCAGGCCGGATCTGGCCCGCGGGCCTTGACTTTGACATATGTGCTATTGCGAATAACCTGATGCATGGCCTCCGTCCTGGGCCTGCTGTTGCGTGTTAGTTTCTCCTTCCTGTCCTCTTGGGCCCTTTGTCCTGAACCTGGTTCTGCTGGAGGCTTCTTCCTCATGAGGGAGTTTTTCCTTTCCACTGTTGCCTCTGTGCTTGTTTAGGATGGGATACTGTGATGACGTGAAAACAGAACGTAATCTGCTGGCTCCTTGGATAAATAACGTTTTTAACAGATTTTTATGTAGTGTGAATGTTTCTGTTAAATGCCCTGAGATGACTTCTGTTGTGCGTTGGCGCTTTATAAATAAACTAACATGAATAGAGTTGACTCTAAACTTTAATCAGTTGTAGAGGTGCATCCATTAATTCCTTCCCTCAAGTTTCATTCAATTAATCCAGAGGTTTGGGAAATGTTGCTAAAGGATGGACACCCACACATGCAAGCAGACGCGAACAAAAACTTTGCATATCTTTGTCTTTTGGTGGCACCGATTTATCATCCAGCAGCATGATGAGCAAGAAAATCAACCACCCAGTGAGTTACTTTAGTATAAAATCATAAACCTTTATAAAACTGAAGAAACCAAGCCAGATGATGTCCACAGTGGGAATGTGTTATATGTAAAGAACAGGAAATGTTTCACACAGGGGTCGGGAGGTGATGCGTAATGAGGCATTTCCCTGTGTCGTATCTGAATTACTGGCACAACTGGACATTTCAACGTCAACGGCCTTATTTGGTTTTTAAGTAAAGTTGTCGGTTTGATTCCAGGAAAGCCTCATCAGGAAACGCAAGAACTTCATTGCCGTTGATAAAAGTACTTTTCACTCTGTTGTCTTTCTTTTCAACAGGTTAGTGGTTTGCTAATGAGACAAGAATGGCGTTTATGAGAAGCTGGTGTTTCTGGTCATATGACGTGAGAAGAAAAGCTTTAAAAAAAGCCATAAAAAAAGTTTTTTGGCAGACTCTTCTGGGAAAGTGAAAGGATGCTTCTATGACAGATCTCACCTGAATCAGATGAACGTGAAGATACAAGGCTGTCGTGTTTGACGGACACAAACCTCGGATGTTTCATTCTCACTTCCCACTGCGTGTTCTCTGCCCCTCTCGTGTGACTTCTGTGATTTCAGCTTTCACACACCACAAACACGCAAAGCAACCAGATAAAGATGAAGAGAAAAGTCACCAGTGAACATCTGCTGCCTTTCTTCAACATGAAGTGTATTCTCAGTTCATGTTACTGAATGTTTCTAGTCAGTAGTGGAAAATTATTTGTACATAATTTCAAAAAATAAAAATTAGTCAAGCTCTTCCTGGAGAGGGAGGCACTTCTCACAAAGAGCAAACTGTATAACTAATTTTGGGCCCACCTCTGTAATATCTTCTCTGATTGCCCGCCTAAAAGCAAAGCAATGGAAGCATCAAGTCAGTCTGAATGCATTTTTTTGTTAGTTTGTTTCTTTATGAACAAACACGACCCTTTGTAGTAAAGGACAAAAGGAGAGTTTAGGGGAAACATCACGTGGAAACTGCAACCAGGGGGTCCCAGGGGTGTCACTTCCTGTCATAGCAGTGCTGAAAACGGTGGTTGGGTGGGAGGGCGTGGATTCTTATTTGTCTGTTCTCACAGGAGAGACGGCTTTTAAAAGTTTCAATAACACCATTTATTAAAGTAAAGTAAAGTAAAATAAAGTGCTATGTGTTATCATCATTGGATGTTTCCATACGATGATGAGACGACAGTGGTTCTCTGCATTTAACCCATCAGACATGAGATGCACCCAGGTGGAGCAGTGGGCAGCTATGTAAGAGCCCAGGGAGCAATAAGGAATTGGGTGTCTTGCTCAAGGACACCAAGACGTGAGCAGGGCAGGGAGTTGAGCATGCAACTTTTTGGTCCAAAATTGGCTACCCACTTCCGCACCATCTCAGCCCACAGAAACAAAATCAAGAACAAAGAACCATGTAACGTAAAAATGTAAAGTGAATTTTTCTCAGCTGTGAGTGGAGACCTGTCCAGGTTGTACCCCGCCTCTCACACAGTGACCCCCACGACCTGAAAAGGGAGAAGCGGGTAAAGATAATGGAAGAATCTGTAATTTGGACTCAGTTGTAGCCATTTTGTTTCATATATTAGCTGTAGCAACCATCTTGAATCAGATGACTCCTAAAGTCAGTCAGTTATTCAATGATTACTTTCTGAAAGTCTCATTAAAATCTGCCCAAATTAGTAAAAATATATTTAGCTAACAAGCAGACAGAGTTGACTGAGTATGTCTCGAGGATTACACTCAGCTACTACCATGCTAAATTTTAGGTCAGAAGTGGGTTATTTGGTCAATTTTGTCTTTCAAATGTTAAACTGATGTGGCAGCCATCTTGAATTGGGTGGAATGGATTTGTATCCAATGATTGTTTCCTGCAGGATGTATTAAAATCTATCCTGCGTTTCATGAGTTACTTTGCTAATAAACAGACCAATTTGACTATAACGTCAAAGTAAAAAAAAAAAAAGAAAGATTTTACTGATCAGTTGGCATCTGTGAATTTCATTGACCACCACAAAATTTAACTCAGTATCCATAAAGCTCAGTGGCCATTTTTGTGCTGGCTATATAGTTTGTTAGCTGTGGCAGCCATCTTAAACATAACTGACTCCAAAATAAAATCAGCTGATAATGATTATGTTTTCTTATGATTGTGTAAAGGTTTAATTTAAATGTGTCCTCCGGTTGATGAAACATGTTGCAACGGTCCAGACAAACACACACAGGAAATCCTCCACCTTTGCCTTTGGCATCAGACGATAAAAGTTCACGAGCAGAAGAAAAATTTATGAAAAGTGTTGTTCCAGTTGAATGAGTCACATTAACTTGAGAAGCATCTGCTTTTGTGGAAAAACTCACAATTTCAGTAGCTTTCTATGGATTATTTATTATATCTAGTTCATAATCTCCAGCCAGTACTGTAATTTAGTTTGACAGGACCGTGTTTATGCCTCTTTGAGAGGAAGTGGGTTTGACGCTGTAGAACAAAAGTGCAGTAACTCACTTGACGTGGGCAACTCTGTCTTTGTTCCCACTTTCAAATCACTTGTGTTTCAAAACTGAGTGTGCCTTACAGTAAAACTTCTTTGTAGAAACAGAACAGATTGTGTAGGTGGCGGGGGGCAGGGGGTTATACCCACACATGGCCGGTGTCTAAATTCTGGAGAAGCCAAAAGTGAGAAAAAGAGGGAGGTTACAAAGAGGGGTGGTTGAAATGTGCTCAAGTCATGGAGGTCGTGACCAACATCTGAAGGGTTTCCTGATACACCACACAATGACTCACATTCTCAAAGAACCACAATCAATTCTCTGAATCGCTACTAAGAAGACAACTTCCCAATTTATCTCTTCCCTTTTATCTATATTCTCATTCATGACAGTTTATCTCATTCATGAGAGAATGAGATGTGATGTTCTGCACTCACCATCTCATCTTTGTCTTCATTAAATCATAGTTTTGTGCAAACAAAACTAAAGATATTGCATTTCCTGTGAAAGTGCGGTAAACTTGCTGAAAAACAGATGAAATTAGCTGAAAAAAAAATCTGAAATGTAGCTGAAATGTAAGAACAAGCCTAAATTAGCACAAGAAAACAGAAAGAACACATATTTGTGGAATTAGGTTTAGATAAGCAGAAATTAGAACAAAATTTAGGAAATTAGCTTAAAAAAGCTGAAATTAGCAAAGAAAGAGACCAAAAAAAAAAGGCTGAAAAGTAGCTGAAGAGACAGAAAGAAGCTGAAATTATCAGAAGGAATTGGAAATATCTGAAATGAGCTAACAAATATGCAGAGTTAGCTGAAAAAGCTAAAATTGGCATCAAAAGAGCTAGTAACTGAAAGAGCAGAAAAAGCTGAAACTAGCAGAAAAAAAGCTTAAAGGAGCATAACAAGCTGAAATTAGCAGAAAAGTTAATTAGGCTGAAAGCAGCAGAAACTAACATAAAAATGTGAATTATCTGAAAAAAGATTAAATCAGCTAAAAAGCTAGCTGAAAAGTTATAACACGCTTAAATTAGCAGAAGAAAGCAACAAGAACATGTTTACCAAATTAGGCTGAAAGAAGAAGAAATAAGGACAAAAACGTGGAAATTATCTGAAAAAAAAAAAAAGCTGAAATGAGAAAAAAAACTGCTGAAAAGTTGCCAAAAGGCAGAAAGAAGCTTAAAATACTAGAAGGAAGTGAAGAGAGTACTTTTTTTTTTTTTTTTTGCTGAACTCGGCTGAAAAAAGATTAAATGAGTGCAAAAAATATGGCATTAGCTGAAAATCCTAAATTTATATAAAACAGCTAAATAGTAGCTGAAATAACAGAAAAAGCTTGAACTTGCAGCTGTAAGCTGAAAGGAGCATAACAAGCTGAAATGAGCAGAAATAAGTTAAAAGAAGCACAAAAAATTGTAGTTAGCAGACAAAAATATGAAAGAAGCACAAAACAGCTGGAAAAACAACTGAAATATGCTGAAAGTAGCTGAAAAAGTTTACATTTGCACAAGGGAGTTGAAAGAAGCTGAAGCAGAACAACATGTGAAAGGAGCAGTAAAAGGTTATTAACAGATCTAAAGATGTGAAGGATGAAAAATGAGTTCAGTTAATTTTCTATGAGAAAAAAAAAATGACAGAAAAGTCTAAATATTTCAATAAGCTAAAGTTGCACCAATATCAAAAGTCATAGCAGGATTGTTCTGAAAGAGCTCAACGTTTTGACGTAGGATTTCTTGGAATAGCTTGAAATGTGCTGGACGTAAATGTGCTGGAAAATGTACAGAAGAAAAATGGGATCACAATAGTGTGAATGCTTCATAAACCTTCACACAATGATTTCAGTCATGAAGAAGCTTTGAGACCCAGCTTTTCAGAAATATTGTCACTATTTAAAACAATGAGGCAACACCCAGTTGTTTGTTTTTATTATATTTTGTGTTTTTTATGCAAAATTCCTCGTCATCAACTTGAAAGTCATCTTCAGCAGGTTGATCATAACCCAGTGGTCAATTTCCAGTTAACTAGTTACATCAACCCAGTGTGACCTTTACATTAGAGTCCATTTTTTCATCACATAAAGAGGAAAAACTATCCACTTCCCCTATTAATATGGAGGAAAAAATGCAACCTCACGACCAGACACACCCAAGCACACACACATGCACACACAGAGTGGATGGCCTCAGTTGTTAGTAACTTGCCTTCTCTGTAAACAAATAGTTTAAGGTCTTCTTTCCCAGTAAACCTACATTTCTTGGCGAGTCCCTGCCACCAGGCACAGACGTGTTTTTAACTTCAAACTATTTCAGCATCACCTCCTCATGTGTAAATTGTGCAACCATGTATATTTTGGCAATGGCTGTTTTGCAAGTTTTGTGCCGCAAAACTCGACGCAGATTTTTAAAAAATTTCCTCCTTTTCTCATTCTCTTTTTCTTTTGGTTCATGCTGCAACTATTACACTAGTTCCAGTCTGTCATTTGATGGATTTCCCAACATAGAGTTGCCAAAGGAAGAGATTCAATATTAAATCATATTTGGGTATAAAGACATGCTTTTTTTTGTATTTATATCATATTTTTAGGAAGAATGAGTCCATTTCTGTTGTGTGTGTATGTTGGGGGGGGGGGGGGTGTTGAGTGTGTGTGTTATGGGAACAGTGATCTGTCCCAGTTTACTGTTACTGGTGTGTACATTGTGACTCAACCTGCAGGAACAGTCTAATAGTCACCCATGTTCATTTAAATGTTTTGTCAGATGTCTTGCTCTTGTGTTTATTTTATTTTTTTTTTTTTCATCTTATAGCCAATTATTCATTTATGGTCTTACTCAGTTTATCTGATTCCATGTCTGAAGGATATTAACTGACATTCACATGTGAGTTGGTACATGAAGAGGTCACTGATGGCATGTAAAAGGTCTGGACCAAAATAAGAGGAAATATATGGGATGCCGTTTGTAAAGTTACACAGTCGAAAAATAACAGAAATATTTTAGTTTATTTAGCATTTCATAAGAAAAAAGTGTTTATTTTTTCAAAGTCACATTTTCACCATGTTTTATATACATTTATAAATGTCATAGTTCCAAACTAAATATTTTTGACAAGCTAAATATTTAACTTGCTCCGAGCTAAATATTTAGTTTGCAAATTAAATATTTAGTTTAGGAATTAAATATTTAGTTTTGGTAATCAAATATTTAGCTCAGAAAATAAATATTTAGTTTAGGAATTAAACGTTTAAATTACACCTAAATATTTAGTTCAACAACTAAATATTTAACCTGTAAGTTAAATATTTAGTTTACCAACTAATATTTAACTTGCAAGTTAAATATTTAGGTCAGAGCTAAATGTTTAGTTAGAAAATTACACATTTATTTTGGAAATTAAACGTTTAGTTTGGAAAACAAATATTTAGGTCCGAGCTAAATATTTTGTTAGAAAATTAAATACAGTATTGAGTTTGTAAACTAAACATTTAGCTTGGACATAAACATTTTGTTAGTATTAAATTTTGATGAGTTAAGTATTTGCTTTATAACTATAAGAATGATTATGTTTAAATTGATAGTTTGAATTGATTTTGTTTAAAAGGGAGCAGATATGATAAGAAACTTTCTTCTTCTGCTTCCTTTCATTTTATATTTGTTTTTTTAATTTTCTGAAATTGTATTCGTGTTTTTATTGGAAATTCAATGAAATAAATAAATAAATAAATAAATAAATAAATAAATAAATAAATAAATAAATAAATTTACCGGTAGTTTGTAAACTAGTATTTAGTGTTGAGCTAAATATTTAGCTTGCTAACTAAATATTTAACTTGCAAGTAAGGTGTTTAGTTACCGGGTAATTTCAGTTTTTACCTATACCCATTTTACCAAGAAATCCTTTAACAAATTGAGCAAGAGAAGTAAGCCTGATGAATATTTATGATGGTATGGGAAAACTTCTGGTAATTCCAACAAGACAAAATGTTAAATTCCAAGTTTCTTCCAGTGTCCTTTATTTAAGACACATGAGTCAGCCCTGTGAAGTGCAGTCTGCCTGCGTCTTTCCTGTCCTCTTCTGACCTGTGAGCTCATGCGTGTGCGTTTGTGTGCATACCATAACAAGCTGAAAACAACTGAAGTTTAACTATTCAGAACATAATAATGAGTTCTGCCTTTAGGATATTATTTTTTCTAACTTTCTTCCTTTGCAACAATTTGTCACTTCATCATGCAGGATCGTACGGTTTCCAACTCTGTAGGTAGGTTTAGTTAAACAATGAGGAGTCACAAAACATCTCTTTTCAACATGCGCTAAAATTTTTTTTTTATTGATGTCTGCATTTTTTGATATCAAATACCACATTTCATTTCTGCGAGGCCCGCTGTTCACAGAGGAGGACGGATTCTTGGAGCCACAAATTCGAAGAAGAAATCCTCCTGGAGGTCCTTGGAAGCTTTCAAAAGCACAGCCAAGCTGTGAAAACTTAACTTAACCGCAGACCAAAGGTCAAAATCTGCTGAAGAGAAACAAAACCATCTGAAAGGTTTCCGTCAAACTTTTTTCCTAGCTGAAACACAAGAGGCGATGTCCTGGATGCTTAAATGCTCTTATTTGTGCATGACTCATATACAACGTATTAATCAGCCTTATCTGCTCCATTAAGCATTACTGCACCAGACTGTCTGCTTTCATGGCAGACAAAGACAAGAAATACACAATGTTTACATTAAACTGTTAATAGATTAGATCGTTTTATACCAGTGCTGTGAAATGATGGAGTCGTCAGTTTGTTTAAGCCTTGAGAAAAACATATGCATCATATCATGCACTATCACTACATGAAAAGCTCAGTGTGTTGTTGTGAATGACTCTCAACTACTACCACATCAAAATTTTGCCCAATATTGGTTAAAGTTAGAACAATTTTTGTGTTTGGTAGCAGTCAATTCAACCTTTATTTATACATGCTAGTCTCATTGAGCCTCGAGGACTTATTTACAAGAGAGACCTGTTTTTAACAAAGAACTCAGATGAGGTACAGACAACAGTAGACAATCATTAAAAAGCATATAAAATGAAAAGTAAATTGAAGAAATGTTATAAAAAATTAAACAGAAAAAAGCTACATTATAAAGCAGTGTAGAAAACTGAAAACAGGAACATGTCTGCATTGGTTTTTCCCATGAACTTAGCAGATGTTTGAAGCAACTTAGAGAGGTCATGGTCGAGAGCGTCAGATCTTTTTGCAAGATATTCCAGGAAACAGGAGCAGAGTAGGAGAAGGCTCTTTTGCCTAGTTCAGTCCGCACTGAGGGAACACTGCAGGTAATTATTTCCTGAGAACACACGCTACAGCTGTACTGATAAAGTGACATGTAGGAGGAGATGTATGAAGGCAACAGACCAAGAGCATTCATGTAAACAATGTCACCATACTCAATGGAGGGAAGGAAAGTTACAAGGTGTTTCCTAGCGTTCAGAGTTAGACAGGATCTACTGTATTTCTGAAAAAGAAACCCAGTTTAACTTTCAGTTCTTTTCCAAGTTTTCAACATGAGGCTTAAAAGAGAGATGCAAATTGACCAAGATACCCAAGTATTGATAAGAGTTGACAAACTCAATAGGAACACCGTTCAAAGATAAAGACTGCTGGAACTGACTTCCTGTTTGAAAACAACACTTTTGCACCAGAGTTCATGCTCATTGGTCCAGGTATAAATCCAACCATGTTCAGTCAGGTCATCTGGACGTTTTTTTTTTTTTTGTTGCTGAGACGTTTCATCCTTCAGCCAACGGACTTCTTCAGTCTGAGAAGTCCTGAAGAATGAAGGGCGAAGCATCTCAGCAACAAAAGAAACCGTCCAGATGACCTGACTGAACATGGTTGGACATCCATTTTGCTTTGTCGGCATTTAGCACAAGATTGAGACTGAGCCTTGCTCCACTATGGCAGGCCATCTTGATTTTCATCCCCACCTCCAACACACACACATGCACGTTCTTGTGAACATACTTTCTGGAGACTTTGCATTGACTTCCATTAATTTTCTGTAGCCTAATCATGACCCTTACCCTAAACCTAACTGTTACTAGTACATGCCTAACCCCAACCCAATTCACACCTTAGTCCTAAACCTAACCCCAATGAGACTTCTCCTTACGGGGACCTGGTTTTTTGGCCCCATAAAGAGCAGTTGGTTCACAAAATGCATGATTTTTTTGTATAATTGGTCCCTACAAAGTAACCTGAAACAAAAACACACAGACACACACATGCAGTTGAACTGCAAAAACACTGTCCGCACATGGTATACCATGATTTCTAATCAACCTTCACTTCTGCGTGGCTAAAATAAACTAAGATGAATTCCTGCAAAGTGGAGTGCATGTAAAATGTACAGGTTCAGCTCAGTCAGTATTTTGTTGTAGGCAACAACAAAAAAGCAGTTTTGTTTCTTCCATGTAAAAAGTTGTGAAAGGTTTTAACATAAAACTGCAGCATGATTTATTTATTTTTTTTATTTTATTATTTTTACCTGATAGCAACAGTAATGTTGTTTTTAGCCCAGGCTGTTAGAAGATTAAATATGTCAAATAAATGGTTTGTAATCTGCTCCAAAAACTATTTAGTTGCTTTGTACGAAAAGTAATCTTTCATATAACAAACTAAGTGAATAAAATGCATTCAGTTGAGGCTGCTAAATGAAACCATCGTCCGTTGCAGCCCGTCATGTCGAGCGTGTCACTCTTTGTTTGACTTGGAATCATTTTTGGCAGAAAGCCCTGAAAGTAAAATCCAACCTTTAAAGTCAACAAAAAGAGCAAAAGACCTTGTAATAAACTGCACCATCACGAGTGTTGAACATAAAGTTTAAGAAGAAGTAAACAGCGGGGCGATTTTTGAAGTGTGGGCTGCGTGAGACTTGCTGAGACACGGCAAAAAGTACACAGCATCTGATTGTTCCCTGCATTTCCATGGAAGTGGCAAGAGCTGTTTCCACAGCATTCTCCGTGCTGGGTGGTTTTCCTCTGATGTGAGAACACTGAGTGTTCTCAGTGAACATCTCCATGGCAGCTGCTTGTTGTTGCTGGTGTACCTTTCATGCTCTTGCAGGAGTTTTGAACTGAAAACACAAGAGGCCTGTTTGCCCTTGTGATTCTCTTTTTCATGACGTTCCAAGAAAGATTAGAAAAACAATGCTCCTTTCAGTGCATTTTTGTTTCTTCTGTTCTTAATGAAGAGCAGAGGGTGGAAATCTGTGAATGCCTTCATTGTGACAACTTCACAATTAGACACAAGATCAGAAGAGATCTCCCGG
>JARVGQ010000474.1:20411572-20421671 GCA_031762355.1 Hypsolebias martinsi | reverse complement strand
GTTAGGATAGGCGAAGTGCTTGGTAACTGTACAGTACCGTACATGTACGTGTATAAGTGTCAGCTCGTGTGGTGTCCAACTTACGGCAAAATCGGGTTACGAACGGTGCGTAGGAACAGATCTTGTTTGAAACTCGAGGACTACTTGTATTTGATCCAGCAGGTGATCCAGCTGATGAAGTCACTGGGCTCCAACCAAACATCTGTGGGTCACAGATTTGACCTCTAAGTTTAGGCCTTTGTTCATTTTCTAATCGAAACATTACATCTAGAGGGACTTGGTTTTTGTCTATGTGTGTGTGTTACTATTAGTCAAATATCTAATGATCCAGCAGACCAATTTGAATTAAACTCTTAAAAATTATCCACTGGATACACTTCTACACCTGATTAACGTCTGGAGTCAGCCCCATCCAAGATGGTCGCCAAAGCTAAGCAAACTTGACAAATATAAAAATGGGTTTAGCGCTGCTAATTTTATAGCTACTGTGTTAATATTTGGTATTTTAGTAGCTTAGTCAGTCCCACAACATATTCTGAGTTTACATTGATTTCACATGATCTATTTATAAAACGAACATTAAACGTAGACATAAACCATGTCTGCCTGTTAGCAAAATATCTAATGACCCAGCAGACAGATTTTAATTGGACTCTCAAAAATTATCCACTGGATACACATCTACATCTGATTAACTTCTGGAGTCAGCCCCATTCAAGATGGCCACCAAAGCCAAGTAACCTTGAGGAACACAAAAATGCCTTTAACTCAGCTAGTTTTTCATCTACTGTGCTCAGATTTGGTATTTTAGTAGCTTAAAGTCAGTCCCACAACATATTCTGAGTTTACTATGATCACACAAGATTTATTTATAAAACTTGAACATTAAACGTAGGCATGAACCATGTCTGTCTGTTAGTAAAATATCTCACGGACCACTGGAATGATTTTAATGAAACTCTGAGATATCATTCACTGGATGCACAGCTACAAACGTTTTACTTTTGGCGGCAATTCAACTTAAGATGGCCACCCCGACCAAGTGACTTTAAAAAAACACCAAATTGGCTATAACTTGGTCAATTTTACAGATTTTGAGTTCAAATTTGACGTGGTAGTAACTCCGCATCACTCATACTCATAGCTATTCAACTGGCAGTCCGGGGGCCAAATCAGGCCCACGGGTGTGCTCAGTTCGGACCACCAGTGGGTTCATTTTTAAATAAAACTAGATTTTAAATCATAAAACAAGCTCACGTAATGAGAATAACTGCTGGATGTCCACCCCCTGAGCGCTTGGCTTTCAGTAACTGTAGCTCTTGAGCAGTTTAGTTGAATAGCCCTGCTCTAAACCCTAACAGATCACATGAGATCTTGCAATGTGACACATCACAACATCAAAACATTATCCGTCTCTTGCAGAATAAGATCAGCGTGGTTTAAAAAGGCAGCAGGCGATAAGCGTTTCTTAAAGGAATGCAAGCTTTAACGTGTCTTCAAGCTCATTTAAGTATATTGTTTTCCACTGGATGTGATTTCACTATTTTAAAATACCGTTACGTGAATAAAACAAAGCACGCTCGCTTGTTGGTTTAAACGTCTGTTCAGTGAAAAAAATGCTTAGGTTTCCCCACACTGACTCAGACATTTACCCTGGCTGATGATTCCCGACAAGCCGTTGGAGACGAGGGCATAGCTCGTGACTGGAAAAAGCCGAGAAAAGCAGAAAAATGTTATTCAACTAAATATTTAGAAACTGCTTGGGCTAGCAGGAGTTTGCTCTGCGGGGTTTTGTGTGTGGCGCTGGCTACAACAAAGGCCTGATGTTTGCACAGCTGAACGCAAGAATTAACAGAATATGTAAATGTATATTTTTCAGCACTGCACGCCAGCTGGTTGGTGTGAATTTAGATGAGTTTCCGCTAAAAATCCATCTTTAAGCGAAAGACTATAAGAGGAAATAAAGTTTTCCCAGCAGAGATTCAAACCCTGTTGAGCTGAGGTTTGCTCAGAAGTTCCTGGCACTTCATCAGCACATCCATTTCCTGTTAGAGCTGCTGCCACTTCCTGTCGCCACCTGCAGTTTTTCTTGTTTCGGAGTCATACAGTCTTTGCTTTAGAGCATTTGCTATGCGTATCTGCACCGAAACTTCCCTGTTCGTTAGGCAAGACCACGTCTCTGTGACTGCTGGTCGGTCACTGTTTCCTGGTAAGGTTCCGTCTCGCTGTCTTTTGATTTCACTCTCTTGGATGCTGTGTCACTTTTTTTTTTTGCAAGTTCTCTTGAATTGTGGGAAGTGTCAACACCGATGAGAGCGTAACAACATCCAGAGGAAACACTTCTGCAGGAAGAGAACGTTGGACGATTTGTCCTTCTTAACTGGTAACGAGAAAAAAAGAGTAATTGTGTGAATGTTAATGAAGCATTCACACTGTTGTGATCCATTTTTATTCTGTACAGTTTTCAAGCTATTTCGACAAATCCTATATCAAAACGTTCAGCTCCTTCAATCCTGCTGTGACTTTTGGTATTGGTGCAACTTTAGCTTTTTGAAATATTTAGCTTTTCTGCCACTTTTTTTCTCACAGAAAATGAGCTGAGCTCATTTTACATCCTTCAGATCTTTAGCTCTATTTAAAACCTGCTCCTTTCACATTTTGTTCTGGTTCAGCTGTTTTCAGCTTCCTTGTGCAAACATAAACTTTTTTCAGCTACTTTCAGCTAATTTCAGCTGTTTTGTGCTCTTTTCAAGTCTTTCTGCTAACTGCAACATTTTTGTGCTTCTAACTTCTTTCTGCTAATTTCAGTTTGTCATGCTCTTTTCAGTTTTTTTTTCATGCAAGTTTAAGCTTTTTCTACTATTTCAGCTAATATTTAGCTGTTTTTATGCTAATTTAATCTTTTTCAGATACCGGTTATTCCAAATTTTCTGCACTCATTTAAACCCCTTTCAGGCTGATTAAGCAAAAATGGCATCTCAGCTTCTTTCTGCCTTTGTAGCTACTTTTCTGCTGTTTTTGGCTAATTTCAGCTTATTTTCAGATAATTTCCATTTTTGTGCTCATCCCTGCCTCTTGCTGCCTAGCTGGTCAAACATGTTTGTTCTGGGGTTTTTTAATGCTAATTTAAGCTTGTTCTATCTTTTCAGCTGCCTTTGTAGCATTTTTAGCTAAGTTCAGCTGTTTTCAGATAAATTTAAGTTTATTGTAGTTTTTTTTTTTGCTACTTTCAGGCTAATTAACTTCTTTATGCTAATTTCAGATTGTTATGCTAGTTTCTGCTATTTCAGCTACTATTTAGTTGTTTTGTGCTAATTTTAGCTTTCTCGGCTAATTCTACACTTTTTGAACTCATTTCAGCTCTTTCCGCTTCATTCTGGTAGTTTGAGCTTCTTTCTGCATTTTCAGCTATTTTTGCTAATTTTACTTTTTGTTAGCTAAATTCCTAATTTTTGCGCTTATTTCGGCTTATATAAACCTAATTCAGCAAAGATGTGTTCTTTCTTCTTTCTGCTTCATCATTTCAGCTACATTTCAGCATGTTTTAGCTAATTTCAGTTTGCAGGAAATACAGTGTCTCTAGTTGTGAATTGTCTTTCTCAGTGCAGGAGGGATTAGCTTGAGAACGTGGTTCATGAGTATTAACGACACAATGTTTGTTATGCTGACTGTACAGCTCATCTACCGAGCATTAGTACTTCGACCTAACAGAAAATTTACAGCTAAAAAAAAAAAAAAAAAGTTCACATCAGCAGTAAAAAGGGAATAAATAATTACGTTACTGTAATACTAAAATGACTCCTTAAGGACTATCGCCTGCTGCCTTTCATGTCAAACTTTAAAAGTGAAATTATTTTATGATGAGAAGAAATTTCTTTTTGCCAGGTTACGGTCATTTTTTTGGGTTTTGGAAGTTTAGTTGGCTGTGTCAGCCATCTTGAATTGGAACAATTCCAAAAGGTTACGTACATCCATATATTACGCTCTGAGAGTGTCATCACGATTCAGCCAGTAGTTTGTGAGATATTTTGCTAACAGACAGACACATGAGTACACAGAGGAAGACCTTATTGTCTTCCATTGTCTTTTCGGCAATAAAATACTTATAGTGTTGTCCTTTCTGGAAACACATGGAGACTTTTATTAAACTGCACAAACTGACATGTCCGTGCACTTTTTTGTTGTTTTCAGTCAATACTTTTTAAAATCTGTTTTCTTGTAGCAGCCTTTCTCCTCTCTCATGATGTAATCTGTCTCCAGTTCATCCCCGCACCTCAACCCAAGAACTCATCTCCGGTCAGTCCATCTGCACCTCAGCTCCCTGTTTTACTGTCAGGACTTCTCTCCGGAGCAAATCGAGAGTTTGAACGTCCGGCTCACCTCAGCTCCAACACGTCTATCTGCCTCCTCCAGTTCTACGGTAGTTTACCGGCTCTTGCTTCCATAATGAGTGCAACATTTATCGTTCCGCTTTCATATCATCACATCATCTCTATTCATGGCAGCTACAGCTGACTTCTGGGAAATGCTAAAAACAGAACGGAGATGCAAATTGACTTTTACGCTTCACCATAAAAACATCCACTGAAATGTCATTTTTATTGAGGGTGTCTTAACTTTTTATTGACTAAATTAAAAAATGTAGGGTTATTGTCCTTGGAGCAACTTTAAACCCTATTATATCAGGTTATTTTATGAATGACATCTCTACGGCATCTCTATTTCCTGCTTTGAATTTTTAGACATTGGTTTTGCCAATTTTAACAACTTCACAGTTGACTGATGTGGTTTGTGCCAGTGTGGCTTATATTTATTAAAACTACATTTTCTGCAAAAAATGCAGGGTAACCACTGAGAGTCTAATGGTTTTGCTGTAATGGAGGAAAAAAATGAGTTGTTAAAGCTAAAAGAAGTACACTAGCTAATAGCCAAACATAGCAAAATGCTAACCAAAAGTTACAAGTAGCAAAGGGTCTAGCTAAACAAAAAAGTAGGAAAAGCTTAGCTGAAAGCTAAATGTGACAATAAAATTAAAATGAGCAAAAGGTTAACTAAAAGTCCAAAGTAGCTAAATGCTAACAAAAAGATAAAAGTAGAAAAGTGTCTAACTACAAAATGTAGGAAAAGCCTAGCTGAAAGCTAACCATAATAATAGGCTAATTAAAATTTAAAAGGAGCAAAATAACTAAAAGTCCAAAGTAGCTAAATGCTAACCCAAAGATTAAAGTACCAAAAAGTCTATCTACACACTAAAAGTAGAAAAAGTCTTTCTGAAAGCTAAATGTAACAGTACACTACAGTAATTAAAAATTAAAATGAGCAAAAGGCTAATTAAAATTCCAAAGTAGCTAAATGTTAACCAAAAGATAAAAGTAGCAAAGGGTCTAGCTATAAACAAAAGTAGGAAAAGTATGGCTGAAAGCTAAATGTAATAACAAGCTAATTAAAAATTAAAATGAGCAAAAGGTTAACTAAATGGCCAAAGTAGCTAAATGCTAACCAAAAGATAAAAGTAGCCAAGTGTCTAGTGCTGAAAGCTAAATTTTACAATACTCTAATAAAAAAAATTAAATGAACAAAAGGCTAACTATAATTCCAAAGTAACTAAATTCTAACCAAAAGGTAAAAGTAGCAAAGGGTCTAGCTATAAACAAAAGTAGGAAAAGCTTAGCTGAAAGCTAAATGTAACAACAAGCTAATTAAAAATTAAAATGAGCAAAATGCTAACTAAAAGTCCAAAGTATTTAAATGTTAAAAAATTAAAGTAGCAAAAAACTAACTGAAAGCTAATAACAGATAAATGCTAACCAAAAGATAAAAAAATAGCCAAATCCAGCTATAAACTAACAGTAGGAAAAGCCATAGCTAAAAGCTGAATATAGTAAAAGGCTAGCTAAAAGTTTAAATAAATAAAATGTTAGCTAAAAATAACAAGCTAAAAGCAAAACATGAGACTAGCTAAAATCTAAAAAAGAGAAGGAAACAGAGCATGTATGCTGAAGCAGATTTCAGAGAGAACAATATTTTTGAAGGAACTGAAGATCTCAATGAGGTAAGAACGTCACATTGAGCTGGTACAGTATTTGACTCAGGGGTGGGGTTGGTCCCCAAGAGGCCCGCACTGGATGTTTTTAGGCCTTTTTTTCTTTAAACCACTTGTTTTACAGTAAATGTCTATTTTAATACAGGAACATGTGATGCTTCTGAAAATGCTCTGACAACACGTGACACAACCAGTTTCACTACACATCCTGGAGGCTCATCAAGGTAAACGTAACAAAGGCTTCCTGGTTTGTTTTTAATTTCTGCTGGAAGTTACGCTGTGTTCAGCACACATCACCTCTGGAAGAGAAATAAGGTTGTAGTGGATCTTGGCAGAGACGAGTGAACAGCCTGTTACTCATTCAAGAGCCTACGGGCATAAAATATACACTTACCGTAATAACTGAAAGGATAAAAAAAACATATTCAATTTGAGGAAATCACATTTCTTGCCAAAGATTACACTAAAAATTAAAAAAAAGTTAATGAAAAGTATAGTCTGATGTGTTCCTGGCGGGTTCTGGTAAGGTTGGACCCAGGAATGCACAAACATAAGAAACTATGGTAAAAATAACGTAAAGATTTAGTGTGGAAACAAAACAAGGAAAAATAAAATTCTGACACGGCAGCAATAACAACAGGAAACCAACATGAAGCTCTGGGAGGACAACAGAACAGACATCAGGGACAACAGTGGAGGAAAACTGAGGGGGAACAGGTGTGTGAGGACCGACTGAGGAGCAGAAACCACCTGTGGAAAACTACAGGAGGCGATGAAACACAAGGGGACAACCAACATGAGGAAAAACACCGAAAGGAATAAAACAAGAATACTGAAACTAGAAAGACAAAAAACTTACAGATCCCGAGTTATTTTATTAATAATTACAAAGAAACATTTGATGGTGTATCAAAGTTACCAACAAACTTGATTTTCAGATTTATTCATTTATTATTATTATTTATTTATTTCCTAGTCACGTTTGTGCTACATGAGAATGTAACCTGCTGACAAGTGAACATATTGAGCCTGAGGACACAAAGCACCTGAGTGGACAACCTCACCCTTTCCAGGCACCAAATGACTCCGTCGCAAAACAAAGCGTGAAAATGTCATGAAACAAAGCTTTCTTGTGTTTGTGCCAAGAAGCATGAGTATTGTATGAGTATGTCCTTAGGTCAACGTACAGGATATCTGTCAGGATATCTGTCAGTAAGAAGCAGGAGCTGGATGTTTTTTTGTTGTTGTTTTTTTGTGTATGAAAGTTTATGAAGCATTCACACTATTGTGAACCATTTTTCTTCTGTACGTTTTTCAGCGCAATTCTTTTTCTGCAGTTTTCAAGTTATTTCAACAAATCCTATATCAAAACGTTCTTCTCTTTCAAGACAATCCTGCTATGACTTTTGGTATTGGTACAGCTTTAGCTTTTTGAAATATTTAGCCTTTTTCTGCCATTTTTTTTTCTTCAGAAAATGAACTGAGCACATTTTACATCCTTCAAATCATTTACTGCTCCTTTCACATTTTGTTCTGGTTCAGCTTCTTTGTGCAAATTTAAACTTTTTGCCAGCTACTTTCAGCTAATTTAAGCTGTTTTTTTTTTTTTTATTCAGATGTTTTGTGCTCCTTTCAGATTATTTTACTAACTACAACACTTATGCTTATTCTAAATTATTTCTGTTAATTTCAGCTTATTATGCTCCTTTCAACTTTTTTCAGCTACTATTTAGCCGTTTTTATGCAAATTTTAGCTTTTTCAGCTAATTCCACATATTGTGCACTCATTTCAACTTTAATCTACCTAATTCAGCAAAAATGTGCTCTCTCAACTTCCTTCTTGTAATGTAAATGTCTTTCTGCTTTTTATAGCTATACTTTGCAGCTGCTTTTGCTAATTTCAGCTTTTTTCAGATAATTTCCACTATTTGTGCTCATTAGGAAGACACAGGTAAAGATAATGGATGGATGGATGGATGGATGGATGAATGGATGGATGGATGGATGGATGGATGGATGGATGGATGGATGATGGATGGATGGATTTCTGCTTCTTTCAGTCTAATTGGGCAAACATGTTCTTTCTGCTTGCTTCTGCTAATTTAAGCTTGTTCTACCTTTTCAACTACCAGTAACTTTTTAGCATTGATTTCAGCTGTTTTCAGATAAATTCAAGTTTTTGTAGTAATATTTGCTAGTTTCAGCCTAAATAACTTCTTTCTGATCATTTTGGCTTGTTTCAGCTCAGTAAGTATCAGCCTTCTCTGCTATTTCAGCTTCAAACAAAAAAGTTTAAAATCATGTCATCTGAACCAGTTTCTTTAAGTGAGAAACGTTTTGTCCCCCAGCCAGAGGACTTCCTCAGTCTGGCCTGCCAACCAGAGCCGTCCCATAAGTAGCCTTCACTGCTGTGTTTCAAACCAACCACCGGTTGGAATCTCAAAAGTAGGCTTTTAACACTTCCAAAACAATCAATCATTATGAACAGCAAGCAACTGTTTTAGGCCAGGTGGTCACAGAAACATCCTGAGGACAATCAAGGCCAGAGTGGTTCAGGAAAATGGTTGTAAGCTCAATCATCCAACAAAAAAGATGAGTAGCGAGTTGGTCATCTGGCCTGAAACATATGATTGTTGTACATGATGACTGATTGTTTTGGATGAGTGTATTTTGCCTGCTTTGAGATTCCAACAGGAGGTGGGTTTGAAACAGCAGTGAAGGCTACCTATGGGACTGGTTGACAGGCCGTAGACTGAGGCAGTCCTCTGGATGGGGGACGAAACGTTTCTCACTTAAAGAAACTGGTCCAGTTGACATGATTTAATCCTTTTTGTTGTTATCTACCTGGATGATCGAGCCTACAAACCCATTACAGCATGTTTATTTTTTTAGCTAATTTCCGCTGTTTCTCAGCAAGATCTTCTGCAATAAGCATTCACTCTGATTTTTCCTCTCTAGTTATGAATTTTCACATGCTTGGACATAAATGTCAGCGTTTTACATTAGGCACATCCTACGTTGAAAAATGACAGAGATGAAGCCATTTTGATCAAACCTTGAAAACAATATTATGCATGATTTCATACAACATAACGCAAGAGGTCGTGCTCAGAGTATGTGGTGTAAGGACTCCCAGCTACTACCACACAATTTCTTAGTAGACCATCTTTGATAATGGTGGAGTTATAGCTGTTTTGTGTTTGCTAAGGTTGCTAATGTGTAGCAGTCACTTTAAACAGGGATAACTCTAAAAGTGCATCATTTTTTAAAGGTACATCAACAATTACTTTCTGGAGGGTTCATGCAAGTCCAAGTGGCTTGTGCAAACTGAAACTCATTAACACCCTGAGAGGAGCCGTCACCTCCTGAATAAAAAAAAAAAACTGCTCTACCTCAGAACATTTTTATCACCCCTGAAATATAAACGTGAGGTCACACCATCATGGTGGTGCATGTGCTGCTTCTGTCGAGTGCACATCTGCCACGTTTCCCCAGAGATCACGATGACAAGCAAGCAGATTACATCAGTCCAGATAACATGACTGGATCGGCACTGTCTGCCTTTCTTGATTTGCCCGGATTCAGTCGATGAGGCCAATTTATCTGTATCAGATGCCTGGAGACAAGGGCAGCCGGCGGCATAATCGGAATCTTCATAAAAATCAACCCGGTTTCCCACAAACGCCAAGAATAGCATGTCTTTGTGAGGATGGTAATAAATCTCTGGAATAGCTGGTCGGCAGAAAGATGCTGTTCATACGAAGCAACTTGTAAACATGCACTCAGCGATGGTGAAGTGCTGCCAAAGCACGTATAAGCACCGATAGAGTTTTCAGTTAACAGTTAAGTGAAGATGTGCACACGTAGGTCGTATTCTTTTGAAATCAGATTTGGTTACATGCAACACGTGCAAATGTAGAGGGAGTCACTTCCACTGAAACACACAGGAAGCTGCTTGAGTCTACGTCACGCATGTAAGCCTGACATTTCCATATAGATTTGGTGTGTGTGTGTGTGTGTGTGTGTGTGTGTGTGTGTGTGTGTGAGTGTGTGTGT
>JARVGQ010000474.1:20380815-20406658 GCA_031762355.1 Hypsolebias martinsi | reverse complement strand
CAATTTAGCTTTTAGCTAGCATTTTGCTACTTTTTCTTTTAGCTAATCTTTTGCTACTTTCAACTTTTGACAAGAGTTTGACTATTTTATTTGTCCATCTGACGTTTGGCCTTATCGTTTGTAGCTGGCGCTCCTTTTCTTGCAGCTGTAACAGCTCAGCTTCAGCTTTACCTGCAAATTTCAGCAACAACCATTCGGCTCTCAGCATTCACGCTCCTTCCCCCCAGGTCAAAGTGATTCCTCTGCTTATTTTTAAACAACGCTCACCTGAATTCTTTGAAAGAATGAGTGTCTGCGCATGAACAGGCAGGTCTCACGCCAGCCGAGGACATCCTGAGGTATACTCCTCGCCGATGAAACAAGAGGCCAGGGGAGGATTCCAGAGCTTCTGGGAAACAATCTGGGCATAACTGGAACCTGACTGGTCCCATATGTCTCCACTTACTGACAGAGCTGGAGGATTCTGCTGCCATGGGCTGAGGCCTCTCCTCTTTTCTCAACCATAGAAAGACACCTCTGACATGACACCGTGTGAGAGCTCTCAGGTGAACTCTGCTAGGGTTTTATCAGACTTTAATTTATGCCACTGGGTGCAGATGGCTCCATGGATTTCCTCGCAGCACTGCATGTACCAACACCTGATATTGTTCAGGTTTTAACTGCTGATGAAAGCCTCCCTCTTGCAGATCACGTTCCTGTTCTCTCAAGAAAGATGTATTTTTCGTGTGCACTCAGAGCAGATTATTAAAAAGAAAGAGTGCACGTGCTGCTGCAGCTTCACAACCACCACAGGTTCAGACTTTTTCGTTTTCATTCGTCTCTTCCTGCCTCATTTCCCATCAGCCGCTCGCACCTCCTTAGCTTTGCTTAAAGATTCTCATAAACACATTCGTCCTGGTGCTACAGCAGCAAAATATTGTTTAAAAGTATTCGTACAAAGATGATTGCAAGCAACTTCTCATCCACTTAGGATTTCGTCTGTTTTGCTTAAAAGTGCTGTATTCGTTTAAAAGCCAAATGCACAGATGCAAATTTAGTTTTGCATGTCTTATTGTGTTTTTTGGAGCACATCTGGAACAAATGGTTTCATAATTTGCGCTTGTGGGTAAATCAACAGGCAGTGAATGATTTGAGGATTCTTTTAGACATGACTGGGTTTGGCTGTGAAAACACTAAACAAAAAACAAAGAAAGGATCTATCAAAAAATAAAAGATAAAGTCAGATCAAAGGAGTTTTGAAAGTCATTCTTCCGGGATTTGCTGCCTTTTTCTACCCAGATGAGCAAGTTTCTACTTGTGAAACTTTGGCCCTGAAACACTTGAAGATGTTTCTTTAAATGCATGTCTCAAGAACTCTTCGTCCGAGACATAAAGCCGGCAGAAAGTGTCGGCTAATTATCAGGTGACACAAAAAAGGATGAGTTGAGTTTCTCTAAAAGTTTATTGCGTTTATTTCATTTATAAATTCCATGCAGAAATAAGAATACACGAAAAAAAAACTTTCTTTTAAACGATTGCAATATATTTTTTCAAAATGTTTCTACATGTTCAGAGCAGAGAAAGTTTTCCAATCCACTCAAATAGTTTGTTTCAGGCTGCAAGGTTTGTAGATTTGGAGCTCCTTTAAAACAAAAAGCCCACAACCCTCTGGTAGTGCCTGATGTTCAACTTGGACGAGTCATTTCAGTCAGGTTTCCTCTGCTTCACCTTCACACTGAGCTACATGTACTCATGGTGTCTTTTAGTGCTCAATAATACAGGTAGAAAAATCTGACACAGTTAAGTCAGGTCCTCTGACAAGAATCCATCCAGAGGATCTGACTTAACCTTGTTAGAACTTCTAGAATTGTAAGTTTACGATTATTCTTGGCTAAAATGCTCCGAATATCCTGATCCTGAACTACAGATTGTTCCAGTTTACTCATTTCCTCATATTGTCAAGTCTTCCAGATTTTTAGCAGGAAAAAAAAACTAACATCTGAACAGAACAGTGTGCGTTTAGGTCTCTGAAGTTGTTGTGGGGAATGATTTTAATTCAATATCTGTTGTATTTCATTCAAAAAACGTTTGGCAATTCACAACAAATTGAATCAAAATAATCCAATATTTTCTTCCTGCTCATATTTAAAATCCAGTGATGAGCTTTCTAAAAAGTAGTGATGCCTTTCAAACACTCCACCACCATCCAACTTTCACCTGTGTATCTCTAACCCAGATGTGGGCAATACTGCATTTGGTCAGTGGGTCAAATGTGGCCCCTGGACGCTCTCTTTCTGGCCCCCGTTAGCCTTAACTGGAAAGAAAACAACTTTTAGACAAGTTGATGAAAACCTGCATTTTGTCAATGGAAGCCTAAATTAAACATCTTGGATAAATACAGCAAAAGCGGCCAAAACTTTTTTTTTTTTCACAAGTTGTTCCCATAGACTGAATTTCAAAGGCTAAAACAAAAAAAAAAGTATATATTTTTAAGCTAATACTGTATTTTATCACAAGAGCCAGTTTACAGAGAGTATGTCTTATATTCTTAAAGAGTATACGAGAGACTTATCTTTATCAAGCATGCTAAACAACAAAAAACCTAAAACATAGTCTTCCAGATTATCCATCTTTAAGAAAAATTATTTTCCAATTCTCTACGTGGCCCTTCGATTGCTTTAAATATCTTCATTTAGCCCTCTGGATAAAAATGTTGCCCACCCCTGCTTTAACTGATGGGCGTTCCTTCAAGGAAAGTTAGAAAGTTTCCCCAATGTACATTAACAAAAAAAAAAAAAAAAAAAATCTCCTTCAGTAACCAGAACTTTGTCCTTGATTGCTCAGTTCCGTTCACTACAGATGTTTTGTTTTCTCTGATAAGACACATCTGGACAGTCCTGTAACTCTCGGGTTAGTTTTCTCTGACAGATCTCATCAGCTGTTAGATTTGAACATGTACAGAAACCAGATGTGTCTGAAAACAGGATGTTAATAAGACATAACAGTAAAAAGTTTCTGATGAGCTGAGACGGTTTTAACATTTTGTCTTATAGAAAAGACTACGGGTCGGTTACATTCCTTCCTTGGGTAATTAACTTTTGTCTTTTCAGTAATTTAATAACACCACAGAACAATTTAAAGAAAGAAAGAAAGCAAAGAGTGCATGCGAGTTTTAATTCACTTTAGTCATCGTTATTTCTAACATGCTCTCCATTTCACAACATGACTTCTATCATGCTGTTTTAGGCCTCCTGAGGAATATGATACATGATCACTTGTAGACTCGACACCTGGTGCCATAAATGCTTTTAAATAAAATACTTTATAGTGGTGGTTTATAAAAGCATGCCCTGAATAAGAATTATCAAAACAAAATGGAAAATAATCAGTTCTTTACCCATAAACTCATTAAGGATTTGTCAGGGTGCAGCCTTATGCTGCCACCTGCTGGAGAATTGTTACAACTACACCATGGGCTCGACATCACTTTAAAGCTGTGCAAACATTTTACAACAGTCAGCGTCAAGACAAATAAGGCTTTATTTCAGATTGATTAAATGACAATGAAGAAATCCAGAAATTTATAACAGTGTACTAAAGGAAAAAGGCAAAACTATATAAAAAATAATAATAAAATAAGAAACAAGGACAAAATGTCCACTATACATTTAAATATGTACAATTTTGATAAATAAGTCAATACTGTTGAGAAGAATGGCTGTTTTGTTTTCCCAATTCACTGGATATGCAGTGCATGAAAAAGAGGAAGACATTAAACTGTTTAGGAGCAACAGTTATGTACAGCGGAAACAGAAAAAACTTCTCATGAACAAGGTAACGTGTTTATGAATTTATGCCTTACTTTTTTTTTTTTTAATGCATCACTGGCGCAACACACCCAGCCACTTCATTCCAGCTAAACACACTGCAGATAGAAGAAGAATAGTTTCATAATCAAACATCCTGAGACACCGTTTAAGCACTTTTTTTGTAGTTTCAGCGCTCCTTTAAATCAACACATCATACAGTATGGCTTTAACTACCTGAAGCCCAGTATTTTAGAATGATCAAACAATATGGGTTTCTTTTTTGACAATAAGATAATCCTACAAAACAAAAAGACTATAAAAGGCAGAAAAAAATAAAATCTATGCTTGACCAAAAAAAAACAAAAACTAAAGAACTCAAATCATGGTTGCCAACCAGCAGCAATTTGACTAAAGCACCAAGCACTAGTTGAGCTAACATGAAGTTACTTTGGGGTCATACTGATCTTATATTTCAAATCAAATGAAAAGTGCAGGCAGAGATTAACATGAGCTGAGAAACCCTGAGAATTACTCCTTAGGTTTCCTGTCCAGAACCTTCAGGAACCAGTTTGATCCGACACGTCCCAACGCTGCAACTTCACGTTTACAAAAACTCTTCAGTCCAAGCCGAGCACCTTCCTCTTTGCATTGTTATGTTTTTAGGTTTGTCAGCCTTGAAAAAAAAATCTTGAGTGGCAACTTTTTTTTTCTCTTCTTGTTTTTTTAAGTAACAGAAGTGTTTTCATGTTCCATTTTAAAATTTAAACAGACGTACTAATCAGACATCCAACAGTCTTTGAACAGCTTCTGCTACAAAATACTCTTATTAAAAAGCAAAGAAACAAAGTAAACTTGATAGGAATCAACATTAAAAGCAGTAAAAAAATACATATTAACAAAACTTTGGAAAACAGATTGGAAAGGATATTTTCTTTCAGACAGTGAAGAACAGTTTGGTTGGGTTGCCACACTCGGGTCAGACCTGCTGAGTTAAAACAAAGTGTGCAAAGAGGAACTTTTTGTTGGGTATTTGTACAGTGTTTATGAAACTTGAGATGGGGAAGGTGTTTAAAGCCTCTTCAAGGGAGATTTTTCTTTAGTTAAATAGTAAAATTTCCCTCCTGCTCCAGAGAGAGAGAATATGCCGAGGTGGGAAAGAAAAAGGGCGACCATTAGGCGGGAGGTTAGGATTTAACACACCAGCGTGCTTCCTGATTTTTCTGCCTGCAGTCCTAGAATCAGTCCTTGAGGAATCCCTTGAAGAGGTCAGACCTCCACTGCACCGAGCCAGACAAGGCGAGCAAACAGCCGGACCCCCACCGCTCTGTCAAGTGCAATGTCAGAAAAGTTGAGCAGCTCTAGTGCCTCTTAACGGATGACACCTTTTTCTTTCTGGTCGCCAACATCTCGTAAAAAGGGTCCCTGCTGATGGCAGCCCTGTGGAAACAATCAAGAAAATGGTGAAATCAGGTGTGAGAAACTGGCTCATCGCACTTTGTTCCATTCTTTATTTGAAAAACTGTCCTGAGATGTGTGAGCAAAACACCAATAATTAAATTAATACAATGATATTTAGACACTCAATACTTTGATTCAAATGTAAAATTCCCCTCTAACCCAATTAAGAAAAATCAAGTCATTGATAGTTTGAAATATTATTTTATCTTCTGTTTTTTATATCAACAAGCCTTTAAAATATATTTAAATAATACTCACTGATAGACATTTGAACAATCAGCATGTAGGTGAAACTCAAAGAATTTAAAAAGAAACCTAAAGAAGGAATGCATGAATATGTGGGACCAGAGGCGTTTGGATCACCGATGAACCATTAAGAGCTGATGAAACCAGGTTTCAGAATCACTGCTGTGCATCTTTTATCTACTGGGTTTAATTTCTCAGTAGTGGAAATAAAAATGTGACTGATGCAAAGCTACAAAACTGTCGCTCAGTGCCACTGAGCCAAACAGTACATGTGAAGGCAGTGCAGTAAATCACAGCATCTAAGGTTACTACAGATGTTTATTAGTGCAAGTTTTCAAAAAGGTTACGTTTACTGTATTTTTCACTGTATAAGTCACACCTTTTTGCATAAATTTGCACGTCCTGCGACTTATACACCGAAGCGACTAACATATATTTGTTTTTTTCCCCCATATTTATAACCAAATTTTTGGCTGAGATCTGACGATTTCATTCATTCTGACATGGAAATATTGAACACTAACATTTTCAGCCACTAGAGGGTGCTCCAGAAATATGGCAAGCCAAGTGTCTCATTAATAGATAAAAGTGGCTATTAATGACTTGCCATACGAATCCACCTTCGTCTCGCTCCGAAACTCCTGGAGCAAACGACAAATCAGCTGCACTTCTCCACATTTCCCAGGCAAAATTCAGCTGATTTGATCATGAAAGTGCATTTATTAAGGAAAAGTTCAACTGAGACATCCCTTTACTATAATTTTGAGCAAACAAATAATTATTTTTAAGTGTTAATCTTGTTAAATTCTTGTTAAAGCCCTCTCATGCACGCTCCTGCAGCCGCCATTTGACAGCCAATTGATTTTTGGCACACCACCAGCCCACGTCTCCGGGTGGTCAGTGGTGATGCATAATAGATGCAACTTATACGGCAATGCAACTTAGTTATGTTTTTTCCCACTTTATTAAACATTTTTGGACTGATGCGACTTATACGGCGGTGCGACATGTACGGTAAATGTTTGGACTCTGCCCAACATAAGCCCATCTAGCATACTGCCTTGCATTTAAATAATTTATGCTATATGGTAAAGAGTCAACAGAATAAACATTTATATATTTACTTTATGCTGTTCATCCAGTCCTCTTTTTGCTCTGCGGTGGGAGCAGAGATCCGATAGAAGGTGTGGTTGCCCTCCACAACACGCCCATCAGCCTCAGTTTTGCACGCTTTTATCACCTGATCCTTGCTCTCAGAAATGTAAAGCTCAAAACAAAACTGAAAAAAGGATAGAAAGAAATAAAAACGTTATTGATAACTAAAGTAATAAAATTGCTGCTAAACGCAACTGTAATAATGAGCCAGCAGGGGGAGCTGTACTCACCGGCTTCTTATCCTCCGCATCCCTGATGCTCAGGTTCTCCAGCGGGATGATTCCCCGTGGTTCTTTGTCCTGAAAAATATAGAAATATGTAAGAAGCACTGAACAGATGTTGGTGAGCTGTAACAGAGTAAAAAAAAAAAAAATGGACTCACTGTGGTGTACTCAAAGTAGTAAAGACAGTTGTCTGTGAGAATGAACCATCTCCTCTTCCAGGTTTTAACTCGCCCCCCTGTGGAGCCAACATTTAGCATCAGCGAGGCTCAGTCAGAGACAGAAACCAGGAGAGAGGAGCGAGCACCAAAGCACCGGATCGAGCAGCAGACAGGCAGACAGATGGGCAGACAGACAGATGACAGCTTCAGGGGACTCGTGGTAAAGTGCTCCCCATCACCGCTTTGTGAACATTTGTCTTCTCTTACTCATTTAAGATTATTTTAAAAATCTAAAGTTTAATACAGATTTCTGAACGTCTACATTTGGACTGCCTCAAATAAATTAAACAATAAAACTACTTGGATTTATTATGAGGGGAACTATTGATGTGAATACAAATTTACATCTGAACTTCCAAATTAGGACGTCGTGAAGGCAGTTCTACGTATGAGCTACAAATTTGGAAAAGTGGGAGAGAAACAGATTAGGTTTAAACTATCAACACCCACAAGGAGCAGGGTGGTTGAGTCTGCTTGCTGATCTGAGGTTGACCTCTTGGCCTTGTCGACACCAGGACTTCCTGTGAGGTGAAACCTGATTACAGAAGCAGCTGGCAGCTAAAGTCTGGGAGTTTGGGATCCCAACAAACTGGGCTCTGCCGTGTTCAGCCTCCCTAACATGAATATCCTGCAGATCTAGACTAGAATACACCACCACCATGTTAGTAAAAAGATGCACTGTGAGACCAACAGGTGAGGTTTGAAAGATGTTTTTGTACAAAACATGTAGAGCACACGTCTTTTCATCATATCACAGCAGCGACACTGTATATGACACATCAGAAGGTCAGACACCTCAGTTTAAGCTTAGTATCTACAGACAGCAACGACAACTGACAGATGGAAATCTGTAGCTCCTCATCACATGAAGACACATTTGAATGTTGCAACAGGAAATAAAAACAGACTGACAGATAGACGCCATGACAGAATCACACAGCTGACGGTTGCGATTGGTTTGATGCAAATTTCCGTCACTCATAAAACACAGTTCCCGAGCAATAATGTGCGGGACGTGGTGGGACGTCCCAGCAGATTGTTGCAGGGGTGTGTGCATGGTGCTGGGCTGGAGTGGAGCTGAAAGGACGGAGTCACCCATGCAGGACTGTGGGAGGATGGAGAACTAGAAGTTAACAGGAAGCAGGTTTTCATTAGAAAATCACACTTCATGGATTTTTTTTTGTTTTTGGACAATTTATTATTTAAATTTTGATAAAAGATGCTTATTGGCCTATACTACTCTCCCGCAGTTTAGTCCATTCCAGTCCAGCATCACAACAGGCTGCAGCCGCCGTTCCTCTTCTGATTCATTTCTGGCATGAGATAAGTAGAGCAGAGCTACGCTGATGAAAAGATGCAGTATTCCCTTTTCCACGCAGTCAGAGAGCAAACAACAACTCCCCAATGGATCGTTGGTTTTTGATCGATTCTTAAAAAAAGTTCTTTGTTGTGCTCGATGAATGGAAACAAGGCATAATGCAACTTCCCGGGAAAAAAGATCAAAGAGAGTGACCACCAGAGCATACGGAGAACAAAAACGGTGCTCAGTAGAGCGGTCACAGAGCAGCAGCGCACTGAGGTAAACCCACGAGGTGCAAATTCACCCGCTGACTGCCCAATGAAGACAAAACGGTGCGGAAAAACCTCCAGCTCAATGACAAACAAGAGACGAACATCTGGAATTCACATGAGTCGATGAAGAGACAAAAACAAATCGGAGAGAACCCTGTTTTGAACATAATTAAATGAAGAACAGAACAAAAGCATGGCAGACCACCAAAAGCACCTGAGAGCTGAAAGATGGACTAGCGTTGGGGAAGAGCAGGTGTACATACCTCCTGAGGAAAGACAACAGCCAAAATCATGGGAACAAACAAACGAAGAGGAAAAGAAAACATAACAAATCAAATTAAATGATAAGGAATTAGCACCACAGACCTTTGTAATCGGCTTCCAGTGAGGCTTTGATGCACTGCTTTACAGTTTAATCACTTTATCAGTCCACAAGAGGGCGCTCTACTCACCGCAGACTTTAGAAAGCTACTGTAAAGCACTACATGAAATATTAACCTCTACTTGGGTCCATTTCTGTTATATCAGGAAACCAATCTACCACCCTGATTATATAACTCAATTATGCCAGTCAGGAGTAAAACGGAGGAAGTTTCTCATCCTCGATGGAACAGCAGGTTGTAAAGATTCACAGTGACTTTAAGATCAAATTTGCAAATTCACCCTTTCACTTTGAATCTGTACAACAGAGAAAAATTCAGAGGAAATAGAGGGTTAAGAGTTGGAGTATTCAGAGATGTGTTTTCTTTTTCAAAAGA
Source organism: Hypsolebias martinsi (assembly GCA_031762355.1). Taxonomy (NCBI): domain Eukaryota; kingdom Metazoa; phylum Chordata; class Actinopteri; order Cyprinodontiformes; family Rivulidae; genus Hypsolebias; species Hypsolebias martinsi. Next base: position 20,397,239 of record JARVGQ010000474.1, on the reverse strand, counting down.
CTGTGAACATTTTTCATCCAAACAATTTGGTGACTTAAAATTGAGCTGGTCATCAAAGAATACACTGTTCTAGTAAAAACTAAAGTTGAAGATGCCGTTTATTGAGATAATAAAGTTATTTCTCCTGTTGGGAGCGTCCACTACACAAAAACTGTAAAATGTTTGTGTATATTCCTAATTTACAAAACGTCAATATTTTACTGTAAATAAGTATTTTGTGAATGCTTTGCATGTCAGTCTGTGAATTTGTTGTAAATAATTAAAATGTTTATCCGTGTCTGGTCTTCTAAGGCTACATACATTATACATTAAAGCTGAGACATTTTCATGTCTCGAGTTGTGTGTGTGTACACACACAAACGCACGCTCGCAGCCTGCTGACCTCAGGGGAGGCATCTATCAGCCTCTAAAACGCTGAAATGCAGACACAACCATGTCACTTATCAGAAGAGTGAAAACAATCAGTGCTCTCATTCCAGAGTGTTTCTAAAGAAAGTATGAGGCCGTAAAATGAATCACTCACCCAGTTTTAACAGCCAGCCTTCTCTGTCGGGGTTAAAGAAGGTGTGTGTGAGGTCGTTCCCGTCATCTTCTGGAATTTTGAACGGTTCGTTCTTGATACTATCGTACAGGTTCTGAATCAAGGAGAGTTAAATGTGAATACAAGGCATGTTTGAGAGAAGACCATCAGAATCTGGAGGTGCTGCTCACCCTGAGCAGATCTTCAGGTAAGTCTCCTCCGTCGTTAATGCCTCTGTTCATGGAGATGAATCGTTCCACGCCGGGCTTGTCCTTCACATTTGGATTGTGAAGACTGGTGTTCAGCATGATGATAGCAAAGGACAGGATGTAGCAAGTGTCTGCAAAGCCAAGCCAGAGGGATTCAAGATACTGACAGGCTGATGCTTACCATAACAATTGTGCTATTTTATAAAGTTATTTTAAACATACTGTATTTTTCAGACTATAAGGCGCACTTGAAATCCGTTAATTTTCTCAAAAATTGACAGTGCACCTTATATATATTAATTCTGGTTGTGCTTACTGACCTCGAACAGATTTTATTTGGCACATGGCGCTCAAAAATCAGTCAAAATGAACTTGTTTCGCTTAATGCGCCTTATAGTCCAAAAAATGCGGTAAATTAAAACTAGTTGAGCTGAATTTGCTGCTCTGTTCAAATCAGTCGAGGTAAGAAGAGTAAACAGAATGCGTCTTTGTTAGACAAATGCAGTGGAGTGGACTGGAGCAGGTTTCACCCCTCTTCCTCCATCTCACTTCGTAAATGCTACAGCAGAGTGGACAGATTAAAGTGGGCAGTTAAGTATGGGTGTGTGTGTGTGTGTGTGTGACGCAGAGCTGAAAGACAACATGGTAATCACACAGCTGACACAGCAGCACTTTAGAAGACAACCATATCAAATATTTACATCCATCTGCGTTTATGTTAGAGACCGACATTGTTTCCCAAACGCCAAGTGGTCTTTGCATCTGCTCAGTTCATCATGGATACTTCTATGTTTCAGTGGCGACTTAAAAAAATAATAAATCAAAGCTGTCTAATATGGATGTATTTTTCTTCAATATTTTTAACCCATTCATTTTATTTGGATATCTTTCCCCGGTACATTAACAGACAACAACATATAATGACAGGAAGGCGTATCAAAAATTTAACAGTTTATTTTGCAAGTGTCCCCAAATCTTTGACTGGCCCCGTATATCTATTCACATGCTAAATTCTGTTGCAAAAAATGATCAGTGCCAAGTAATTTTTTTTTTCTCTAAATACAAAGCAAATTTAAAACAAACCATCCAGCAGTTTGGGCAGAGCTGTGGAACACAAAGTCTACCTGTGGACTGGAAAACACCGTTGTTGCAGTGACAGTATCGCTGAGCAAAGGCTTCCATCATGCGGTCGATCTTCTGGGCTTCTCCAGGCAGACGAAAACTCCAGAGGAACTGTCTGTTGGGGGGAGACGACGCTCATCAGCAACAGTTTCACTTCCTTAAAAAAATAAAAACTTCTCCGCTCTGACACAAGACTGGAACTGACAGCTGCATGCTCGCAGAGCTAGCCCTAAAAATCATCTTAATTATAATGTTCATCGAAACTGAAAAAAACTACGACGAAAAAGCCAGATACATTTTTGTAACTGACGCTAAAAAATATCTTACCTCAGGGCCTGAACAAGGTTGAGGTCAGTGAATTCATGAAGCTCCACAAAGGCATGAAGGACTTGGATATTAAAGTCATCTCTGCAGGAGACAAGAGGATTTTATTACACCGGGTGATGTTTCTATACAACAAAATAACTATATACTATATTTATATATTAGGGCTATAAAGGACTTTAAATCGTGATGAATTTCAAAGGTAATTATAGTTGGATTAACTACTCAATTAATATTTTCACCAATAAAAAATAGAGCCCAGCACATAAGATAAAAAAAAGAAATGTTTACATTACCATTAAAAGATTAGCAATTTAATAAGTGAAGTATCAATTAGCCACAGAGTAACAGTTGCTTGGTTAAAATAAAAGCTTAGTTTCCTTTTGAAAAAAAAAAAAGTGTTTAATTAACACAAAAATTGACATGAATCTATAAAAATGCAAATAAATTTAGATACAAGTTAATTTAACTGACTCGAGGTGACTGAACCCAGTTGAAATGTCAAAGGACCTGATAAAAATGTGTTCGATGATGTTTTAGTTTTGTAGCTGAGACTAAAAGATGAAGTCTGTGACACACGAGTTACTCACTGCAAATCAAACAGAGTGTATACATAAAGGTTGAATGAATGAGTAGACTTTAACCCCCCCCATCCATCTTTACTCATTATCTGCTCTAGCTCATGAGATCATCCCAACCTTTCTGTCCTTCAGAGTAAATGATCTGTCCTTTGGGATGATTGTAAAGCTCTTCGGAGCTCAGAGGCGTATCCAGTCACCACCACTTTCAGTGGACAAATGACCACCCAAATCTCATGACTCCTTCACCACTGTGGCTCCTCCTTAGATTCACAAACACTTTAAAAGCTTGATAACAATCCAGCTGTGAGAAAAGTCAAGATGTGACTCAACAGAAGACCCACCCTGAAGTGTACCACTGTCCACGCTATAGTCCCTGAGCAGTGCAGACTCAACAGTAGGATCAAGATTTCCAGTACAGTGTGCTCACTCTCCAGTGAAATCACATCTGATTCCCGAGCAATAAGTCTCCTGGTCATGTTACTTATGATAAGAGTATGATAATTAAAAACGGAGGAGAGTGAGAACTGAACATCATCTTGATGATTAAATGTGGAACTAATAATCAGTGTTTGGGAAAGGATAAGTGTGCCTGACAAAGTGGAAACAAAGCAACAGGGAAAATATGCACATTCAAGTGAATGGGTGCTCGTAAATCAGGATCAAATCACCGCAGATGGTAAAACAAAAATAAATTTCTCCTGACCTCTCTCCGAGGTAATCTCCAATGGCTGTTTTGTTTAGGCCTTCGCCTTTGTAAAGGAACTGAGCAATGTCGTCACTGGTATTCTTCAGCAAGTCATTCTCAATCAGGAACTGGATGCCCTGTGAAGAAGATCAGGTCTCAGTTACAATCTACCCGTCAGAAAACTCACACAACAGTTATTATTCCCACCAACCTTTTTGGGGTCCATGTTGAACTTTTTACGGCCCATGGCCACCTGTTTGTTCCTTTGCATATTTTTCCTAAAATGTCAAAACAATCACTGTTAAGGTGTAAATTGCTGGTATATGTGTAATAATGAATGACAAGTACAAACAAGTGTTTTTGTGACTAAATTAATCATTTCATTGATGATATGACTGAAAATTATGCAAAATAGTTCAAAATGTACTGTAATGCAAGCTAATGTAATAACATTTTAAAATACCGGTGCTACAATACTGCCAGGAATGAGGTCCAACAAGTCAACGTTCCAAAAGAGTAACACCATTGGAGAAGATGCTATTAGGACTGTGATACTGTGAAAAGGTGCTGATGAAGTGACATGTTCAGAGGATGAGAGGGAATGTCTCATTTATCAGTTTTTGAATAATTTAGGGGATAAAGTGCACATCTAGAATGTGCCATCGCCATGGTTACACTTTCATTTTTAGCTGATGAGACATCCCTTTGGTTTTTGAAAACCAAAGTCTGTGATAATAAACAACTTTTTTGTTATTTCATCAAACTCCTCACACAACAATCAACCACCAAAAGGTACTTTATGAGTTTCAGGTGCAAGTAAGACGTCTTCTTTTGGCCGTGCCCCCTTCAGGGGTCGCCACAGCAAGTCATCCTCCCTCTCACTCTATCCTCTGCATCCTCATACAAGTAAAAGTCTGCTTCACAATTTTTTTCCGTCAGAATCTCTATCCGCTTGAGTAGAGCAGATCCAAGCTCGCCCTCTCCTGAGACCATCTATTGTCTGCTTCTACCAGTACACCCACTGCATTATTCAATGAGGACTCCCATCATGGGGGTGTGCCTGATGAAACATTTAAACTGCCTTAAAAGCAAAGTCAATTTAAGGAGGACATTTGGTGGGATAGAAAGCCTGACTTAGCCATCAAACATGAATAATTGACAGTTTCATTTTGCTAACTTAATAGAAGGAAAGCAATGAGCCAACTTAGGCAAAACAGAGTGTGAGGGAGGAGAGTGAAGTCCCATTTCCTTACTTCTCCTCAGCAGAACCAAGGTTCTCAATCTCACTGGTCACATCTGCTATCTCATCTTTCAGCCGCTGCAAGAGAAAAAAAAATGTCTTTAGGTGTTGAGAATCGTCTGTACACTAAAACCACAGTGAGTGAATATGTGTGACCAAAACAAAACAAAAAGAAAAAGTTTTTGTATTAAAGAAAGAGCTCTACGATATGAGGCTGAGGGTGTGGTCCCATCACCTGTTAGTCGACCAGGTAGCCTTTTACTGTATTAGAAGAATAAACACACCATGGCTCAACAGAGCGCAGCGCTTTGTTCTTTTTTCAGACAACACTGTACAGTCAGGTTTCCCCAAGTAAACTAAACACTTTGTTTGGATGTGTGCTCTTCCTATCAACCCTCTCAATCTGAATTTCAATGAGCAGAGCACATTAGGAGATAACCTCAATATGAACTGAGTAAGAAAGCATATAAGTGGATTATATTTTTATGCATCCTTTAAGTGAATAATGGCCTCAGAGGCAGATTTAGTTGATTATTTGGGCTCAATGGTGCCAGACTGGCGCAGTACTGTAAGGGCACCGAGAATGGAAGAAGATGAGAAGGTTGACACCAGCTTCATAAGACATTTTTTTGTCCATAAATACAAGCTTGGCTACTGTCTATGATGAGTGGGTTTACTTTAAATACGTCAAGTTTATATTCGCCGAGCCACTTCATTTAAACCCTGTTGGTGTATCGTTCCTTATGCAAAATTCTAACTTACTAAACCACAAAGAAACATCTGTGTTTTCAAGGCCTGTGCAATCACAACACATTCTTTGGATGTTTGCCTCCACAAACAAAGGGCTATACTCACACAGAAAACAAAACTGAGGGTTAAATGTGCATGTGTGGGGGGAATGTGGTAGAGGGGAGGGGGGCTGCTGAGTAGGTTTAACATGCAGGACTAGTAGAGGAGGGTGTGGGAGTCACAAAGGAGAAGAGGGGTCAGTGTGCAGACCACTGAGGGGTTGAGGAGGGGAGGACAGAGGCAGCAGCAGTGGTTGTCACAGGGGGGAAGGGCAACAATGGTGTTCCAGACTCATAAACAATTTTTTTGTGACAGATTGCACCTCCAGAGTCTATCAGGACCAGCAGAAGTCAAGTCAGCCATATTCTCTCCCCTGTGTGAGTCATTTACTTCCTGTTGATGGTCAGTGTGTGACAGGACTAACCTGAGCAGCTAACCATGGACTCTGGGCAGGAATCAATAAAGCACTTATGGAAATTCGGAACAGCTCATTTGTGTCCAGGATTTTATTTGGAAAAACAGCCATAAAAGTCTGTTATAATCCATCTATATTACTTACAGAACCAAATGTAGGTTTTGCACCCATGTGAACCCAAAAATCAAACTTGTATCAGCAAATACAGGTTTGTTATGCTAACTTGAGACAAATAGACAACACATATGAAATGAGGGTGACACAGACAAACATGAGCCGTGTGCTGTTTGTACCGACAGTTTTTGAGTGTGTGTGTGTGTGTGTGTGGGTGGGGGTGTCAGCGTGAGTATTCAGCATGAGGGAAGAGGCTGCTTTTAGGTTTTTAGCTAGTGCACCTGCATTGCGAGCTGCTAGTTTAGCGTTACATCAGTGCCTACAGGTGGTTGGAGCGTTGGGTAGGCGGAGCGCTCGGTTCTGTTGACGGGGCGGGGCGCCCCGCCTATATAATGGTAAGGGAAACACTGTGTAATAACATAACAAATGCATGTTTATACTGTTTAAAAACTGCCTCTGTTTTACACAATATAGTGGGTTGCCAGTTGGGCTTGTTTTCATGGAGCTGGTTGCTTGTTTCTATTGCGCGATCTGGCAACACTGATCAGAGGCTATATTGCGTAGCGTCATCCGCGACTCTGCTCCTACAGAATCTTCTCGCGGAAAGCAAGGATTCTGAGTGACAGAGAAGCTCTGGCGGTCATCCGGGATTCATAGAACCGTAGTTGCATACGTAACTTTCGTTCTTGTTGAGCAAATCTGATACCGCTCCTGGTTTTCGTTTGTAAATGTTAAATCTGCGGCGCAGAGCAGCATCGTTCAAACATGGCCGTCGGTGTTGATACTGAGCTGAAGCTCCATATCTTTGAGTTCTCTTGTTTTCTTCCTGCAGAACATGTTCAGACTCAGTATTTATTAGTTCTGACACACAAACAGATTAATTTGGTTACAGTTTGTTTTCCATCAGCAACAAACTTTCATAACACAGTTTTACAAACAAAAACAAAAAAGTGTCATCACTAATGTGTTTTTTTTTTGTTTGTTTGTTTTTCATTCAGCTAATAAAGATGAAAGATTGAAATAATTAGAGTCCAGGAAGCTCAATTATATTTTACATTTGGTCTATGAGTCTTTGAAATAATAAATATAAACTCCACAGATTAAGGGAAAATGCTGGAAAATCTGTTTCTGGTGCCTTTTATACACATTGAAGGGATTTTAAAATATATTTGAGTATTTCCCAGGATTCTCTTTAGTTTTATTTTGAATCTAACGAGGTTTTTGTTTTGAGTTTCTCAAGCGTTATTTTGTTTGTGTTCAAGGCGTCTCCCTCCACGTTGGCGCAGTGCGACCGCTCCCCCTGCAGTCCCTTTCAGTCCGTGCCTCTCCACAGCAGCCCCCTCCAGACCCCCACGACGTCGTCTCCCGGGTCGAGCCCCTGCAGCACCACAGCCTCTCCCATCGGCCGACTGCCCTCCTACCACAACGGACACCACCGGCCGCCTCCAACTCCACACAAGAGCCCGTATCACAGTAAGCTGTGCAGTGAAGGTGCAGAAAAAACAGATCATTGTTTGGATTATAATCTGAGTCTGCTGCTCCACCTTCAGGTCCGGCTCAAGGATCTCCTCAACCTCCTAAATACCCCGAGGGTGGAGCTGGCACCATCCGACCTGTGAGTAACAGCAGTTATGCGTTTGACCATGGTGATGGTGTCAATAAAGTAGTCCCTCGCTAATTTGCAGACTCGCTCTAATGCGGTTTTTCAAAATAAGAGTGGTCATGACACACAATTTGCTGATTGATGGATGAGCTGCACGATCGGCATGGAATTTTTATTTAACATAAAATATTTAAATGATTTAGCACCTGCTGCACCTTTTGTGCAGCAGGATAAACTTCCTGCTGCTGCGTGTCAGGATCTCAGCTCTGCGGAGGAGAAGTGGGCGTGGCCGAGAGCTGAGATCATGACACACTGTGCTCTTTTAGAGCGTTTAGAAACATTGTTTAGAATATTTGGTTTTTCCACTTATCACTTGGCGTCCAGGTAGGGATCCCTGGTGATAAATGTGGGGGCTACTATAGTTTGAATATGTTTTAAACGGTTAATTTAACTGAGTTATGGTTGATGGATGTTTACAGGTTCGAGCTGCTCCTCCGCCACCGAAGCAGCATCCTCGTGGGCAGGTGAAGCCTCGGGAGGAGGTGGAGATCACGCTGGTGTGAGACCGGTTGAAGACTTGTTCCCAGAGGAAATACAGGAAATGTCCCCCTGCAGACGCCTGGGGGCAGGAGAGACCCTGCGCTCAGACCTCGTGCGCTGCGGAGGGTCATTGTGACTTTATCACTTTAGCCCCTGTTCAGTTTTTCTCACACTCATCACCAAACGTTGGTGTCCGATCATCAATTGGTCCATCAGCCAGCTGCTCCATCTGGATGTAAAACACGTTCAGTCTCATCAAAAATCCACTTTGAGGGTTAAAACTAGATTAAGTGACAACTTGAGATTAAAAAACAGTAAAATCTAGAACCATTAGCTTATTATCAACTCAGAATAATGGTTTAATTTCCACAACTTCATTCGTACGTTGAGAAATTCTTCTTAACTCCACTTTGATCCTTGGAGGTGATTATTTTAACTTGAAGACTAAACATGGAGCTCATTCTGTCCCAAAACACGTCACGCCTTCAGTGCATGAAGTAAAACACGTTACAGAAGCTGGCAACTGTTTTAATCTCCAGGTTTCATTCATATTTTCCTTTTAAAGGACCCATAACTTGATTTTTTTTTTTTTTAATTGATCTTAATGAATAATAATCTCAGTCTTTCTGAAAGCCTTTCAAAGTTTTTCTTTGGACTTTGGCTCCTTTTTTAAAAAACTCATTTTCTGTCCAGTCTCTGTAGCTGACCCTGTCCATACGTTTGTGTCTAAACAAACAGGAAACTGAGCAGCTGGTTGAGGAAAGAATACGTGTCAAGTCTTGAAAAACTTATCGGCAGATGATCAGTATCTGAAAATCACGGAGCTGAGGAAAAGTCCTGCTTAGACCTGAGAGCTGCATCGTATTTTTTATAGATGACAGAAATGGAGTTGTGTATTTGTGACAAGCTGCTGTTAAAACAGAGCCTGAGGTTCCTTTGAGTTTGGTTCTGTTGGGTCGACCAGCTCTGGTTCATCCTCAGACTCTAGGAGCTTGTTGTACCTGGAAATGTCCTAGGTCCAAATGAAGTGCCTTAACAAACAAAACATTTCTCTGAAAACGTTCATGTAGTTGTTCCAGAGAACAACTTTTCAGAAAGGCTGAACATGTGTTCATCCAGATTTCAATGGAAGGTTCAAAGAACGTGGGGCTGCTCCAACGTCACATCTAAAAACACGAACCATGTTCTTGTGTTTTGGTGTTTGTTCTGGCTGTAATCACTTCACCAGTCTGGACTCTAGAGAACAGTCTGGTTCTTTAACAAGCAAAAGGTCTGTGCACCTTAGAGTATTTTCAGACGAGCGTTCCTGCGCCACGTGCACAAGGTTCAGTTGAAACACAGAAAGCCCCTCAGAGTTGAAGCTTCAGGTTCCTTTAGACTCCACATGTTTACAGAGTTTATAAATTTAAAAAATGTGTTCACTAGCAGCTGAAGAAGAATCTGACCTGCAGCACATCTAAAAGCTTCACTTGGATCAGAATCGACGATGATCTCATCGTGTTTCCAGAAAACGGGTTAAAAACAAAAACAAGTGGACTTTTATTTTGTAGCTGAAGACGTTTCGCTTGTCAGTTCCAGGTTCTTCTTTGAAGTGACGACTCAGCCAAACGTCTTCAGCTACAAAATAAAAGTCCACTTGTTTTGTTTTTAACCTTCTTTTGGATTTCCCACGTCCTGGATGACTGAGACTCTTCCCCATCATCTCATCGTGTTCAATTTTATCTAACGTTTCTTTTTGTTTCCTGATGCTCAATAATCCCAGTAGAAAAATCCAACAAAGTTAAGTCTGGCCCACAGGTGACTTCAATCTGGCCCACGTCATTAAAAAAAAAAAAAAATTATATATTTTTGGGGGGTGGGGTTCTGGTTCTGTTTATTGCATTCATGATTCAGTGCAATAAAATAAATTTAAAAGGTAACAGATCATAGTAAATGTTGGTTTATTTACATAATGACTTTAATTGCTGGATGTCCGGCCCCCAAGCTGCTGGTTGTCAGAACCTGTGGCCCCCTGACCAGTCCCTGCTGTAGAGCAGTTGAACTGGTCCTTTAACTGGTCTAAAGTGGCTCAGAAACACTCGCTCATCGACTTGTTTCTGGACATCAGAACTCAAGCTCGTTTCTCGCTCGTCCCTCATCATGCTGATTGATTAACTACCAGTAAAAGTGACGGCTCGGCCCGCTCCTGAGGTTTCGGGTCACCTGTATGCGTCGCAGCTCCACGTTGCTCCGACAGCGGTGAGAAGTGTCCACGTTGGACCCCAGCACGGGCGAGGCTGGTCCTCTCCGCCGTAGCTGCAAACAGTTACACAAACAAGGGAAAAGTGGCAATTCTAGTTCTAACAGTTCTGTCGGCTTATCGTTTCTAATAACAGACCTTTTACGGTTTCACTGTTCGCCTTCTCTACGTTCGTTTTCTTCGCTCCGCACGTTTGGAATCAGTAAAAGATCTTAGTATATACACATGTAGTCCAAGTTTTTGTTGTTTCTGTTGTAACGAGCAGATTTAGATGTTTTTATGACACTAATGATGCCGGGATCGGCTGCTGGTTCCGTGTCTGTTCACACTAAAGTCGTGCAGTTTGAAACACCTTAAGGAGGAACCATCCGAGCTGCTAGTTGCCCAGCGTCAAACCTATACTGTCATAGTGAAGCACTTTTAATGTCTTTTTATTCCCTTTCAGTATTGTTGATGCTTACCAGCTGTGTTGATATAAATACTTTTATCAGCTCGTGTTATTTAGCCTTTATTAGCCACCGTAGTGTCTTTAAGAGTCTGACTTTTTGATCATATTGTTTTTGAAGCGTTGATAGTTTACAGAGAGCTTGGAGATGGATATCTGTACAATTATTAGTATTTCTTTTTTTTTAGCATTAGAATAAAACCTTGTAAAACCCGTAGTTTGATCAGAGAGATATCTGTCAGCCTCGCTGCTGTTCTCGTTGATCTCCTTGAGATCTAATTGACATCAAACTTATTTTTGAAGTTTGCATTTACCCTGTTGTATTAAAAAAAAAACTGAAGTCTCTTTTCACCAGAGAAGTTGTTAACCTGCTTACTGGTCCTGGTTCCATGTCGGGTCCGAAGCTCAAGTTCAGTGAATAAACGCCCACGTTTCATTTCAGCTCTGCAGAAGCTGCAGAGCGTCAAATTTACACACCAATGGATGTTTGACTGTATTTATTGTGTACAATAATGTGAAATAAATATAGCATAAATAAAACAAACAAGTCTTTGCTGTTTAATTTTCATTCAACCTTTATTTATACAGTTTTGTCCCATTGAGCCTCGAGGACTCGGTTTACAAGAGAGACCTGTTTAATCTGAGACCTAATCCAAACTATGATGGAAAAGTTAGAGTTGAGCAAGTGAGTTTAGTCTGGACTATTTTCTGATGAAACCGAGAACATTTTATTTTTAAGGGCACCAGTGACACCCCCCCCCCCCCCATGTGACCAGGAAAGGAAGAAGCAGGTAAAGATGATGGATGTTTGGTTTTGCTGCCCTCCAGTGGCCAAATAAATTATAACATCTAAAACCAAGTTTGTTTACAAATGTAAGCAGTATTTGGTTGATAAAGAAACTCCAGATGTGTTATTTTCTAAGAAGAATAAAAATGAAAAAGACTTGTTGTAATTTACTGCTGATTAACAGAATTTATATATTAATCCGTTCACATTGTAATTTATGTAATCTGATAATACAAGTCAAGAGAGAAAAACCATAAAAGAGAAGATGCTCAGTGTGTGCAGCAGCATTTGTCTCCATGCTTGAGTAATGGAGGGGCTGATACCAACGAGTTAATAATCACTTAAAGATATTGAGGATTTGTGTGTGTGTGTGCAGACTAAAGGGACAATCATCACGAGCACAGTTTAATTCTAGAGGGGTCAAACAAAGAAATCAGTAAAGGTTATCAGACAGCATGCTGGGAGTCCTATAAAAATACCAGAAATGACTTAAAATAAGAACAACAGATTCCAGATGTGGAGTAAAGGACCTGATAATCACCTCGTTGAGATCATCACTTCTCAATCAAACGTGTTTTTATGTGACAAACGCTGGGAGACCAATCAGAATCAAGTGAATACAAGAGATGCTCTGAATGCAACGTTTCAGGATTAACCAGTAACTTGGAGCACGTTGTCAGGAAACCACAGGTGGACTGATCCAACAACCCATTTTAACAATAATCAGAAAAATATGGAGATCTGATCCAACTTGAGTGTTTCTGCCAAGATAAATGGTAAAAACTGCCAAAAGAATTAGTTTCAAGGTTCTTTATTGTCATTCGCATCACATGTGGTACATGAGGTGGAACGAAATTGTGTACTCGATGTCCCAGTTACACCCAAATAGCAAAATTATGAAGTATTTTTAAAACGTATACAAGGATCTAAGATATAGCCTACACTAAACAATAATAATATAATACAGTGTGTTAAACAGCAGCCTGAACATGAGTCTGTTGTGAGCAGATGGGTATGAACACAGCAGCTTATAGGGAAGACATCAGCAGCACAGACAAAGTGACAAATCACCAACTAAAGTGACATTACAATTATTATTATTATTATTATTTTCTGGTAGTGATTTATGAGTCTTAACAGCTTCAGGGTAGAAGCTGTTCCTCAGTCTAGTGTTTCTGCACTTGTTATAGAATTATATATATGTAATATGAATTAATATGGCAAAAAATGTTGATGTGTCTCTTGTTTTTTACATTTATATACAATATGTTTGCTTCATGAAGATCTTTACTTTTTTCAAAATATCATTTACCTTATTTTAAATACATACTTTTTGTTTAGTACCTGGCCATTTGTAGGTTTGTTTATTTGTCTGTTGAGCCACTAGCTCTGATTAACGATCAAGGTCAAGGATTCTTTATTTTCATTCACACAACTTATGTGTGGTACATGTGGTGGAACGAAAGTGTGTGGGTTACAGCCAACAAATGTATAAATTGTAAATAAAAACAGCAATAAGATCTATGACATGAACTAAGAAATATGCTAAACTAAGAATACGCTGAGCACTAAATTAGTACAAAAACAATACGATGAACAACAATAACGATCTATTTTTAATAGTAGTGTCTGTGCATTATGTTGCATTTAACGCTTTTTAAATAAACTTAAACGCAGATAAAATAGACACAGTAAATGAAGAAAATAAAGCAAGTGCTTGTTTAAAAAAAAAAGTTAAAAACAAAACAACTGGACTTTATTTGTAGCAGTACTCGTTTTCCTCTTGCTCTTGTACCGCTTTATTTTGTTAACACCGGAAGTGGTGCCGTTAGTTTCCGCTTGCTTGACACTGGTGGGGAAAAGATGGCTGCTTCGGCGGCAACAGCGAGTTCTTCTCCCAGTTTGTGTCCAAATTACGCCGTGATTTGCTCTTTCCTGGAGCGGTACGGAGCCTTACTGGACTTACCGGAGCTCACTTTCCCGCAGCTGGAGAGATACCTGCAGGACACCTCCTCAGGTGAGGCGCAAAACCAGGCAGCTGGTGGCGAGGACGAGGAGAGGCTTCAGCGTTGCATTAACGATAATGGAGCTACGAGCTAACGTTAGCTTCGCTGTGTTATTGTGTTTTTTAAAACCTTCGCGTTTTCTTAAACACAAGTTAACTGCGACCCAGATCTGCCGTTCAAAGAGGAAAATGCTTCTACGCGCATTTTTACGCTGACTGCAATGCAAACCTGCCGAGCTGCTCGATGTTTTCTCTCACTTTTTAGCTTTTCTCAATTGAGCTTTTTTTTTTTTTTTTTTTTTCCTCCAGCCTTTTATCTGCTGCCGCTGCTTCTCACAACAACACAGACTCAAATGTGCGGGGAAAACGCAGTTTAAACGTCACGCTGGTTTGCGTGACAAACTGCGGCTTTTAATGAACTGCGGCTCGGCACGTCAAGCCGCGAAGCAGGCTGGAAATTGTGCACTTTATTAACAGTTAACATATTTTTGCCAGGCATTGGTTAGCCGAGCTTCTGCAGAGTGATGCGCAACAGCGAGAAGCTTCCGGTTGATGCTTTCACAATAAAATTTATCATCACTAAATAAACACTTTCGGCTTCATTTTGGCTGTTCGCATAACTAATTATTACATGTTTATGTTACTTTAATATGTAACTTTCTACTTGCTGGTTTTAAGTTAAATATTTAGAGTTGTTTTCTTCTAATTAAATTAGTTGAACTTTAACTTCCGCCGCTTATTGCAGTGAATTGACGCTTCTCATGTGCTTCCGGGTCGAGGCGCTCCTGATTGTGTTTTAATTTTTGCCTCTGGTTTTACATGCGGTGTCACTTTGTCGTGTTTTATAGTATTATTTATCATAAGAAGAGGAGTAAAAACATCTGTAATGCTGTTGTATTTTTTTAATTTATTGATATTCCAGTTTGTTTATTCCAAAGAGTGTAATAGTAAATACTGACACGTAATGGTAAAAACATTGAATCGTAATGTTGTTTAAAATATATGTATTTTAAAATGTGTAATCAAATAAAAAATTTTTAAAGTAAAGAAAAAGGGGATGAAAGCTGAAATAGTCTTTCTCCTTGGACACATTTCTGACATTTTTTTATATACAAGACCCTGTTTCACTAATTATAAATATTTATCATCACAGAACTTTTTTTTAATTTTACTTTGATTTATTATGGTTTTGCCGTGTCAATTAGGGGACACACTGTTTCCTTAATTGTGGGAAATCGGCTAATGATTGAGAAACTGATTTTCCCGATTTTTATTTTTATTTTTTTTGTTTTAACAACAATTGTCTAAACTTCATTTATATTTCAGAGCACTACCTCATGGCCAGTTAAAACAAGTTTGTATTGTTTCTGGGAAATTGTTCAAGGGTATGTTTTTCAATAAAATAAGATCATAACATTGAAGGTGCATTGTGACCTTATAACACCTGACAGTGTTGCTAATAAAACTAAATCGGTATCGGCAGGTCAGACTATTTAGAGATCGGCGATCCTCCAGAAAACTGCAATTGGTGCACCTGTGAATTAATTATTATACAAATTCATCCTATTTGCACTGTTATATTCTACCATGTTGTTTACTATTTTTCTTTTGGACCTTGTACATATTATATTTCTTTTTCACTTTTTGATACTTTATTTTATACCCTTATTGCATGCTTTAGTATTTCTCTTTTTTTAAGCGAGTCAGTTCTTCTCATCCTGAACATTTCATTGCATTGTTGACCTTGTGTGAACCTGCATATGACAAATAAACATTACAAACATGTTAACCAAGAAACAAAAGTGCTTGGGTATTTATTTAATTGAACTTTTTTACAAAAATAATCAAGAAAAGAAAAATCTGTCCAGATGAGTTGATTTAACTTTTGTGTGAAACATAAAACAAGTTTTTAACAACACTCTGATATAGTTTCCAACCATTTCTAGCTGTTGAAACGAAAATAAACACTTTTTGCAGTTCAGTAAAATCAGAACAAATTTGCTAATAGCCTTCATCATGTTTAAGAACAAGCAGTGAAGCATTCAGTATTACTCAGGTTCAGTGAGATTGGAAGGTTATTGAGTTTCTCACCCACAGGACCTTTTATTTTTAAACAAACTTTTATAAAACTACCAACTGACCCTCCTGTTACTGACGGAAAAGTAGACAACCTAATACTGTATTCATCCAAAATGTTGTATCTTCTCTGGACAAATACAGTAGGTCTACGTCTATCAGCTCTTATAAGACTTTAAGAAAGTGCAAAAAAAAAAAAAAGATGAATATCCCAAATTGTACAAATATTTTATAGCCTTCAGTTGAATTTATATTAACAATGAACATCAAGGACTGAGACAATTTTAGCAACACTGTAGACAATAATAAACTTGTTAATCACTAATCACTTAATTATATTACAATTTGCAGACAACACCCTGGTGTTGTGTTAACTTTTGTTTCTGCGTTCAGAGCTGCCCAATTTGTTGTGCACTGAAAACACAGCACCTGCTGCTCATAGACCCCAATTTTGTTGCTAAATAAGCTTAATTGCTACGAATGGATTTTGCCAAATGTCATTTTTATCAGAAAAAGAGTTGGATGCGATTTGACACTTCTTATACAGAATCATGTGAGTGCGTGCATGCGTACGTGTGTGTGCGTGCCATAAAACCTCAGTCTGCGTGTGTCTGTGCGTGCTCTCGTGATTTATGAGTTGTATGTGAGTATTCTGAGACAGACAGCATTATGTCTGCCACGCTGTAACAGTTATAGATCACACACACACACACACACACACACACACACA
>JARVGQ010000474.1:20320589-20331494 GCA_031762355.1 Hypsolebias martinsi | reverse complement strand
GCAGCATAACTAAGGGACAGCTCAGGAAACCCAAGCCGACCCTAACTATAGGATTTATCAAAAAGGAAAGTCTTAAGCCTAGTTTTAAAACTGGATAATGTGTCAGCCTCATGGACAGAGATTGGAAGTTGGTTCCACAAGAGAGGAGCCTGATAACTGAAAGATTTGCCTCCCATTCTGTTTTTGTAAATTCTAGGAACCGCAATAAACCTGCAGTCTGAGAGCAAAGTGCTCTGTTATGAAAATATGGAACAATAAGATCTGTAATATAAGATGGAGCTAGGTCGTTGAGAGCTTTGCAGGTTAGAAGTAAGATTTTAAATTCTATTCTGGATTTGACAGGGAGCCAATGGAGGGAAACTAAAACTGGAGAGATATGAACTCTCCTACTAACTCCAGTTAAGAGTCTGGCAGCAGCATTTTGGATCAACTGAAGACGTTTTAAATAAGTATTTGGACACCCAGATAACAAACCATTGCAATAGTCCAGTCTAGACGTGACAAATGCATGAACGAGTTTTTCTGCATCATTTTTAGATAAGATGTTTCTAATTTTATCAATATTAAGCAGGTGGAAGAAGGCAGTTCTAGTAATGTTTTTAATGTGGTGGATAAAAGACATGACATGATCAAAAATAACACCAAGATTTTTAACATTAGAACTGTAGGCCAGATTAAGGCTATCTAAAGTGAGCAAAAGACTGAAAAATTAATTCCTAAGGTGCTCAGGTACAACCAAAATCTCAGTCTTGTCTGTATTCACAAGGTGAAAACTAAGGGTCATTCAGGTTTTTATGTCTTCAAGACATACTTGTAGTCTAAGTAGCTGATTGGATTCATTGCGTTTAATGGACAAATAAAATTGTGTGTCATCAGCATAACAATGAAAATGTATACCATGCTGTTTAAGAACTTTACTTAATGGAACCATATATAAAGGAAACAGTATTGGCCCAAGCAATGAGCCCTGAGGAACTCCATGACTAACTTTGGTGTATGAAAAAGATTGATTATTTACATTTACAAACTGGAATCTTGTCAGATAGATATAATTTAAACCATTTTAGAGCTGTTTCTGTAATCCCAATATCATATTCAAGCCTCTGTAGTAAAATATTGTGATCGGCTGTATCAAATGCAGCACTGAGGTCTAACAGGACCAGTATAGACATAAGTCCATTGTCTGAGGCCATGAGAATATCATTAGTGACTTTTCTAGTGCAGTTTCTGTGCTATGATGAGCTCTAAACTCTGACTGAAACTCTTCAAACAGATCATTTCTTTGTAGATGTTCAAATCAGAGACTTAAGTCTGAATTCTGATGAAAAAAGTTAGAATTCAGGGGAAATGAAAATCACCATGGCACCAATTTTCTTCCGTACCTAATAATTCTGCAAATACTAAAAAATAAATAACTAAAGCTAGTTTGCACAGAGATTCAGCTCTGTTCCAAGTTTGACATCTCCATATCATGACTTTCATGTATTAATAAAGCATTAGCACATGCATCTGTGTTTTCACTTCTCTGACCTTAGCAAGAAAGTTAAACTATTTAAGCAAATAATGTACTAATGGTTCAGAACTGCAAATCATCTGACTTGGGCTAAATCTGAGGTTTCAGGCAATTCCAGATATTCTGTCATGGATGCCCTCAAGAACATGTCTACACACTGACTCTAACTCCACCCAGAACCTGTTTTAAAAGGCATGTTTAAATGATGGATTATGGCTTACAGCACATAATGACATTGGCGAAGTCCCAGATTTGGGCTCAAATGTAAGAAACAAGTTGTTGGGATAAAATGAATATTTTCATTCAAAGTTCACATTCAATATTTAAAATTAATGCGTGAATTTGATAATCATTTGGTAACTAAGTAATTATAATTAAAGGTACATACTTAACTCCTCTCAAATAATCGTTTGTAGGTAAATTCTCCCTAAAGCCAAACAGCTCAAACTTTCCCCATTTTCATATCACAACACCCCACCGTTCAAGTTTTGTTTGAGATACCAGCCACCTCTTTTCTGCAGTAAATCCAAAAAACAAAAACAAAAGAGTTTCTTCAGATTCCTGAGTCAAGGAGTTTCTCGGCAGGGACATTTTTTAAAGACAATACAAGAATGCAACACGCAGAGGTCTGTAAATGGTTAAAGCAAAACAAGATTTTTGTAGCCTATAAAGTACCCAAAATTAATAAGTCTTAAGATCTTTAAGTTGGTTCAAGTCAGTGTTTGTGAGTTTTTTGGTAAATATTACGTTAAATCAAAACCCACAAAATGCTGAACTTTGAAAAAGAGTTGCAAGGGAGGCAAAAGGTAAAAAGGTAAGTATGTTTACTGGCTGAAGAAGAGAATCAGGAGGATATGTGGAGAGAAGGATCAGAGTTGAGTATGGTTTTGTCTAGATGTGTACATATTGAGGTGTGTTTTAAAGTGAAGTTCCTTACTTTTATTGTTTCAGTTTACAGGTCTTAGGTGGGTGTCTCCCACTTCTATTTGCACTAAGGGCACTGGTGATGTTCTGAATGGCCCACTGTTGGTCCTTAATGCCTGAGCCTCTGTCGTATCACATTTTTAAAAGTTTGTTTCTCTAAAATATTTGAATTTTTGACAGGCCTTTATTTCTATAATATCTTGTCTCTTCAGAAAAAAACATCTGAGCTGTGTATTTTGTATTGAAAGTTCAGCTTTTTCTCAGTTGCTGACTGCCATCCTTTGCCCACTAGCACTGGTAAATAATAAATCCTTATAATCTAACTCATTCTCCTAGTCATGTTCCAGATGCTTGGCAGCTGCACTTTTCTGCTAATGTTATAGCAATATTGCCTCCATCATGTGTATTTTTCCTCAGCTTGGGAGCGTCACCAGACACCATCAAATGGCAGAATGTAGGACGACTGTTGTAGTGAAGAAGTAAAGAGTAAAGTCAGAAAAGATGACCGAATGG
Organism: Hypsolebias martinsi; assembly: GCA_031762355.1. Taxonomy (NCBI): domain Eukaryota; kingdom Metazoa; phylum Chordata; class Actinopteri; order Cyprinodontiformes; family Rivulidae; genus Hypsolebias; species Hypsolebias martinsi. Next base: position 20,328,544 of record JARVGQ010000474.1, on the reverse strand, counting down.
TTGATTTTGAGGCAGTAAGAATGGTGAGGAGTTTAGAGAGGAGATGTTAAAGGCTCTGGTGGTAAGAAAGAGCTTCCAGATGACTGGGCTACTACAGCAACATTGATTAAATAGACAGGCAGGAAGGTGTTTGGTGTGTCATCTGGATAGATAAAAGAAGATAAGGAAGCTTGGTGGTGAAAAAATGAAGTACAGGGAATTATCTAGAGCAAGAATTTAACTAAGGCAAAATGGGAGTCAATATAGGGCAATGAGGGTGTTAGCAAAGGCAAAGCAGGGGGTGTATAATGAGTTGTTAAAGAGATTGGAAACTAAAAAATGAAAGAATGACCTGTATCAGCTGGTGAGACAGAGGGATCAGGCTGGAAAGGATGTGCAGCAGGTTATGCTTGTTAAAGATAGAAATGGTCATAATGATGAGTGTGATAGGAAGATGGAAGGAGTATTTTGAGGAGCTAATGAATGAAGAGTATGAAAGGGATAGAAGAGTAGAGGTCATGGAAACTGTGGATCATGAAGAGGAAAATGTTAGTGAGGATGAAGTCTGGGAAGCTTTTAAGAGGATAAGGAAGAGGAAGGCAGTAGCGCTGGATGACATACCAGTGGAAGCATGGAAATGTCAAGGAGAGATGGCAATAAGATTTTTTTGATTTGGATATTCAGTGACATTTTTGAGATGGGGAAATACCTATGGAATGGAGGAGGAGTGTGCTGGGGGCCATTTTTAAGAGAAAGAGTGATGTAAAGAGCTGCAACAATTACTGGGGAAATAAGTTGCTTAACTACACAATAAAGATCTGGGAGAGAGTTGTGGAAGTAAAACCTAGACAAGCAATCACTATTTGTGAAAAGTATGGTTTCATGTCCAGAAAGTGCCTTACGGATGCCATCTTTGCTTTGAGGAAGTTCATTGAGAAGTACAGAGAAGATCAGAAAGAACTTCATTGTGTGCTTGTAAGATTTAGAAAAAGTCATATGACAGGGTGCCAAGAGAGGAGCTGGGGTGTTGTGACAGAGAAATGCCTTATCTTAGACTGGTCCATGGCATATACAGCATATGGACAGCAGGAAAGTGGTGAGATGTGCGTAAGGAGTGGCAGATAGCTTCAAGATGTGCACTTGCTTCAACTGAAATTTGTGTTATTTTCAGATGTACTATTGCTTAAGATGCAATATGCTGTATGTTAGTGGAAAAAAATCATACATGTGAAGTTATTGTACATTTTTTGTTATTATGTATAATTTAATTTTGTTGATGAGTTTATATATTTAAACATTTATTATATATTCATATATATCTTATAATATACGTCCTTCTGAATGGCTGTTCGGAGTTTATGCTTGCACAAGACCAAGGTTCACATATAAAACTGTTCTGTTATAGGCATTGTTCTCTGAGCTCAAACTCATTACTTATTAGTTTAACAAAAGTTTTATTTATTGAAAAAATTAAAACTATTTAACATGTGCAAACATTTAAATTACAACATATCAAACACAATCAAGTTAATGACCTCCATAAATGGGTATGTTTGTATAGCTAGTTTACTCATGATGTCACATTTAGCTAAAGAAATGAAGGGCAAAGATAAATGTTTTTGCATGCTATAATAGGCCACAATATGGACCTGGAAGTTCTTTATATTTTATCTGGTTTTAATTAAGTTAGTCTGTGGTGTAGATACAAATAATTTGCTTGTTTGACAGCATTTTTATCTCTAATGTTCATTTGTTGTTGATACTGAGGAAACAACTGCTCTTCTGTGTCCGTTTCTCCTTCCTATACTCTCAAACCCCAACTGGTCGAAGCACATGGCCGCTCGTCCTGAACCTGGTTCTGCTGGATGTTTCTTCCTGTTAGGAGGGAGCTTTTCTTTTCCACTGTTGCCTTTGTGCTTGCTCAGTATCGGAGACTGCAACAAAGTGAAGATTCAGTGCAATCTGCTGGCATCCTCCTTAGATAGATATCTTTACTGACTGGCTTTTTATGTATGTGAATGTTTTTGCACAGTGCCCTGAGACAACTTCTGTTGTGACTTGGCGCCACATAAATGAACTGAATTGAAGTGAATTATACTGTAATATGCCACCTTAGATAAACACCATACTACCATATGTACATTTTTAACAATAATATGATGAAGTGACTCGAGCTCTTATTGAGATCCTAGTCTGAACAAACCAGGGTCTGTTCATGGATGATATCACTGGAAATTCAGTTAAAAAAAAAATCTAAAAAATTAATCCCTCTTGCTGTGTAACATGTTTTTTCATGCTGGTGCTTTCACACTCCCCATTTTCCTGGACAATTGACCCTAAGTACTGGTACCTTACCATTTTCTGCATTTTCCTGGACAGGGGATCCCAAGTACTGTACTTGAAGTCCTGCACCTTTGTGACCTCTGCTCCTGTAGCCTCACTGTTCCACTGCCCTCCCTCTCATTCACACACATGTACTCTGTCTTACTACGCTGACTTTCATTTCTCTTCTTTCAAATGCATACATCCACCTCTCCAAGTTCTCTTCCACCTTTCCCACTTCCTGGTCCACAGACTGAAAAAGTCTTTCGGATGAAAGACGAAACGTTTCTACCCTTTTTTTGTTGTTGTTTGTTTTGTTTTGTTTTTTTGAATGTCCACAGGATCAGACAACTTTTTTAGATTCCCGGTCCACAGTTTCTATGACCTCTACTTTTATTTCGCTTTCATTTTCTTCAGTGACTCAGAGTCTTCATTGTATACATTAAACTTTATTGAACTTGAGGCTGAGAAATTCTGGTGATACAGCAGCTTGTGAACAGACCATGGAAAAATCACAAACATACACACTGGAAATAGATGTAGGATGTAAATAGATTTAGAAAATAAACTAAGAATTAAACAGTATGATGAGCTCAGGGCAGGAAGGATTTCCTAAACTGGTCAGCACGGCTGCAGAGATTATCAGCCATCCTGTGCTAGTTCGCAGTCTCTGTACCAGGAGTACGAACCATCACATGTCTTGATGCACATAAGCTTTGTCTTGCACAGTATCTCCAGTCATCCAGTCAGTGTATTCTGCTGGGCTGCTGATAATGCAGGGGAGGGGGAAGCAGATGTTCATCTGAGGGGTTAAAATATAAGATTTAAACCTCATTTTGTTTTTCAGAATCATAACTTCAGAGATTCCACTACAATTTAGAAGTTAATATTTCCCATACCTAGCAATCACAACCGAATGATTCACAGTTAAACAGTTTCAGTCTCTGGCCGATGGTCAAGTCATAATCCAGCTCAATGAAGTCACACAGTGAGATATGCACTTTCCCATCTTGCAGTTTCCCTACAGTTAAAGTACAGAATCAGCAATGAGTTGATGAAATAACTGATGTGAACAAATCAGTAACATTGGTGCATTTTACTCCAAATGTATACCTGTGATGAGATACAGTTTGTATGTAGTGTCCAGAGTGGCTCCACAAGATGCAGAGGAGGACGGAGTGTAGACAGCATCAATATTCAGACCATGGCCTTTGTACACCTGAATCAAAAGCAACCCAAAAGGTGATATACAAGTTACTAAACCAATAGAATAACAACAGTACTGTGTGCCAATCTCCCCCATTGCTGAGAGATAAGAATAGGTAATGTGTAGGTAGGTAATGTGTAAGTTTTCAAGATGAGTGTTTTTCTGCGCTTGATTTTGACATGGCAATTTAATTTTTGATTTGAATCTTTTTCTTAATGTCAGTATGTAGCCACACACCAAAATGGAAGTCAATACTTAAGTTATTTTTCAAATTATATATCAAAACACAGACAGAACAACAGATGAAGAGCATTTCCAATTCCCCTCATCACTCCTCAACAGGACCACTTCACCCAGTACCTTATGCATTTGGACGTCATATTTAATGGATGCATTTCCAGAGTTGCCTGTCCCAGTTTCAACCACCTGACTTCCAGTGACTCTTGCGTTGAAAACTACAAAAAATAAATAAATAAATAAATAAATAAATAAATAAAATATACATTAGTATAGACAGCATAGTGTTAGCATAGTTGAGTGCAGAAACATATTTCCAAAGATCAGATTTTAAAGGCTTGCATGTGCCAGGAAGATGGAAACAGCAACAGTTTCATCAGCTGCAGCTAAATAATGTGTGTTGTCCATTATAGGGTCAACATTAGAGGATTGAATTCAGGACTCTGACAAGCTGATATAAAATCCCCACTTTGCCTGTAGGCTCCTCATTCAGTCTGCCTCTGGATATAAGTGGTGACATGCAAACAACCACTTTTACATTTTGAGAGTATATGTTCAGGCGTAACCCAAATTTTGACCAGTCACCCCTCCATAAGTTTTTTTTGCAACTTTCAGTTCAGTCATTGCCCTTCAAGGTAGCAACTACTAATTGTAAGGGACTGTTTAAAATTTTTATATTTACTGATAAAGAATATTGGCATTTACTTGCAGATCAATCTTCTGTGTTGTGTAAAACTTAACAACTGATACACTGACAAAACATTGTCCTTTTAATTTAAAAGCTGGATTTTAGCTGAAAGTCTCCTGGAGACAATTCTGAGTTGCCAAAGATGCAAACCATACAACTCATTCATGTTTTATAAATGGCAGTTGGTTCAAAACAGGATGAATGTGTTCAGAACTAAAAATTTATATTTTCTGCATGTGAAAATATATTAAAATTTACAGTAACTCTGTTAAACATGGCTGTGCAATCTATTAAAAGTATAATTAAAACAGCTGCTGTGAACCACTGTTCTTTCCTACAAATGAGGGATGGAGGGAATTTGTTTTTCCTGCTAGCTGGGTTTGCACAACTTGCAATGCTGCATTTTATCTTTATTCAAGCTTAATCAGACCTTTGTCAAATAGGTCAGATATTCCACTTTACTGGTTTAACAAACAAAAAAAAAAAAAAACCTTTGCAATTACTGAAAAACTATAGGAACCCTACAATTTACTCATAAGTGCCACTTCAACTTTGACCTCCTCATATCTTGACTTTCAAATTCTGATGAAACATCTGTACATAAAAAAAAACTCTTATCTTTTGACTCTAGCAAGAAATTGAAAATATTTAAGTTGACAATTTACATGATGTTTTAGAACTCCAGATAATATGGTTCCAGCTCAATCTGTGCATTTTAGCAATTCTAGAAATTCAGCCTAGGATGTCTTATAAGATAATTTCTACACATACAAGTCCACTCAGAACCTGTTTCAGAAGGCATCTTTACATGACGTATATCAAGACTTAAAGCATAGTAAGATGGACAGTTAGAGAGATGAAATAATAATATATGTGTTCATTAATTAATCCAATTAAATTTAAAAAGAAATAGTAAATTCATTGCCATGAGGTAGTTAATAATTATTGTGAAATGTACCTATTTCGCCCCCTCTAAAATCTTTGGTTTGCAAACTTCTCCCTAAAAGCAAAACTCATGCTTCTACCATTTTTAAATCACAAGACATCCCCCAACAATGTTTTATTGGATATACCAGTCACATTTCCTCATCAGTAAAGTTAAGCAAAAACTATTTTCTTTAGTTTCTCAAGTAGGAGAATTTCTTGGCAGGAGAAACGTTCCGTTAGCTTCTGTATAAACGATTCAGGTTGCTCAAATGCAAAAAGGTCCACTTAAAAAGTGACAATTAACTGCTGAGATTTTCATTAGTTATAGAAGAACAGAGTTTTGTAAATAAGTTAAAACATAAAATTATTTTTTATTATAAATAAGTTATAAATATATTTTTCTTGTTCACCTCCACATACACTAGAGGGATGAATATCAAGACAATCATTACATCCGTTAAATAAACGATGTGAAAACGACTCAATTTTCACATTTAAAGACAAGTAAATGTGTATTTTTCCCCCCCTGGAGGAAACACTGAAAAAGCTTATTTTTGAGACGCAAACATTATGTAAAGACTGGACATTTTTTAATGTGTATAATTTTTAGGATTAAACATCTTTAGCCTAAATAATTCAGATATAAGAAGAGCTAAGACTTTTGTTGACAGGATATCAGTTTACCTACTTGACAGAAATGGAGGGAGGTAAAATAAACTACATCCTCCTCTTTCAATAATGAAAATAAGAATGGGGTATTTTTACCTGAACGTATGGTCAAAAAAAAAAAAAGACATTCTGACTGATTCCTTCTAAAGGAGTTAAACTTACCAACATCTGAGTTGCAGAAAGCCTCCTCAAGATTGACAGGGGGACAATTGCAGTCTCCTGCAACATTTTCCACTCGCCAAAGAAACAGGATGGTCAGTGAGAAGAAACAGATTTTCATCATCAGAGTCATCTTTGGATGCTGAAGTCAGTTGTCGCACTGTGATGCAATCGAAAGGGAGGAGCTTGCACTTCCTTGGATCTGTTCCCCTCTCAAGAGAAGACCGGCTTTTATCCCCATCAGAACACATCAGGCCACACCCCCTGAGGGTCAGCAGACTCCACCCTTCTTGAGGAGAGGCAAAGGTATTGTGAGGTCAGGACCTCCAAAACTTTCACAAGCAACAGCAAACTTGGTCACTCTGTCACGGGAAGGGAGGGACAACTGGTTTTAGATTGCAAAAGTCACTGGAGGCTGCAGGCAGGTCAGCAGTGTGAGTCACAGGGACTGTTTTCTCTGTTTACAACTGACCTGCGTCCAGATTTGGTGGTGATAAGAAACTTGCATGCAACTCATATCCTTGTGGCGAACAGAACAATATTTATTTATTAATCTTTATTTATCCAAGCAAATCCCACTGAAATCACAGATCTCTTTTACAAGGGAGGCCTGGTCCTGAAGGCAGCCTAACATTCATGTTATTGATCTGTGGGAGGAAATCTGAGTTCCCAGAGAAAACCCACACAAGCACAAAAAAACATGCAAACTGCACACAGAAAGACCCCAGGTCCAACTGGGGATTGAACCCAGGACCTTCTTGCTGTGAGGAAATAGTGCTAACCACTGAGCCATCATGCTGCCACATTCAACTGCTCTTTACTGCCTAAACAAACAACTTCATCCACAGTTTAGAAGTTAATCTTTCCCATACCTAAAAGACACAGTCTCTCAGAGCAATGTATCAGATTTATCCTTTGGGTATCAGTCAAGTCATCCTACAGCACATGGAAGTCACTCGTGATATGCACTGCCCCATCTTCTCCCAGCCAGCCCACAGTTATATTGTGGAAGCAGAAATGAGTTAACGGAATAACTGATGTGAAAAATATGTGATGTTTGTGTATTAAACTCCAAATTCCTACCAGTGCGAACATACTGTTGTCCTCCAGTGTGCAGAGTGGCTCCACATGCTCCAATGGAGGAGGAAGTGTAGACAGCATCAACATTCCTACTAAGGCCTTTGAAAACCTGAGTCCAACAAAAACCCATTTACAAGTTGATACAATGAAAAAAAACAAACAAACAGTCACTTCAGTGTCATAACTGACGCTCTTCAGTGTGTTTCTGCAGGGGTCATCAACAATCTGTTGGATGTGAGGTGGAGAAGAAAGAGAAGCTCTGGAAGGATCTAGATCAGGGGTGCCCAAACTTTTTCCCTGGGATGACCAAAATGAAAACCTATCATACAACTGTGGGCCAAATGCAATAATAAAATACATGAAATGCAAATACATCTTTAATTAAAGTCTGTTAATTTTTTTAAAATTGTTATTTAAACTTCCTTTCTGTATAAAGAACAATACAGAACACAAAATATAAAACAAGATATATATAGGACATTAAAAGAAATATATAATTTTTGGCATTTCAGTATAATTATATGTAGTGTGGGAGTGGTGGTGCAAGAAGGTGAGCTTGTGATCGGAAGATCGCCGGGTCAAGCCCCGGTACTGACAACATCAAAAATGCGGGTGGGATAAGTGAAGCAGTCACACCTGTCTCCACCCTCATCTACCCCACTCTGGGCCCTTGAGCAAGGCCCTTAA
>JARVGQ010000474.1:20270604-20281384 GCA_031762355.1 Hypsolebias martinsi | reverse complement strand
AAACCCCAAAAAAGTCAGAAAATAATGAAAAATAATGAAAATTTCTGCCGTTTCGGCCGATGACGTCACGGGCGGGGTGGGGCCGGATACGTGAAACGCCGGTTACCGGGAACGCCGGAAACCGGGGGGTCACCTGTATTTAAAGGTACATTCTTAACTCCCCTCTGATAATCACAAGACCCCCTCTCCCCCCTCCCCATCCAAGTTTTGTTTGAGATACCAATCACCTGTTTTCTGCAGTAAATCCAAGAAAACACAGAAGTTTCTTGAGATTCCTTAGTAAGGGAAAATTTAACTTTATGACTACCGGATTTTTCGCCCTATAAGTCACAGTTTTTTGCAAATTTGCATGCCCTGTGACTTATACTGTACACCGAAGCGACTTATTTATGGATTTTTTTTTTTTTTACCATATTTATTAACCAAATTTTGGCTGCAATATGACCGTTTTATTTCATTCTGACTTAAAATATTGAACATTGCCATTTTCAGCCACTAGATGGCACTTGAGCAAAATGGCATGCCATTGTGTCATGTAATAGGTAAAAGTCGTTATTAATGACACAATTGGCTTGCCATAGCCTACCACCTTCGTACAGCTCGCTTGGAGCAACCATCAAATTAGCTTCATTTCATTGAGTCGCCCGAGCGAAATGAAGCTAATTTGACCTTTGACGTGCATTTATTAAGTAAAATTTCACCTGAGAAATAATTTTGCTATAATTTCGAGCAAACAAACAAATAATTATTTTAGGTGCTTATCTTGTTCATTTTCAAAGAAATGCACAGTGAGTAGCCCTCTGCACATTCCTGTTTCCACAAATCAGCTTTGGAAAATGCATCTGATCTGACCGTCAAAGTGCATTTATTAAGGAAATGTTTGACTGAGACGGACCTTTGCTATAATTTTGAGCAAACAAATAATTGAATTTAGGTGTTTATTTTGTAAAATTTTGAAGAAATGCACTGCGATTTCTCTTGTGCACAATCCTACTTCTGCTCATCTGCTTTTGAAATACAGCTGACTGACCATTAATGTGCATTTATTAGGCAAAATTTAGACTGTTAGCAATAGTTATATTAGTGTGTGACCTTTTTTTTTTTTGGGTGGTGACTTCTTTTTTTGGACTGGCAGTGTATGTATATATGTGTGTGTATATTAGAGTCAGAGAGTCAGTGTTTCTTTATTTGTCATACGCACCACATGTTGTACATGTGGTGTAACAAAATGGTACAGCCAACAGAAGTTTAAAAAGTAAATAAATTAAAAAAAACGTAATAAGATCTAAAATGTAAACTAAGAAAAACGTTAAACTAAAAACATACTAAGCACTAGTAGTACAAAAACAATACACCGAACAGCAGCACAAACACGAGTCTGTGTGAGCAGATGAGTTTGAATGAAGACAGCAACATGAAATAATTCAGCAGCATGATGTGATTTATTCACAGTGATTATCTTAGATATTCATGAGTGTAACAGCTTCAGGGCAGAAGCTGTTCCTCAGTCTAGTGGTTCTACACTTAATGCTCCTTAACCTCCTTCCTGAGGGTATCGGGGCAAAAAGTGCATGTGCTGGGTGAGTGGGGTCCTTCATGATGCAGTTGGCCCTCTTCCTGCATCTGGAGGTGTAGATGTCTGTGATGGTGGGGAGGCTGACTAAATAAACTGAATTGAATTGAAACGATTCACAATTTATCCATTTAATAGTCTACCACTACACAATAGATTTGTCATTACACTTGTCAGATAATTCTTGGTCAAGTGTTATGTTTTATTGTGTTTTTCTGAGATGGCTTAGAAACATATTTCTGTCTGCCCTGAAAACCAACTGACTACTAAAACAATATCTTATATCCATGTGGAGGCCATGTCACTGAATTGTGGTGCCTCCTTGACATTGTTGCCATGAGAACATGCCCAAAACATTCTCTTATCTTCATCTGGAGGCTGGTTCACTGACGACCATGGATCATGTCTGTGGAGCTGCCTGCAGCTGCCTATGAAGGGATGTCCACTAGACTCTGCTGCTGTATAGAAGTTTGCAGATGATGCTATTCAATGCTCATTTTGTGACATGTTCCATACATATGCTTTATGTATCTACAGTATGTATGTAGCAGTAATCTGTTGTGAATGGGTCCTTGCAGGTAAAATGCCAGTTAGACATCTCCTGCTGTTGAGTGTGGTTCTTTTTGTTGAACAACATAAGTGAGAGATTTTCTCCAACAAAAATTGACAACATTTCTGTTTATTTATTTTATTTATTTTTTACTCATTCATCATTATTTATTCAAAGAGGCTTTGACATGGAACACAAATATTTTGAAGTCTTAGAAAGCAACGTGTTCATACAAATGTTTTTAAAATAAAACCCTAAAAATGCAATTTTTTTGTCAGGATCTGGTTTTATTGCTTGCGTGGGTTCTTTTGCTTTTTGTGTTTATCAGATGAGTCTGATTTACTCGAGTTTTCATTCTTCCAGTTTTTCCTGTGTGTCAGTATTTTCTTGGCCCCAGTTGAATTTCTACTCACACCTGTTCCTTGTTGTCTTTTCCTCAAATGTTTCCAGTTTATGTTCATAATTGTTTCTTTAGAGTTCATTAATGTTTCACTTTTACCTTCTGTGCACATTTGTTGGTTCCTCTGTTTTTCATTGCACTGACAGTCGTCGTCTCCTCGCTGCTGTGCTTCTTTGACTTATAGTGTTGCATTTAATTTTGAAAAGAGTTTTTTTTTCAGTCCTTTTGTTTTAATTATTAAATAAAGCAGTTTGAGCTTTTTGAGACCATCATGTCCTGCCTGCAATCTAAGTTCAAACTCTACCAACAATGACAATATTTCCATGATAAAAGTTGGAGAGTCAACACTCCAGTCTTCTGAATGCAAATAAAGATAAATGATCACTTGTTTATAATTAGATGATTTCAAAGAAGTTGTGGGTCTTCAATGTTCATGATAGATCATCTTTATTCATCTTAAGGCTGAGAAATTCTGGTGTTACAGAAACTTGTGGACGAACCACAAAAAATGAAACGCCCCAAATAAGAATGGATATTGAAGAAAAAAAATAGGGGATTAAAAATTGATGCTCAAACAATTTACACATTTTAAGTAAGGGAAGAATTAAACAGTGACGTCTTGGCACAGGAAGGATTTCCTAAACCAGTCAGGACAGCAGCTTAACTTATCAGGCCTTAATGGTGTGGAGCCTCTGTACCAGGAGCATAATCCATCAGAACTCTTGATGAAAACATAGTTTGCGGCTTGGACATTGTCCCCAGTCACCCAGTTTGTTCAAAGACATTTTGCTGGGCTGCTGATCAAGAAGGACGTGATCTAAACGATAAAGAGCAGAACATCAGTGTCTTTCATGTGTCAAAATTGTAACTTTTTTCCCAGATTGCAACTCAGTTCTTCATTTAAAGGGTGATCATTAAGTTAAAAAAATAAATATATTAAGAGACTGGGTCTATGACGGTAAAAATCAGAGTTTATTGAAGAGCCCAAATTGTGATCACTTGAACATCACCTCGTCTGTTGGAGTTAAAAACGCAATATTGCTTCCCATGTATGCTACCAATAAAGGGTCTTATTGAAAACGTCTATTGAAGCTTCCCTTCCAGATTTGGTGGTAATAAGAAACTGCATGCAACTCATATTGTTTTCAGCTAACAGAATCACATTCTACTGCTCTTTAGTGCCTTAGCAAACTAAATTCTACATCCAAAATTGAGAAGTGAATCTTTCTCATACCTAGCAGACGCAGGAACTCTGAGAGCAACGAATCAGATCCCTCCTTTGGGCATCAGTCAAGTCAAACCACAACACATGGACGTCACACAGTGAGACATACACTGTCCCATCATCTCCCAGCCAGCCTACAGTTAAAGTGCAGAAGAAGAAATAAATTGATGGAATAACTGATGTGAAAAGTCATGATGTTTACCCGTTACCCCAAATCCTTACCTGTGAGGACATACTGTTGTCCTCCAGCTTTAAGACTGGCTCCACATGCTCCACCGTGGGGAGCACTGTAGACAGCATTAAAATGCATCCTAGGGCCTTTGTACATCTGAGTTAAACAAAAAACAAAATTTCATAAACAAGGTGATAAAATGAAAAAACTAAAAAGCAGTTCATCCCATACCCGAGTCACTTTGACGTCATATCTGAGAATTTGGTTTCCTGAGGGGTTATTAACAAGTTGCTTTCCGGTGACAAATGCCCTGTAAACTGCACACACACACAAAAGAAAAAGAAAAACTTCTAAAATGAAGATACATCAACACAGACAGTACAGTGTTAGCATGCTGGAGGTGAGAGCAGAGACATGTTATCAATATTTCCAAAGCTTGCATGTGCCAGAAAGACGGAAGCAGCAAGAGTTTAACCAGCTGCAATTAAAGAATGTGTGCTGCAGATTTCTAGAGTCAACTTAGGAGGAATGAAATCCCGCCCCCCACCCCTTTCCTCATTTAGTCTGCCTTTGAATATCCATGCTGGCATGCAAGCAAGCGGTTTTACATTTCTAGAAAAGCTGTTCAGGTGGTACTCAAATTCTGATCAGTTTTCCCTCCAGATGTTTTTTTTTTTTTTTTCAAATTCCAGTCCAGTCATTGCCCTTCAAGGTAACAACTGTTTGTAAGGGACTGTTGACCTTTTATTAGTTTAAATCCTTGCAGTGAAATCGTTTCCAGATAAAGCAGGTGTGGCCAACTAAAACAATACCAGTCACATTGCAGAGGTTGTTGTGTAGGAAGGGAAGGGAGAGAGAAACCTTCAAAAACAGCAATTTAGTTCTGTTGCAATAAAGTAAATTGTTATTAAGTCATAACCATTACAAAAGACAAACTATTTTAAAAGTTTGGTTTCTAAATTCCACTTCTAGTAATCTTAAAGATTTTTTTAAGTAGTTTTCATCAGATATGAACAAAATTCTTACTTAATCAGACAGTTCAAACCACTGTCCACAGTTGTCCTAATCCATAACGCTCATGTGGTGATTCCCTTTCGCCAAATAACTTAATTTTGATTCAGGTGTATTTAAGGTCCCATAACCTCATCATTCGCAGAGCTGTAAATTGAGAGGACCATCTACATTTCCAGGTAGTTAAACACATTTTCCCCAAAATATTCTCATGACCAAAGTAAACAAAAACTAAGTCATGTCACGCAATTATTCTGCATTTTCTTCTGGGGAGCCACAAAGGGACGAAACTGAATAAGAAACACTAAACATTAGTGTTTAAAAGGTTTATAGAATTAGCTTGAATTGAAATAACTTACATTATCGTCCCACTTCTCTTTGGTTTTAAATTGTGAAAATGTTTAGTTTTCTGCCAAAGCACCATTGTTTTTAATTTAACAACATTTGCACAACTTAAAGTGCTAAATTTATCCCACATGCCAGGTTTTACCAGATCATGATTAAAATCAGTCAAATAATTGACTTAACTGGTTCTTCATTAATGAAAATATTTTATAAATTAAAAATTACAAAAAAAAAGTCAGCTGAAACACTTCAGTTTACTTGTTCTGCTCCGCTCCAAGTTTGACCTCTCCATGCCTTGACTTTCAAACTTCTCAAAGAGATGAAACATCTGTGCATGAAAAAGTGTTTTCATGTACAGATGTACATGTGACTCCAGAGAAATCTGAGCATTTTAGGCTTTTCCAGAGATTCTGTCAACGATGCAATACAAGATCATTTCAAGTCCATCCAGCACCTGCCACATGCATTTCACATGGAATTTAGCAGTTTTTCACCTGTCAAGATGTACAAAAGAGTTTTTCCTTAAAGGAAATACTGGCAAAATTTAAACACGATGCGAAAACTTGATGTAAAGACTGAACATTTTTATGGGTGTTATGTTAATATGAGTACCGGTAATCACTTTTAGCTACCAGAATTCAGATATAATGAGTTTTTAGATGTTTACAGAAAAATCCAGTTACAAAAACAAAATAGAGGGATTTAGATGAAAATATGTAATGTACACTAAGTAAGAGTGGGGCATTTATAACTGAGCATATTGTAAAAAAAAACATTCTTACTTATGCCTTGTAAGAGAGATAATCTTACCTATATCTGCTTTGCAGAAAACCTGCTCAGGTGAGATGTTGATACAGCTGCAGGCTTCTGCCTCATCTTGCACTCGCCAAAGAAATAGGATGGCCAGTGAGAAGAAACAAGTTTTCATCATCAGAGTCATCTTTAGATGCTGCAGTAGGAGCCAGCTGTCAAAAATGGGATACACAGCTTGCACCTCCTTGGATCTGCTCTCTTCTCAAACAAAAGGTGGCTTTTATCCTCATCCATCAGCATCAGGCCACGCCCCCTCAGTCATTGGGCTATGAGGTCAGGGTCTTCCAAATTTTCATAGGTGTACTTTTTGTAAAAATCACGAAGAAGAGTTTGTTCATTTGTTTTGGGATTGTTGTTACACCAAAATATTCTGGAGAGACATGTCAACTATAAAAGGAAGCTCAAATGCTAAAGCCATTCAAATGATAACTGCCCTTGAAGAACTGCAACCCTCGAGCACCCAGTTGATTTTAACTTTGTAAAATACTGTTGTATGTTCTGAAATACCCTTGATTGATGTATCTGTGTTTATAATTAGTTCTGTGTTGTTCTATTTTGTTCCTGTATGTTCCATCTTTGCAAAAAAAAAAAAAAACCCAGCAAATTTGGTCACTATGTCTGACACATGAAGGAAAGGACAATTATAATTTAGATTGGAACATCATCAGATGGAGCAGGCAGGTCAGCAGTCTGTTAAGGGACTGTTTTCTCTGTTATCAACCAACCTGCTTCTTCTTTGTCTTCTTTTAGTTTATTGGTGGATTGCAAGCAACATTTAGGTGCATACCGCCACCTACTGAGCAAGAGTTTGTAGCTCATGGCCTCCTTTCCCTATACTGCATTCTATTTATATTTATTTTTTGTAAATATACAAACAACGCTTTTCTAATATCATTTATCTTATCCTTATCCCCTTCAATTCCTAAGATTTGAAGGACCTGCTTCACTTTCACCTCACCTTTAAGCAGACATTAATACAGACAGCATAGTGTTAACATGCTAGAGTTAAGCGCAGAAAAGTGTTTCTGTAGGTTAAATTTTGAAGGTTTACATGTGCTACAAAGGTAAAAAAAAAATAGTAAGAGTTTAAAAATAAAGAATGTGCTGACAATTTCTACAGGGTAGAAGGGAGTAAGGTAGTCAAGAGTCTGACCAGCTGATCTAAAATCCCCCCGTTACCTGTAGGCTCCTCATTCAGTCTGCCTCTGGATATAGATGGTGACATGTGTGGGATGTCATTGGACAGGTTAGCTGGACATCCCCAATTAATTATTCAAGACTAGTTCAAGTCCAAATAATATTAATTGTTTATTTACACGGCTTCTTCTTATTTTGGATTAATCCGATTTCTACTGTGATCTTTAATGAAATGAGAGTGAAAGGATCGTACATGAGACGGTTTATATTTGACTCATCATATAAATGCAGTCATTTATTAACAGAATCATAACGTTATCACATATTTACATGTATTGGCTGATCAATTTCCTATAAACTGAACATCAACAGGTGAAAACGACGCGTCCGAGATTTTACCAACTGAGATCATTTCAGGACAACAGAATAAAGTCATTAGATCTTAATTAACTTAATCTGTAGGTACATTTACTTATTGTTACTGGCAAGAGGGCTTTAGGAGGGAGAATGAAAGTAAAGAGAAGGAAGGAGGATGGGAGGAAGTTATCTTGGAAACTAACTGAGTGAGTTTTAACCAGAAATGACACTTCCCAGCTGATCTCGGCTAAACGCAGGTCCAGATGGCAGAAACATTAATGACTCTTTACCTTTCGCCGGCTATCAAGGATGGATCTTTCCTTAACGTCCGAGGAGGTCGTTAGTCCAGTTTCACCTTGCAGTGACTCAAACGTCCGCTTCCATCAGAGCGAGATAGTGGCCAGCTCTGGTTTGTTTCCAAAACAAATTTACTCCTCCAAAGGAGTTTCAAGCTTGGAGCTTTGAAGCTCGGTTGAGTTTACAGTCGACATACTGTAACTCTGCTGTCTGAATGAGGCCGTTAGCGCCTGGCCATGCATTCAACAGCTAAGAAAGAAAGTTGATGAATCATCAGCTCTCCAGCAAGAACTCAGCAAAACTGAGCAAGAACTTCTTCTAGACTGAAGAGTTCCAGGAAACTGGAGCTTATAAAGAGAAGTTGACATCACCATATCTGCTCCTTTCTCATTGGTTCTTTGACCATGAGATGTTGAAGAGGTTAATGTGATATCAGAGATTATAGAAGTCAGAAAAGAGTGATGAGAAGAGAAATTTTTAGATTAGAACAGAAGATGCCAGTTTCTGATATAAACTGATTAACTGTCTTATAACTTCTAAACAAATTCTGAAGAATCACTTTGACACGTCCTTTATCTTGGCAGAATTAGGACTTCATCCGTCACACTCTGAAATGGAGCATCAAATTACTTTCATGTAAAACATTCTGACTTAAACTTGAAAACATTAATACTGGTTTCACAGTTGATTTAAAAATAGTTAATTCAAAAATAGTTAATTCAAACATGAGTTATATGAAATAACACAGCTGAATAAAAATAAAAGAACACAAAAGTTAAATTGTTGTTTTCTCAATTATTCAAAGTCATGCAGTGTCCAACATTGTACTTTGATAAAAGTCTCTTGATTATCAAATAAAGATAATAAACTAAAAAGAAGATTGTCTTTTTAAATTAATTTAAAGTAGGACAAAAACAAAGTGTTTCTTGTGAGATAGTTTGTGTACTGGATTCAAACAGATGGGGTCACAGTGTTCTTGTCTCCTGAAGGCCTCAGGGACAAGTTTGGACACAGAGGTATATCTACTACATTTATATATTTGTTTCTATTCAGACAAACGCAAAATAATAAACTTTCCATCAAAGATTTCATCTGTGGAAATCAAAAGTAATCTTTTAATGTCTGAACGTTTTAGATTTCTTCTAAACGTGTGTCAGAACAGTTGAATGTCACATAAAATTATCTTTCAACATCTCTAATTTCAACATCGTTATAAAATCAAATCATTTTATTTGCAAGACATATTTAAAGCAACTCAAGTTGTCCAAAATGCTGAACAATGAAATCATAAAACAGCAAAAGAAAGATACGAATAGCCAAATATATAAAATTATTGGCTGCTGGAGATCGGTACTAGCTCTCCTGTGACCCCGATAAGAAAGTGGGTAAAGATAATGATGGTGGGATATAAAAGGGACGATAAAACATACACCTAAAAAGCCAAACCAATTATTTGCGATTAAAAGCCAAGTGTAAAATATGTCTATGTGAGGCTTCACCCAGGGAGCCACACTTGATTAACTGTGAAAATTTGTTTTTGTGGGGAAGGAACTATCTGCCCTGACAGACCTGGAACTTAAATAACTTAAGACATTTAGAATTTGAATAAAGGCAGAAAAGTTCTTGAAAAAACATTCAGGTGCCATGTAAAGATTTAAATGCAAAGTATTTTATTATCATTGGTGTGTTGAACCAGATGCCAGCAGAGAGGCAGCAGAGTTCAGTCTGTTACTTGAGATGCAGACGATGCTAAGAACCTTTCTTCTAACCTGGACCAGCAGTCTGTGAATGCCTCATCAGATAATTTCTTATCAGACACAGAGACTTGAAGAAACAAGAAGAGGACCAAAAGTTGCTGTGCAGCAGCAGAACTACTCACCCTGGTTCCTGGAAGCCAGCAAGTCAGTGGTTCTCCATAAACATGGGACAGACGAAGGAATGGTCTGCACAGCATCCCTACCTGGCAACTAGAAACTGGATCCTAGAGCATGGGGGAAAAGGAGCTCTACACATAAGAGATTCATTATTAGAAGATGTCAACAAAAACGGCTGTCCAGAGTGAACATGGGAAAGTCCATCAGACCTGAATGTGTTATACAAATCCTTTCACGTCCACAGAAACATGAGCAGCTTTTGAAGTTTCCCACTCAAATCCTTTGCTTCAGTCAGGCTCAGTCGATGCTCACAAATGGTTTGACGCTGCATGTGGTCCAGAGGCTGCTGTGGTGGGGGCAGAATTATCTTTTCATTACACCGGTGACCTTAGTCCTCTGATTGATCTGTACCTTTTTGCCAGGAGCCGTCAGGGAACTCAGAGCCGACCCACTCAGGCCCTGGACCTCAGGAAACCCCACTTTTTACTCTTTGTGTGCAGAAGTTTCAGTCAGCACATCAGCATTCAATCTGCTCTGTTGGCACTTCGAGCTTCTGCCCACCTGCTACCTGATCCACAAACTTTGACTCCTGGTCATAAAAAACCCCTCTCCATGAAAAAGGGAAGAGTTTCAAGGGATTAGTTGCTCTTTGCTGTTCCAGCTCCCATGTGGACAGCTGGTACTTTATGACCCAACACACAGACACCATGTGAAAATGCAACATGAGAGTGCAACTTTAGCAAACTGCTCATATTCTGGTACACTGATAAAATCTTGGGCATTTTACTGTACACATGTTCACTCTTGACATTATTTCAAACTGTACCTACATGGTATCCTGATGCATGCTCAATAATCCAGGTAGAAAAATCTAAAAAGTTAAGTCAGGTCCTCTGGACCTGACTTAACTTTTTTGTATGTACCTAGATGGCTTTTGTCCATGTTTCTTTGCATGTGTGTGTGTGTGTGTGTGTGTGTGTGTGTGTGTGTGTGTGTGTGTGTGTGTGTGTGTGTGTGTGTGTGTGT
>JARVGQ010000474.1:20236839-20247705 GCA_031762355.1 Hypsolebias martinsi | reverse complement strand
AAATTGCAATATAGGGAAAAAATAGAACGTGAGAAAAGCACTGTCTGCGTTATAAAACACTTTTAATTAGAATGGTGTAAAAATACAATACCGTGCTAAAGTCTGAAGTACATTTCGATTCTAAGAGCAAATTATAAAGACTTAATCTTGTAATATTTGTCAATTTTTTTGGTTTTATGCACGACTTTCAGAAAGCCATAGAAAATAATGAACAAGACAAATTCCAAAGGATATAAGAAATTCTGGGTGCTAGAAAGCAGAGTATACACTAATACAGAGTAATTATAAACTTTGCACAGCATTGACTTTTTCCATAGCCAGAAACTATAAATGACTGCAGTGTTTGCTTGTAAAATGTTTAATATTTTTTGCAATGCAACAATTGTTCAAACTGAGAAAAAATATACAGTATTTGGTGCTATAATCGAACACATAAAAGCACGTACCTTCTTTTCTCAGATATAGAGCCTCCAACAAGCGTTTGCAGTGTGAACCTCCTAAGGTCCTCCCAACTATAGGCTATATTCTGTACTGTAGTTGAGGTCTACTGGCACTGCTTTCTCAGTTTCATTTTACCATGAAATGAAAGAAGTGGTTGCATAACTGCTTTTGAATCAGCCCAGACTTGTCTGAAGGAAGTGTGTGGCTTTTGACACAAAATGAGACTTAGAAAATAGGGATCAAGATTTTACTGTGAGTTTCCCTCAGAAAACACAAGCAATAAACAAACAACAAAATGCAAACGGCAAAATGACATTTAATTATAATGAGACAAAAGCACATGTCCAGAGTGTTAAACATTAAACAAACAGAAACTAGTGTAATGTGCATGACAAGACATGTTATGGAAAAAGAATAACTCACAGTTTGATTTTTTTTTTTTGTACATTCATTACAAATAAGGCTACAGTACTGTTAAACCCCACAAACAGGTTTGTCAAAAAGCCTTGACACCACAAGATGGCACTGCTGTATTTCACTTACAGATCAAAAAACAAGACCTCATTTTCCAGTCTCAGCTTAAAATTCTTCAGTGCGACAACCCATCAAGGGTTGGAGTTATGCATTTTCCAGGAAGCAGCAAGTCCAGAAGATCCAACAGTGACTGGATTGTAAACAAACTAAAACCACAGTGCAGTGGCCTTCATAATGATTCTCTGGCTTTGACCCCCTCTATATAAACTCTATACCCTCATATTTCACGTCTCCGATCTTAGCTTCGGGTAAAAGAATTCGTCCATCAAGTGTGAAGGCTGTGATATACGTTGCGATCTTTCCAGCGTCCTCTTCTGACTTGAGTGCCAGAATGATCTGGTCGTCTGTGTTGGGGACAAATTTGAAGGAGGAGAAGCCGTGGGTGGGGTTGTGTGGCCCAACGCGGCTCACTTTGATGTCAGTGAAGTCCACCAAGCAGCTCAGGACAAGGTTAGTTCCACGTCGCTCATCTGCCGTCTCCTCGTAACGTTCTTTGCTTGCTCGACGAGGGAGGAAAAACCAGCGCTGCAGGTTGTCACTCCAGGCTGCAGATTCATGAATTAAATATCCTGCCGAAAGGAATTAGGAAGAATTCAGAATGACGTAAAACCCATGGAAAGTAAGTGGGACTGGTTGTAAAAATTCAGCTCAGATATGCCTCCTTACCTGGTGGCTCAATTCCAGCTGCCAACTTCAGTGAAGAGTACTTGGGAACCCAGTTCTCATGTTGTACATCTCCCCTGAAGCCAACTACTTTCACCCACTCTGGGTTGTTGTTGACAAATTCACCCTGGGTGGTGGTCCACTCTTTCCCCAGACCACCAACGTACAGGTGCTCATCCTTTACCGCCAGCCACTCGGCTTTAAACCCTGCCAGGAGAAAACACAGCCATGTCA
This sequence comes from Hypsolebias martinsi, assembly GCA_031762355.1. Taxonomy (NCBI): domain Eukaryota; kingdom Metazoa; phylum Chordata; class Actinopteri; order Cyprinodontiformes; family Rivulidae; genus Hypsolebias; species Hypsolebias martinsi. The sequence goes on along the minus strand of JARVGQ010000474.1, from coordinate 20,245,833 downwards.
AAGTGATGAATTACAAGTAAAAGTCCGTCAAGGGTTTCAGTTTTGGGAAACACAAACCTTTTGCAACACCCCCATCGCCGTCAGGTAAGATAACCCAGGGAACGGCCTTGTTTCCATCTATCTGGTAAACTACACCCGTTCTGTCATCCACAGAGTAGAGCTTTCCGTTGAACACCACCAACTCAGACAGCTCCATTCCTCTGCCTTTCTCCGACAAGTGGCTCTCCAGCACCACCCTATCTGTGTCCCATTCCACCGCTACCTTGTCGCCACTCTGCGACACCAGTACGTAGCCCTTGCGCATGTAGCTGAACCATGTCAGCTTCTTGTCACTCTGAGAGTTCGTGTCCAGGTCCGCGATGACTCCGATGCGGTAGCGAGTTCCCTGCGGTGTGCGCTCAGGTGGACTGAGTGGGTAGGTGTCATTGTACTGGGAATCAGCCTGCTTGGTGCTACCGCAACTGAATCTAATGCCGTGGGGCACGTCAGAGCGGGAGCCTGAGCCAAAGTGCATGAAGAGCAGCAGGACCAGAGCCAAGGAGAAGGCCACAATCACAATAGACTTCCACTTGAGGCGGAAACGAGGGTCGGTGGTGTTGGCCATGGAAGCCAACATAGGTAGACTACCTACAGAGATGCGAAGTGGGTTCATAGGCTCATTCTGTTCCAGTTGAGTGAAGCCTGGGGGAACAGGCATGGAGGACAGAGGTCTAAAATGACCTATGAAAAAAACAGAGATGGTGATTAATAACTTCTTTCACACAGTCTTCCATTTAATGACAAGACCAAATGTTAGCCGTGCTTAAAGTGCTTGTACAAGACGGAGACAGACAGGTTATCCAGTGTCACCATTCAGGTTTTACAAGCTTTATTTTTCCGTCTCAAAAGTCAACCCACAGCTGGGCTGGGCAGTCTAGTTCACAATCTTTTTTTGTATACCTGGAATGTCATCAAGCTGTTACACCTGTGCAGAGGAGTTTTAACGAACTTTGATAATTACAACTCATAAAAGAGAGTTAAAGCATTACTTAAAATTGGGTCACAATTAAAATGTTGTAAAAGCTGAAATGAAGAGAAAAAGTTCAGTTTGAGCGTTACCATGGGGTTGTTTATATGAAATTCACTTTAAATCTTTGCTGGGAACTTAATAACTCTAAAACAGATTACTTACATCATATGCCTCTTATCTCCCTCACAACCTTTGTCCAGATGGCAGACAAATCCTGTATTTTATCTTTCTTTTCCCTTGCAAATGAAAGTTCTTTTAAGTGTGTGTGTGTTAAAGCATGACTAGAAACAGGAAGAAAACCCATCTGGAGGTGGAGCGAATACCAGACAGAGACCAATGTGCTGCTTCTACGTGAACGTAAGGAAATCAAAGAGGCTGTGAAGCAGGAAACACCAGCACTTTTTTTTTTTACTTTTTCACTTTTATTAATCATGGCCCTGCCTTATACATCTGAGTGAATTCCTGCAGCTTAAAATCATTATTTAACATGAGACAAAAAATATTAAAGTGGCATCTTAGCTGTTTTTGTAGTTCAATTGAAAAAAGAGAGAGCATTTACACGAGAATTTACAAAATAGAGTCCAAAAAATAATAAATTCATGTTTAGATCTCATAAAGCTGTTGCTTCGGGTTATTTTGTTGCCAAGCATGACATTTTCTTGCATGCATTTTAGTTAAATATGGCTTTTTGAACTCAAGATATCAGCAGTAGGTGATAAAAGTTTTTGCTTGTGTTTGTTCTGTTAGCAAAATTTCACAAACCATTGGACAGGTTTTAACGAAACTCTCAAACTAATGAAAAATAACTAATTGAATGAAAACTACAACTGATTTACTTTTGGAGTCAACCCCGTTCATGATGGCTACCACAGCTAAGAAAATGGCAACAAATCAAAATATTGAGCTATAATTAAAAGTGGTAGTAGCTGAGATTTGTTTTAGAGCTTATTTTGTGAGACAACATTTGACGATGTCATGGTTTGTCCAAAACAACTAAAACTACATTCTTAATTTAAAACTCTGGCATGAAAGTTAGTGGGTGATATGCAAAAATATTAGGCCTTTCCTTTGAACATAACATTTTAATAAACATGAAATCTTATAGAGATATTTCAAAAAAATTTCTGCTGTCTCATTAAATTACTTCATTATGTAAATTAGTACAATTTTCAAACTACTCTTTCACGCTTAGCCTTATTTGTGGGTTTTATTTGACTCATAAATAAATAAAATAATCTGTCAACTGGCCCAGAGGTTCTTAGACATGCTAGTACAAATTTGAGAAAGTTATTCAAGTACACTGATATTTGCTGCAGCATTCAAAAACCAGTGGGAGCCTTCAGCAGAGTCAAAAACCACAAGAGAACTTAATCCATCTGCAGCCGAGCAGCCCAAAGCACAAAACCTGTGTAAGATCAACTCTAGTGAAGGTCTGATTCAGGGCCTGAACACGAGGTGCATTTTTTCCCCAAAGCCAGACCAAGATCTGAAAGACCCTTTCATAAGATTTAAAAAAGCAGTCCATTATGTCAGCGCCGTCAGGGCTCATGAGCCCACCTTTACAAACATACCCTCCACTGAAACTTAAAAAAAATTTGAAAAGACCAGGATCACCTTTTCGTCTCCTCCTTCCAGCGTTCTTCACTTGAGCCATCACAAAAAGACCCACACAATCCGCTCCGAGCTCCAAACTCTAGCTCGGCTCACGGACTATATGCTGCGTAACCATGACTAGCTGTTGTTTCAGTTCATCGCCTGTGAACTTTACCTGTACTTGGAAGATTACGATCCAGCTCAAAGGGGACAAATCAGGAGACCAGCCCTGTTCAATGTATCATTTACTCGAGTAATCCATAAATTCACAGGGATTAAGAAAACATTTACGACCTGAACAATTACGCTAAACAGGTGAAAGGTGGCGACGCCGCAGGAAGAATGGAAGTTAAAGGGAAGCGCTTCATTAGTGCAGTAACACTGAATTTTACATTTGCTGCAACCAGGGGAGTGTGTGTGAGCAGTGTGGGGTCATAGAGCACCAAGTATAAACACACGAGCAATTCTAGAAACTAGAAATACACAGAAACATGAAGGTACTCTTGACTTGTAGTAACAAGTAACAAAGTTCAGATCAAAATTACTATTGATTAAAAAAAATACACTTAATGAGATTTCTTGCTCTATTAGTTTTGTACCCGTTCTGCTCTGTGGGCAAATTTAGCCCAGATCAGTTTTATAAGAACAAAACACACTGATGTGTTCACTTTATTTTTTTTAACAAGCATCAATGAGTTTTTCCTAAACCGTCTAATTTCAATTCAATTTCAATTCAGTTTATTTATATAGCGCCAAGTCACAAGAGAAGTCATCTCAAGGCACTGAACAGAAACATTCATAATAGGTTAACAAAAACATTAATAAAAATAATAATTTAACCAATTTATCTGAGGAGCAGACTGCTTTGAATTTAACTCCATCACAGAACTCTCATCTTGAGCGAGCATGAAGGGGAAAGTGGAAAGGAAAAACTCCCTCATGAGGAAGAAACCTCCAGCAGAACCAGGCTCAGGACAAGTGGCCATCTGCTCCAACCGGCTGGGTTTGAGAAGAACAGGAAGGAGAAATAGATAAACAATGGCAGGTTAAGAATTAAATGTTAAAATAGAAATCATTTCAAATGAAAACTATTTAATTTATTTAAACAAATCATTCAAAGAAATTAGGTCATTTTGTCCTCTAGTAGTCTAAGCTTAAAGGTTTTATTATAATCTGTCAGCTTGGTTATGAGATATGTTGCTGTGACTACAGACAAATATGGGCACGCACACAAGCATAAGCATTATCACTTTAGCCTTCAGAGCGAATGAAAATAATATAAATACAAGAGTTCAAGGCACTCACCCAGCAGTTAATTCATTATCCCAGTCTTATCAAGCATTCATTTGGTGGATGTACATCAAAATAGTCTACAAAAGTTTAAACTCACATCCACACTACTTAAATTATCAGGCTTCAATACGTTAAAATTAAAAATATTGAATCATTGCAGAAGAGTAAGCTGCGCCATTCCACAAGGTTTGGTTTTGGGGCCAAAGTTATTTATAATTTATTTAAATGATATTTTTAGAGTATCAAATACGTTGACATTTTTATTAACCTTTATTTAACCAGGCAAATCCCATTGAGATCACAGCTCTCTTTTGCAAGGGAGGCCTGGGCATTTACATTTGCAGATGACACCAATTTCTTTTTTTTTTTTTTTTCAGTAAATGACAGAGAAAAATTGGTTTCAATTTTAGAAAGGGAACTTATATTATTGGGAAAAAAATGGTTACTAATAAATATATTTATATGAAAGTAAAACAAAACTGATGGCATTTAATGAACCTAGGGTTAGGTGTAACATAAAATTAAAATTACCAGTACATAGACTTGAAATTGAAAGAGTACCAGTATCTGAAACAACATTTTGGGGAGAATTGTTGATGAAACTCTGTTGAAAACTACAAAAAGAACATAGACTGAAATGATCAAAATCAGTAGCCATTATTTATAAAACTAGAGAACTGTTAAGTAGAAGTTGTTTACAGACATTTTATTTTCACTTATAGTGCCATACATGTCCTGGTGTGCAGGTTTGGGGTAAAGTACATAAAACTAATATAGACCCAATAATTAAACTTCAGAAGAGTTATTAGATTACTAAATAGTGCTGCTGTATTTATTTTATTATTCATGGAGGTATTCCACTTTAAAATTTAGAGATATTAAATATTTACGAACACTGGAAATACTATATGAAACAATACACTTCCTTGCTATATTTAGAGATTTTTTAACTTATGGGAAAGGAATTATACTTCCTTTACTGGTCCTTCATTTATGAAGCAAAGTAAGAACTAATGTCAAATACAGATGTGTTTATGTTTTGGGTTTTAAGCTGTAGAATAATTTAAGTGAGGAAATGAAGTTTAGTAGCTCTTTTAAGTTTTAGAAATAAATTAAAATGCAAGATAATAAAAAGTTACAGTTCATAGTAAAAGTTGTGATGATGATGTTAATAATAGTAGTACAAGGATATTTATTGCTTGTAATAATAATAACAATAGTAACAATAATAATATTAAAATAAAATATAATGATTTACTGGTATATTTATATGCACAATATATAAATAAATAAGTGCACTGCATACACTTATACTACACTTGTTTATGGGGTTGTATAGACTGAACGACTAGTCGATTCTAGGACATCTCGCGAGTTTCACTTTGACTAGTCACATTCTGTGATTGTGTCACATGATCTGCGCTGGGCTGCTGCCCACAAAACAGATTCTTCCAAGCAGATGGAAGGAGCGGAGCAGGCCAAGTCTTGCCACACAGGTTGAAATTCATCAACAGTGTGGAAGTGTTTCACTAAAGATGACTCTTACAGTTCAACTACCCATGGTGGAAAATCCACCACTGACATGGTGGTTTTGTTTTATTTAGTGGATTAAATGAAATAAAGCTAACTTTTGCAGCTTACCGGTAATAATAGTTTTGGTTTTCCTGTGACTTACTTGCAGTATGATAAATGGTAGAAGCATAAATATACACGCCCAATATTTTGCCGTTTCTTTTTTCTTTTTTGTAAATAATAAATGACTTTATTTAGTGAATAGCATCTTGAGTTCCTATGATGTCACATCGACTAGTTGACGTCGACTTTTATCAAGCTGAAGTCGACTTTTTAATATATGTAGTCATTCAACCTCTAATATATATTATTAATGTATATACTACACTCATGTGTATTGTATGAGAGAGTGGTATGTGATCAGAAGATCGCTGGTTTGACTCCCTAGACTAAAATGTTTAGGTTTTTTTTACTTCATTTTGTATGTTGCCTATGTGTTGCCTGTTGTTTGTACAGCACTTTGGTTGGCCTCGTTGCTGTTTTAAGTGCTCTATAAATAAAATGGCATGGTATGGTATGGTAAAATGTAGGTGGGAAAGGTGCCTCCACCCTCATTTGCCCCACTCTGGGCCCTTGAGCAAGGCCTGGATCTTGAGAGAGCTAAAGACCTGATTACCGGCACCTCTGCAGACCAGCCTGGACCTCAGGACAACAAATAAATGATCATTATAGATCTAAGGGATCTGAAGGACAAAGAAGTCTGCAGGTCTGATAGCTATACAGGAGCCTGCCTGTTCAGGGCCTTGTATGTCATCAAACTTTAAAATCAATACTAAAACAAACAGGGAACCAATGAAGAGTAGGAAGCACCGGGGTGATGTGTTCACACTTTTTTTTTTTTTTTTGGTGGGAAAAGACGAGCTGCAGCGTTCTGAACCAACTGCAGCCGTGAGAGGCCACCAGCCTGGGTAACACCAACACACAGCGAGTGTTGGGAGGCCTCCAACGAAGCATGAATCACCCATTTAAGAGCCATGAAATAATTAAACCAATTTTTTTAAACTAATTGAACCAAATGAACAATCTGCAGTAAAAAAATAAATAAATAAATAAATAAACATCTATAAAAGGCAGTACTGTCTCCAAAATCCCCACACCACAGGAAGCCACCAGAGGTCTCACGTGCACCAAGCAGATGTTCTTGGTAGGATGATGATTGTAATTTTGCTGTTGTGGATATTAATTTCAGTCTATTAGAAAAGTTAATGTACTGTATACTGCAGCACTTATGAAGCCCAGTGGGAGTGTTTCCCAAATTAAAACAGAAAAATAATCCACTTATTGTTCTGAACAGGGTTGCAAACATAAACACATTACTGTACATTATTTGTTTGACCTAACGGGACACTTTGTGACAGGAAGTCCTCAGAGGAAACAAATTAAGGTGACACACGTCCACAAATACGTATGAGTACATTTTCTACATGTTGGGAGACACCTGAGAAGATATGGAGCAAACTATGAACCTGTTACAGGCCTTAATGATTAAACTTCACATCTGAGCTCCAGCAGCTTCACCGAACTAAAGGAAGCTGTTGGTTTTATCTATTTTCTGTCTGCTAGAAGAAGGGAACACAGTTTGTTTGCCTAGACATGTTCGTGTCTAATCTCTAACCCAAACGATGCCAAGACAAAACGGCAGCTCCCTAAAGCAACTTGAAATGGTTCCGATCCAGAAGCTTACCACCCGGCCTCGAACTCACCTCGGATGTCGTGTGTTCAGCAAGTGACAGTGGTTCGCTGGAGCTCAGGTGTCATTTTTGTGTCGCTTCCTTCTGTACTGACACACGAATCGACAGGACTACTTCCTGGTTACGACAGCAAGGTGCCGCGTCTGCGCACTGCGAATGTCCGGCGCTGCTTTCATGTGCTGTCGGAATTATAACTTTTCTTCTGTTCAAATACGTTGACTGGAAATGATCCACCCCGTGATCTAAAGTCATTAGAGTAAATATTTACCTTCAGGTATACAAAAGACACATTGAAAACTTTTCGTGCATGAATTAAAACATGAATTAATTTAGTGAATATTTTTGTCCCATTTTCTTATGTACATATATTCATCAGTGTACAGTACATTAGTCATATTTTGGTAGTAATAAAAAAAAACTTATGCATGTTTACTTATTAAAATCAAATTGAAAAATAAATGAAAAAAATTCACATTTTTCTCAGTCTTTGCTTCTTGAACTTTCCAAAACACTTCTATTTTTTTTTTAAACAATATTCAATATTTTCGGTTTACCAACGTGTTAAAGCAAAGTAGCCCATTTTCTTGTATGAAATTTTTAAAATCTGCTGAGCATAGCATAAGCCGACGCTCTTTTGTCAAGGCATTTTTCTTTTTTTTTTTAATAACATTGCATAAATTATATTTGCTGTATAAAATTTGTAGGAGCTCCCTCCCATCAGGACTGTGGTGCACTTACACCGACTGGTCCAGCAGGAAGCAGTGAGATGGCTCACAAAGATCCATCCCACTTCAAACTAAAATCTAAAATCAGCTTCCAACAAATAGTCTATGACAAGATCATCTTAGTGATAAAGTGATGAAGACCTTATACAGTAAGTTAATGCTTTTGATCGAATTGAACCTACTACTGTATTCTTGAACATTACAATATTCTAAAAGTTATATTCAATAAAATTAACTTTTTCAGTTAGAACTAGCAGGGAATTTCTCCCCATTTGACTGACGTTTCATCTCACATCTCTCAAATAAACTTACTGTGGCCAACTTTGATGTATAAGAAACCACTAGTAGTATACAGGAGGACTTTGTCTTTTTACAAGCACGTCCGCATTAACAGATCCATGTCAAATATTTGCTAAAGGAGTGTACAACACCTGCACAGGCTAGGTCGATGTGTTTCTGTTGAAGCAGGATATAAATTATGCGCTGACAAAGAAGAACTGGAATGTTTTTTTATTTGGCAAACCCAGTCCGATACAGAACACTGTACACGGCACTTTAATGTCGAATTACCCCTAAATCACTCACCGTACAGAAGAATTGAGGAAAAAGCTATTAACATTTTTTAAATTTGAATGTCAACCTTAAGCAAGATAATAAATATATCTTAAGTTTATTACTGTATATTATAAAAAAAAAACATGCTTTTGAGCCACTTTAAACAGGTTTGGACAAACTGTATACGTAAAAACAACAAACTTGTAAAAACGAACAAAAGCTTAAAGATTCAAACCACAGTAAGTGAAATTACATTTTCAGTGCATTTAAACCTATTCTCAGTGGTTGATATAAAAAAAAATAAAAAATAAAAAAAGATAGGCATTACAGTTGAAAGGTTTCAGATAAAATATGTTTTGTTAGATCAAATGATTTCCTGTGAAGTCAAACCTTTGTTGAAATATAAATCCAGTTATAATTGTGGAGGGAGCGTCATCAACATTAAATTAAAATTCTAAAAATACTTGTGTTTGCTGAATAGAATACAGGTGACCCCCGGTTTCCGGCGTTCCCGGTAACCGGCGTTTCACGTATCCGGCCCCCCCCGCCCGTGACG
>JARVGQ010000474.1:20222437-20232862 GCA_031762355.1 Hypsolebias martinsi | reverse complement strand
GAAAGTAGCCGGATTTCCGTGACTAAACACAGCGCCAAATTTAAAATGACTTTAAATGAAATTTTCATATATTTATCGTTTTGTTTGCAAAAACGAACATAGTTGAATGATACAAGATATATATGTTGTACCAGTTTATGTAAAGTTCAAACATCATGTCACACACACTTTAAAACATTCCTCTCTGTGAAAGACTTTGGCTTGGTGATGCTCACTTTACTGTGGACAAACGGGAATCAACAGCGTGTACTAATGAGCCATGGCCAAAGTCGAATAGCACCACCCAACAACATCAGTGTCCTTCACTAAAAATCACAATAAAATAAATATTGTACCCTACCGCAATACAAACAACGTTCAGAAGCAGCTCATGATACGTGACAAAGTTCAAAGGAATCCGAACACCAAAGCCTTCAGAGAACTGAGTGCATGTCCTTGTTAGTCCGAGCTGTTCGGCAGCAGAAAGGTCCCAGACACTGTTAGCGATGCCCGACATGACCTTGATTGATGAAGTACCTGAAAACAAATGTGCTCCACAAAAACGCTCACCTCATAAATGGTGACTTTTATTTTACCGTTGTTAGGGCGGGAATTCAAGTTTCTTCAGGAAGAGTATGGAGGTAAAAATAATGTTGTTTTTTTTTGTTGATGTAGGTCCTGCGATGGACTGGAGACATGTCCAGGTGTCCCCTTCTCACACAGTGATGGCTGGGCATGGGCACCAGTGACCCCCGCGACCCGAAAAGGAAGAAGCAGGTAATAGATTTATCTAAACATTTAAGATACCACACTGTTAAATCACTTAAAACTGTTTGATAGCAAACTAAAAGCTGATTGATCTCGAGCAGCTTTAACATTAACCACGTTGAGCTTTTGTCTTTAGTGACCGTCAAGACTTAGTCAAGATGTGCATTTAGCACTGGATAGCTTCTGTTTTGTGTCTCATTTAAAGCTTCACTGTCAAAATGTGTTTATTGTTCAGACTAGCAACTTAGTTTATCTTCTTTACCTTGGCTCACTTCCTGTTTTTACTGGTCAAGGTACAACCATCTTCTTCTTTGCTTCCATCTGTGTAAAGGGCTTTAATATTATTTCTCTCACAGTTACTCCATCTGTTAATTCAGCTTCTGTTCAGGCTGCATGTTCATTCTGCCACTGCTCACTGTGATGGTTTTCTTCTAGAGGTGTTTCCTTGAGTCTGTCATTAAGGAACACTGGATTTGTGATGCTCCTTGACTTTCAGCTTCCATTGCTCCTAACCATTTGGGGCATCATTACGTTTCGTGTTCTTGGAACTTCTTTAGTTTCCAGTTTGTTTCATTTTATTTTTCTTCCCTCAATCTTTTTTTAATAATGTACCAGTTTTTCCTCTGCCAAAAGATTTAGCTGTTTTATGCAGCTATGTTTACACCCAATGTTCATTATTATCTGTAAAGGATAATTGAAGAGTGTAGGACTTTTGCTAATGATGTCGTAGAGTATTAATAAATCCCCAGAACCTGTTTTTTGTTTTTCCCTGTAACAGCTGTCCTAGAGCCCCAAGGTTTTATACAGGACTGAGAACAAGTGAATTATTTACCTCACATATAGATTATCACAATGGTTTCTCCGTAATCATGAAGCAGGACACGTTGTGATGCACACAACCTCCCAAGGTCAGCGTATTTGAGGTTAGATAACATGGCTCCCAGCTGAGGAACCTTGAAAACAAGCACCGACGAGAAAGAAACAAGGAAGGTGAAAAACAGTAACTGTGATGTTCGTTGTAGCATTATAGGTATTTAGCATTCGAATGTGTGTTATTGGGGACTGCCATGCAAATGCATGGCGAGACACCTATTGTTCTACACCTCGGAACTGTGTCTACATTTCTATCTCCATTAATGTGGCCTGAGCCACAATCTCTACCGCTACAAAAGTTATATCAAAACGACTGGCTCGGCCCCGTGATGAGTGCTATTACTTTTATTGGCATTTGTAGTTACCATGGCGACGTAATTTGCGAACAAAGATGCCAAATTTCCCCAACTCCAGGGACTAGTTGGTGACTGCCCACTTATTATTCTACACCTGAAAAGCATATTCAACCTTTATTTAGGCAGGTTAATCTCATTGAGCCTCGAGGACTCATTTACAAGAGAGACCTGGTTGTGTGGACCCCCACAAAAGTTATATCAAACCGACCGGCCCGGCTCCAGGAAGTGTGCTATGACTTTTATTGGCAGTTACCATGGTGACATATTTTGCTAACAAAGTTGCCAAATTTCCCATAGGAAATGAAAAGGAGAAAACTCTTCACAGAAACTGAGTAACAAATGGAGCCATTTTGGTTCAACAAGCAAGGAAGGCACATATTATTGCCTATTATTATTATTATTATGATTATTTTATTATTGTTATTATTATTAATTAGTGATATGATTAACATTAATTATACATGTTAATTATTATCTCTTTACTTTGTAAATATTAATAATTATAAATATTTATTATTAATATTTGATAGTGATATTAATTATTGATTTTAATATAATCAATTTTGATTATTAATCATTTATATTTAATAACAATTAACAAATTAACAATTGTTAATATCTACTAATATTAATAATTAATAATTAGTATTGATTATTAATATTTATAAGTATTATTAGCAATAATTTAATCATAAATAAACAGTCCCCATCAAAGTTTCTCCATGAACTTTCTAGTTGTTGTTGTTTGTTTTATTTTTTTCAGCCTCCCTGTTGTCAGAGGATGACCCTGGTGACCCTTGTCATCCTCGCCTTCATCATGTCAACTCATCCTCTCAGACGCCGTCAGTCATCATCATCATCACTCCTCCCAACATATTTACACTCCAGGTTCACACAGTGTTCCAGCACACCGTTTGTTTACTGGTGTCTTCAGTTATTTCCATGTTGCTCTCAGGCTTTTGTTTTCGTCATGACTGTGCGTGTGACACATCGGTAAAAGAATTGTCTGGTGAATTTTGAAGTTGTGTCAAATCGTTATGTCTTTAATACCTGCAGCACGGAGTTTAGAGGAAGAGGCAAACATCTTCTTTAGGCTAGGCTATAACCAAGTGCCAGATTTTTCTCATTATAAAAACTTTTTCAAAAATAAAACATGAAGCACGTAAAAAAAATAAAAAACGCTACTTCAGCTGATATCAAACTGTTTCCTTTTGGTTTGATACGGTTTGTTTAGTTTGTTGCAGTTTTCTCAACTAAACTGAAACTTTCTTTGGGATTTGTTCCATTTTAACTGGCATCATATTTCATTACGTGATGATGTGAACCTTGCTTTGAACTATTTTCTTAACAGTTTCATTAATTTTGTAAATAAACACATTCATTTTTACCAGTTCAGAATAAAGGGCCGGGATAGCCCCTGGTTTATTTCTGAATTAGTTGACCTCATGCACATGAGGGACCAGCTATGGGCAACAGCAAGAAAGTCTGGTTCAGACACTCACTGGCTGCACTTTACTGCAGAGCTTCCAGTAAAGCTAAAGGTCTATTCAACTGGTGGTCCGGGGGCCAAATCAGGCCCATGGGTGAGCTCAGTTCGGTCCACCATTGGGTTCATTTTTTAATTTAACTGGATTTTAAACTGTAAAACAAACTTACTTAATGATGATAGCTGCTGGATGTTTGGCCACTGAACTCATGGCGTTCATTAACCGTGCCCCCGAATAGCCCTAGTCTAGACTCTAGAAAATCTGCATGCCCTGATGACCTCTTTGCTTGTTTTTTTTATTTTATTTATTTATTTTTTTAAATGTCTAGCTGCACAAATTATAGGTGAACCAGTGTCGTGCATTTTTAATCTGCCCATGTATAATAATATTGTTTCAGATGTTTGGAAACAGCTTTTGTGCTGCCATTACTGAAAAGAGGAGACCCCACGATACTGAACAATTATTGACCGATTTCCAAACTCTGTATTTTAGCTAAGGTTTTAAAAAAAAAACTGATAAGTACTCAAGTCAAGACGATCTGGACTCTTTTAACATTTGATCTTCTCTCCAGTCGGCTTCAAGAAACAACACATTCATTAATTCATTCATTCAACTTTAATTTAAGCTTCATTTTATTTAACACAGCACAACGACTGCTTGCTAAAGGTTTTCAGTGATGCTGTTGAAGATTTGGACACTAAGGATTATTGTACTGCACTTCACTTAGACCTGTCCAAAGCCTTTGATACTGTTCATGGAGGGTGGTGGTGCAGTGGTTAGAGACTGTGGGCCTGTGATCGGAAGATCGCCGGTTCGAGCCCCGGTACCGACAACATCAAAAAATGTGGGTGGAAAAAGGTGAAACACCCACACCTGCCTCCACCTTCATTCGCTGCACTCTGGGCCCTTGAGCAAGGCCCTTAGGCCCCACCATCTGCTCCCTAAACAGGTCTCTCTTGAAAATGAGTTCTCGTGGCTCAGTGAGACTAACTGTATAAATAAAGGGTAAATGGAAAAAAACGAAATTTGAGGATAAAATCGAAGGAAGAACTGCTGGGACCGACTTCCTGTTTGAAAATGACATCCCATTTGGTTTTGGCTTTGTTTAGGACAAGTTTGAGACAGAATAAATCTGACTGGATTATGTCAAAGGCAGAGCGCAAAACCTGGAAAACCTTAGCTACTGTTTTAGCTCTACAATAAACAACTGTATCATCAGCATAGGGATGTAAGGATGCATCAGGGATGCTCTGACGTACATTACCTATGTAGATTTTAAAAAGGGTGGGTCCTAAGATTGAGTCTTGTGGTACACCATTGTTAACTGTTAAATAACTACGATTATGTTGAACACATTGCCTCTGGTCTGAGAGATAGACGGAAGCCAAACTTGTTAAAACATGAAATTAAACTATTTACAGATTCACAGTTGTGAACATTCAGTGAGCACTTCTACTCTTTTTATGCACTTGCTGTATGAATGTTGTCTTTAACAACACGTGCGTGTGCTGCTTGTGGAACTCAGTTTGTTGTGGCTCCTTGGACTGATGAATTCCTTTGGGAGAAGGACAAAGTGTCTCAACAAAAAAAGCAAAAGAAACTGTCCAGATGACCTGAATGAACGTTGTTGGAGCTTTTACCAGGATTACTGAGCTCGAACTTTGATGTTTAACTAGAAACAGTTTTCATTTTCTGTACAAAAAAATAAAAATAAAAAAACAGCATGAATGTTGAGCTCTGAATGACTTTGCAGAAGTTTGTTAAGAAAAAGCTGAAACTGAATTGTCAGTAAAAGCAATAAAAACCAATATTAGAATTATTTCAACAAAAGATAAAGTTAAAAGTAGCTAAACAAAAAAACAAATGCTAAAATTAAAAGCTGGAATTAGCAAAACATAAGCTAAAAGCTGCTGCTTCTTTCGGCTGTTCCCCCTTCAGGGATCATCACGAGTCATCAGCCATCTCAAGTCTGTCCTCTCCATCCTCACCCCACCAGCTAAAGGCTAAAGTCTGTAGCAAAGTTAAAATCAGCAGAACAGCCGCTGAGAGCTAAAAATGAGTGCAAACACATGTTCAAGGATTTAGAGATATCTCAGTGCATTTCCATAAAAAATAAGTTAAATAACTCAAAAAGTAAAAATAATAAGTACCAAATGTCATGAATGAGCTGGTTATCTTGATACCTTACTGACTGAAATAGGCAATATCATTCTGAAGTAGCTGAAAGTACCAAAAACTATCAACGAGGAGGCATTATTGGGAGTGATTACTCAGCATTCAGTTTAAATTTTACAGTAACTTTAAACAAATCAGAGCCAGTGCTGTGTTTTAGTCTGACTTAACCAAATACGAATAGACAGTTGTCAAACAAGCACATCTCCTTTTCATTGCTTATATATTTGTAGCAACTCATCATTAAATTAAAGCCGTTGTTTATTTTCCTCCTGATTTTTCAGGAACTTGTTATCAAAGATCAGCATCGTGGGGGTTTTGTGTCACTACTGGCGGGACAAAGTTGCGGTGGAACCAGAAAGTCGACCGTTGCAGGTTACAACATCCTCGTTCTTAAATGTTGCTGTAGTTATGAAACTATAGATATCTGTTAAAACACGTGCTTCTGTCAAACTCAGACTTCTTTAGCAGTCTTTATGTGTTTTACTGTGTGAACTACTTCAAATCAAAGTTTACTCACCGTCTGTCTTTAGTGCTGGGAGAATTTTGTGGGGCAAGAACTTTATCGTCTGCTCCTGATGGACTTCATTTTTACGGTGATTCACACCATTTTAGGGGAGTTTCTCTGGAGGTAAATGTGTGCTTTTACCATTCTGGTAATTTGACACAAATTGTCCTGCTGACAGTGACCTGCCATCTTTCCTCCAGGCTATTGTCTAAGAAAATCCTATTGAGGAAAAGGAAACCAGTGTTTGACATTGCTCGAAACGTGCTGGAGCTCATTTATGGACAAACTCTGACTTGGTAAACATTCAGCCCTCCCTCCCTTTAAGATCTGTCACAGCTATTAAAAATTGTAGATTTAATTGTTTCCGTGTTGCCAGGCTTGGCGTGCTGTTCGTGCCGCTGCTCCCTGCGGTCCAGATTGTAAAGCTGATTGTGATGTTTTACATGAAGAAGGTTGGTACGGTACATGTCACTGATAAACCATGTTCAAACAAGATGACATGCATTCTTTTGTCATTTTTCCCGCACTTAGAGCAGTCTGATGATCAACTGTCAGGTCTCCAAAAAGCCCTGGAGGGCCACTCAGATGACAACGCTGTTCATTACGCTTTTGTGTTTCCCGTCATTTCTTGGAGCCACCGTGGCAGTTGGGTATACCGTTTGGATGTGAGTGCAGTCATTTTCCTCTTCTTGACTGTTTAGTAATCACCAGTACTTTCATTGGAACAGCTTCAAATGGACAAACACTGTTAGAGTCGATAGCTGCATCAAATTTCATTTAGAAGATGAACAAAACTTGATATTCAGTATTTCACTGACCTCTCCTTTAAACTTGAGTCCATTTCCTGACTGACACAAGTGCAGAAATACAAAGTCTGTTATAAATGACTCAATTCAAGTTTAGAAAATGAACCTATTCTATATGAAATGATTCCTGGATACTGTGCAGGATGTTGAAAGGCGAGTGTGACAGAAGGAAGTGAAGAAAAGTCATTTTTATATTAGCACCTGAATAATTTGCGCTGAAAAGTTTCTTTAAGAAAATGAAACTATTTTGCTCTGACTGTACAAGTTTAAACAGATTTTTTATTTGTACAGCTAAACTAACAAATTCCTTGGGTTGATGTTATTTCACTAAGAATATTTAGTAAGAAACCAAATATTTGTTCACTACTTTTAGAGATAGCATAATATTGAAAATGCAAAGAAACAATGTTTCGATGAATGGAAACTTCAGAAATTTTGTAATATGAAAAAAAATACAGTATAAACAAACATTTGCCAATATATGTACGATATTTTTGTACTTTGTGCCAAAGGAAGGAGCTCAACTAAAGTAGTCCCTCAAAATTTTGCGTTTTGACTTTCGCGGACTCACTCTTTTGCAGGTTTTCAACGTAAGACTGTACACAGCACATGACTGATGCACCCCCACACCCCTTCTCTTCCTGAGGTTGTCTGTCACAACAGAGGCAATGTAGAAAGACAGACACTGCCCCCACCCCCCTCCTTTCTCTTTATCTGCTGTGACAGACAGCCTCAGAAAGAGAAAGGAGGGATGGGAATGGGGTCTGTCTTTCTACATTGCTACTGCTCAGGGAGCATGGGTGAACAGATCAGATGAACAAATGTAGAATAATGGTGAAAATGTTTAGGTGGAAAAATAAGAGTGAATCAGTTTAAAGGAGAGAGAGAGAGAGAGAGAGAGAGAGAGAGAGAGGCTGAGTGTGACTCACTCAGGTATAAGACAGACTCCCCACCCCCTCCTTTCTCTTTCCAAGGCTGTCTGTCACAGCAGAGAAAGAGAAAGGAGAGGGTGGGGGATGAGGACTGTCTTTCCCCATTATGCCCCAGACACATAACAGGTGGGTGTGCAACAAGGCTCAAGGTTCTTTATTGCTATTTGCATCACATGTGGTACATAAGGTGGAACAAAATTGTGTACTCAAGGTCCCAGTTGCACCCAAAACAGCGAAAACAGACAGCCTCGGAAAAAGAAAGGAGGGGTTGGGTGGGTCTGTCTCATACCTGAGTGAGCCACATGAGCAGCATGGATTGTTTACTTAAAATAATCAAGTGTGAACATTTTTAAGAACATTGCAAGAATGTGGGAAGGGTTTATAAATACTCAAATAAATATAGCATTCCCACTTCATGGATTTTCACCTATCATGGGGGTGTTTGGAACGTAACCCCCACAATTAGTGGGGGACTACTGTAATTAAAATAAATTAACAGAGCTGTTTGTTGGCCTCCTCTTTCTGTAGGATTAAACCCTCATCAACATGTGGCCCCTTTAGGAATCTAACCAGCATGTTTCAGGCAGGATCCCTATGGGCCAACAAGCTGAAGAACTCTCACCTGGTTCTGGCCTGGCTCAGCTGGGCCTACGACTCTCTGATACAGAATCCTCTCTTCTTATTTCTGCCCACCGGTGTCTTTCTGTGAGTGCAGATGATTGTAAAAAATACAGAATTTAGTTGAACAAAGTTCATTTTTGGCTCTGTTTACTGATCCCTGCCTTTTTTGTGTTTGCTGTTTTTCAGACTGGTGATATATTTTCACAGTCAGGTAGTTGACGGCCAAACGAAAATCATCAGCTGGTTAGAAAAGCAAGTCGAAAATGTATGTAATAATTTTTTTTTAAGTCTTCCACAATGCAAATCTTTCTGTGAGTCTGTAGTTTTGGAAAGCAGATGTCATGAAATCTGATGAGATGTCTTTATCAAATTCTGAAGCCAAAATCAGGCATTTTCATCTTGCCTTGAACCAATCCCCTTAAAGTACCTTTTAAGTTCTCACCCCTCTACTGAAAAACAAAAATACTTTGTTTTCTAAAAATCAGTCTTCTTTCTTCTGGTGCCTTTCTCACCATTAAACTTTTTTGGTAAGAAAGTCTCACCTTATTAGTCTTTGATTACAGTAATTATAAATGCAGTCTCACTTGGGGCAAAAAGTGACACAGTGGAAGAATCGTCCATCATCTTAAAGCACAGTTTGGATGTTTGGGTGCTCTTTAAATTCAGTCATGTAAATTTCAAATTGTGTATGCATAAATAGGGAAGTGAGCTGTAAGACAAAGCTCTCTTTTTACTGGTCTGTCTACTTACCTCACCTGTGGACACGAACTTTGGGTAGTGACCAAAAGAATGAGATCGCAGATACAGGCGCTTCAAATGAGTTTCCTATGCAAGATAGCAGGACTCTCCCTTAGAGATACGGTGAGAAGTTCAGTTATCCGGGAGAGACTCGGTGTAGAACTGCTGCTCCTCCACATGGAGAGGAGCCAGTTGAGGTGGTTCGGACATCTGATAAGGATGCTCCCTGGGTACCTCCCTATAGGGAGATGCTTTGGGCATGTCCAACTGGAGTCCCAGGGAAAACCCAGGACGTAGTGGTGAGACTACTTGTCACGGTTGGCCTGGGAACACCTTGGAATCTTCCCAGAAGAGTTGGAGGAGGTGGTTGTGGAATAGAATGTCTGGGCCTTGCTGCTCAAGCTACTGCCCCCGTGACCCAACTTCAGAAAAAGTGGAAGATAATGGATGTATGGATGTATGTTCTAGAATTGCACTGCTCATGTTGGAGCAGCTCTGTTACAGTCATTCTGAGATTTTGCTTTTGGAAACTTTAGTTCCTTTTTTTCTGGGTGTAAATCACATTTTTTGGATGATGTTTCCTCAGGAATCAGATGCTGTGCAGCTGGAAGGATTTTTACTGAATTTTTTTTAGTTTTGGACATTTTTTATGATGCGTAACCATGGCAACAAGGCAGTTTTCTACAACTAACAGCAGCTCAAATAATATCTCAACCACAGCCCCCAAATCTCAAATGAGTTGAAAGGATGTTCTGCGGACACATTCTCATTTACCTGTCAGCTGTGCTCGAGTGCCTGACCACTGAGATCCTGGAACTAGCAGGTAAAATGGCTCATGACAGAAGAAGGACAGGATCATCCCTTGGCACCTACAGTTGGCTGTCCGCAGTGACGAGGAGCTCAGAAGACTGATGGGAGGAGTGGCCATCACTCTGGGAGGAGTTCTGCCCGGCATTCGGGCGGTCCTACAACCCGAGGGAACCGAGTCAGCCGAGTCTGGGTGGACCGATCGGACAGCATCTGCAGCCACTTTCTTAGGATCCACTGTGGGATGGACCTATACAAGAGATCCTTCCTGTCTACAGCCATCATTATCTATAACATCTCTTAATGAAATGAGGATGACAAGCTACAACAACAAATAATTTCCCTTTGGGATTAATAAAGTATTTTTGAATTGAATTG
>JARVGQ010000474.1:20195974-20209921 GCA_031762355.1 Hypsolebias martinsi | reverse complement strand
GATTTGTGTTCTATTCTGAATAAAATATTAGATGTTGGCACCTCCACATCATTTCATTCAGTTTTTATTCACAATTTATTTAATGTCTCAACTTTTTTGAAATCCGGTTTGTATATGAGTTGAGGAGTTTCAGGACCCACATCAGTGGAAGTGCAATATCCTGCATCCTGATTCTGTTAGAAGCCACAGCCGGGGCATGTCTGAGCGCCCAAAGAGAAAAGGCCAGGTGTCCCTTTTTAGTTTTGTTCCCCCACCCACTCCACTCACCCCAACCTAATACTGATCTTACTAGCACCAGGGTGCTGCCACCCATGGCCCAGGATCTTGAATCACTGAGCTGTGGAGCTGCGTGGAAATGAGAACTTAGTTGACTTACAATTGTTGCCCGACTTAGGAAATTAGATTCAAAGAAGAAACTGTTCATTTAGCGTGGCACTATGACGGGCTGCAAGATATTTTATAGCACTGATTACCGTAAATCAACTTCATAATCGTGGAATCATCTGCTGGCCCAAAAATGTTATTTCAAACATAAACATTTAATAGTCTAAGCTGAAATGCATAGTATTAGGATAACTGCTTGCATTGAAATAAGGGCGGCTGTGGCTTAGTGGTTAGAGCAGCCGGTCTCCAATGCAAGAGTTGGGAGTTTGATTCCAGTCATATGCCGAAGTGTCCCTGGGCAAGACACTGGACCCATCATTACCTCCGAAGTGTGTCCCATCAGTGTATGGATGTGATAAAGCTCTGATTATTCTGTGTAAAAATATAGTAGAGTGCTGTACAAACGGGTAAATGAGGGCACAGACTGTAGTGTAAAGCGCTTTGAGTGTCTAAGATAGAAAGGCACTATATAAGTACTGTACATTTACTGAAATGAGCTTTTGATGAAAATTTTTAAAGTGAACAGCTGTTTTTTTAGTCTAGAAAAATATTTTTTAAAGGAATTCCTATTAAAAGACAAGTTTTAACTTTAAACTATGTAACTTTAAATGCTAAAACTACGGAGAGAAAATGATAAAATGTGTTAAAACTATACAGCCATCTCTGGCCCCATACTGAAAGAAATCAATATTTTGTTGAGATGCACGATATTATCGTCATGGTATTGGTATCGGCCGATATTAGCGTTCAATATCGAACATCGGCCATTCCATCAAAATAACTCACGGATATAAAAGACGCTGTTTTTGTATGACAACCCAGTGGCAATGATGCCTGCAGCGCCAGCACAACATGATGATGTTATGCATGCCTATCTGATCTGACGATGGAGAGGAAAATTCAAAATGTTTGCGATGTGGAAGTTTTTTATATTTTGTTGGTGAGGATGTCGGATTCCAAAGAGTTTTGGACTATGTTGAGACTCGCTACATCATCCCCAGTCGGAGATAATTTTCCAACGTAACCTTACCTGAGTTACAAGCCATCATTTCCGAAGTCATTGAGAAGCTAATAGCCGATGGCACTTGGGTGAGTTTTACCACAGACATTTGGACGTCGCATTAGCCCCGTTAGCATGATCAGTCTTACGGCACAATAGATAGACATAAACTTTGAACTTAAAAAGTCTGTCCTTCATACTCAGGAGTGCAGAGGATCCCACACTGCAGCTAGGAACCTGGAACAAGGCTCCACAAGTGAGAGAGCATCGCAGGTGACTAATGCTAATAAATAACATTTAACACTTTTCATTTGTTATAAATTAAAGTGCTATGCATATCACGTGGCTGTTACTGAATAAATGTCACCAGCTCTTACAGCTATTGCACATTTTTTTGCAAATAGGCCTAAATAAGAAGGCTCTGACAAAAGAAAATATATAAAATATCTGTATCGGTTATTGGCCAAATAAGTTTTAACATATTGGATATCAGCCAAAAATCCAATATGCATCCCTAATATTTTGTGCAAATAAAAACAAAATACAATGATTTGTAAATCTTATACTGTAAACCCATATTTTATTTGCTTTGGGACATAATAAGTATCAAGTGTCTACCATTACTATGTTCTATTGAGAATAAAATGTGGGATTGTAAGGTTTGTGAATCTTTGCGTTCAGTTTATAGTCTCATTTTACACAATGTCCCATTTTTTTTTTTTTTTTAAATTCAGGGTTGTACAGATCAAAACGTTAGAGCTGCCACTTTTCTCATGGTTAACGTCTTAAAAAAAAAAAGTCTGAAACCAGATTTTTTTTTTTTAATCATAACCGTTAGATGTATTAAATGATGATTACATAAAAAATTTGCTGAAAGATGAGGAAACTGCCATAAACTGTGAAATTACAACAATAAAAAATAAAAAAAATTATTTTCCTATTCAAGACTTCAGAGTTGGGTTTGAAGTCAAAGTTTTATGATGCAGGACGACAATTTAGACCAACCTCATATGAAACACTGCAATGTTAATATATCTCAAGGAATTCATTGAATTTGGCCCATGGGACTATCAAGTTCTAAAATTAAATTTATTTATAGAGCAAACACAAAGAAGCATTATTTAACTTGAACAGCTGATTTTGGCTCTTCTTTCAGCAGTAGTTGAAAGTGTCTGGCTCTGATGTGTTGTGGCTCTGAAGCTGAAAAGTTTTGGGAACTACTTTTTTCAGGGTGTTGAGCTTCATGGCCTGGTGTAGAAAACAAACAGAAATGGACTTGTTACACTGAGGTCATGCTGTATTTGCTGATAGCCACCGTATCTCCTTCCTTCATCTTCCTTAGTTAAAGAAATATTTTCTCAGTGTAAAAAGGAAGGTCAGATGGTTCACAAGGATGTTACAAAAACAGCCATCAGAACCATTTTACTTTTTTTTTTGCATTTGTGACACAGAGAATGGAAGTGGAGCTTGTTCATCCACAGCTGAATAAACTACTTAAGTCTGTCTGATATGGCTACAGACATGATTTTTGAAATAGAAAATCCCTCAAATGTGGTCGTGATAGAGATGGACAAACACATTGCCCAACTTCCTTTTATTATTTTACAGTGCGTTTGAAGTTGTGGATGAGATCTTTGCGAGCCTCCTTCGATTTCAGCACTTTTTCTTAATCAAATACCAACAATAAAATGTCCCAGACATTTTTTTTTCAGAGTTGAATCCATCAATACCAAAAATCTCTTCAGCAACCAGACCCTTTGAAACCTTCTGTTGTCCTCGGAAACCAGCTGCAGCTAAACTGACCGCAACAAGATAAGTTGTGGATCTGTTTACTACACAGCCCATAAATATAGCCTAATTGCTCTTAAGTGGAGCTTGTGGGACAGATGTTAAGGTTTCATCCTTCCACCTCGCTCATGATGATGGTTCGCAGACCGTTTACACACTTTTCATTCATCTGTGCAATGACCATTTCCAGTCGGGAGTCTTTCACCAGCCCAGGTGGCTTACAGAGCTGAGCCCTTCCAGCATGTGGAGCCCATGCGCTTCACCCTCTGCTTGTTTCGTGACTGCGCACGAGCAAACAAATAAAAAGTGAAGATGTATGCTCAAAAGTAAAGCCATAAAGGAGCGAGCTTTGTGGTTACGGGATCCAAACAGACTGATGACTGTATATACGTGGGGTGAGTTAAACAAGTGACACAGAACATTATGCTTTGATCTACTAATTATTGTGGAAAACAACCTGGGAATCAAAATCGCTGTGATCAGACTAACTGCATTACCTGAGTTTTCCACTTTGCATGCCATGAAAACGCTCAAGATGGAATTTCTGAGATCAAATAGGTGTACAAAATATTCCATCTGACCGGGTTGTATTTAGATCTAAAGAACGCCAAACACATGATTTATTTTTTTTATTTCTACATAATGCAACTGTAAACATTAAAATAGACAATTCATAGAAAAACAACACTTATCAGTATGCACAATATTATCGGCATGGTATCGTATCGGCCAATATTAGCAATAAAATTAAAAATCGGACATTGGCTATTCCATCAAAATAACTTGCCGATATAAAAGGCACTGTTTTTTATATATATGGCGCTATTTTTGTATGACAACCCAGTGACTAGGATGCCTGCAGTGCCAGCACAACTTTATGACATCATTGAGTGTAGATTTGTGAAAATTTACAAATTTGCACTGTTTGATTATTGTCATTGTGTTAAAGAGAGTAAATGTCATGAAAACATTTGACATTAAACAAAATCCAAATTGAAGTGTTACATCATTTTTAGCCCCAATTTATCATCTGCATTTGGTAGCAGGCCAAACTGACAAATCATGCAAAATAATGTAGAGTTTTAATTCCACAGCAGAGAAAGCTATGTAGTACCTGTAAGTAGGTCTGGGGGAGAGATATCGGTAGTTGTGTCGGTTATCAGCCAAATAAGTTTTAAAATATCGGCTATCGGCCGAAAATCCAAAATTGTGCATCCCTACTTGTCAGTGTGTCACATAATTCAGTAAAAGAAAAAAAAATGGTCATGGCACTTTGTCCTTAAGACAGTTTTTGAACATGTTGTACCCCCAAAACTGGCCTAGCTTAACTGTACCTTTTATTCTCTTGCATAAAAAGATTTTTTTTTGTTTAAAAAGATTTTGTTGGTTCTGAAAGACAATAATAGCTGCACCTTAGTGATGCCTTAAATTACAATTTAGCATTCAGCCTATAATGAACAATAAAATCAGACGGAAGGCAATGTTTTCAGGTTTAATGAGGCCCATTGCAGACAAAAAAAAAGGGGGGGGGGGGTGTTGTGTCGGCACCACCAAAGGCAGCTGCACAAATCTTCCTCCAGTGAACCTGAGTGGTCCTGCAGGGAAGTGATGGACTGAGGGAGCACAAACTGTCACCTCGCAGCTATGGGGGTGTGAAGGGCTGCTGTGGCATCAGTAGCCCTTGCTGTGCAAGTCTAGGCAGACATTAAGGAAAGAAAGGTTGGTTTGCAGAGCCATGGTGCAGGGTGCACAGCACAGACAGTTTCTCTTAGCCCAACAGCAGCTGGTGGTCTTTCACATCACACTGAATGCAAGACTTAAAATATGAGTGTATTTGTGAGGACTGAAAACATACAGCGTCAACATGAACATGAACAAGATGACTACAGATAGACTGATGTAACACAGGACAGAGACAAAAAGAAGGAAAGAAATAGAATGACAACTGTGAACTCCACGCCTATGGGTCTGTGACTGTGAGGGGTACACGGTTCACAGTCTCACATCGAGTCCTCAACCGGCAGGCCCCCATTCCAGTTACTTTGATTCTTTATTCACCAATCCCCTCTTGTAACCCCCCTGCCATTCCATCCTTAAGTCCAGCTGATGGAGGCTCTTTTGTCCAGCAGCACCCGGGCAACAACATCAAAGAGCCAAATGGGTGTAAATGCAGAGCGCCTGAAAAACAACCCCCCCCCCCCCACCACCACCATCACCCAAAAAAAAAACCATGAAAAATAAAGAAGTCCCAGAGCGGATGAGAGATATTTGCAGCGGCACCCCAGAGAGCACAGGAAAACAAGGTACGTCAAGAAAGGAGAAAAAGTGAGCTGCTTTGTACAGGAGGAGAGAAGAAATGGAAAAAAGAAAGATAGCTAACTCTATCCAAGACGTTCATCATCATTTGGTGGGACGACAAGGTGTGGGTTGGGTCCTTCTACGCTTAGTCATAACAGCAAACACAAACAAAGACATTAGGCTTTGGATAAGACCATAATGACACTTTCTTTGTCCTGGACCATCAAAGCCCATTAGGGAACAGTGAAAGGCCTTCCTTTGCCATTCCTGACCACTTCCTCACTCAGTGACAGCTGAATTGTCGGACGGCTGGATTGTTGTGTAAGACAATGTCATACTTTCAGACTGAATGCCTTGCTTTGATCTCACGGGATGCTCTTGAAGGTTCACCAATGAATGATATGTTAACAACCAGTCTTGCTGTTCTAGTTTTATTCTCTGCTTACTGCCCTGTCACTCAGAACACCATGGGGAAGCTGGTAGGGTGGGGCTTAAAGAGACAAAAGCCTTCCATCTACTCACCCCCTCCGTGTGGGACTCCCGTAGAGTCATCCTAGGCATGGCAGCACGCCTCGTCTCTTCCCCACAAAGTGCCCTCCAGTGACACGCTGACTCCAGAGCTTGGCACCAGGTCTCCAGTCAACCCCTCTATTCAGCAAGATGAAGGAAACACAACTGCATCGTGCCCTCAGCTTCTAATTAAAAGTCCTCAGCCTCAAAGAGCATCTCCATCTTAATGTTAGGCTTCCATCTCAGGCATCCGTTTAATACTCACTCTGTGTCCCATCACATGTGGACATGAGAAGAAGAGACACATTAGGACTACAAAGAACATGTGTCCAATCAAGTATTAGAAGTTCATTCCACCCTTATTGAGCTAATTGCCGGATTGACCAGATCAAAATCACTTTGTTCAGAGATCAAGATCCTTGTCTTCCTCCTGTCTCACTTACTCTGTTGCGCAATAACTCACCAAATCCGGGGAGGGAGAGCAGAAGGCATGGAACTAGGATGAATGTGGCTCATGTTTAGAGAGCATGTTGTGTGATTAAGGGAAACCCACATCAAACGCTGTGGCTTTAGGAAACCACCAGTTGAAAAACAAGATGCTTCTTTGGTGCGGAGTGCAGCGCTCTGGGGATGCTGTTGTTCAGAAGGCAGCCCAGCCCAGATCTGAACCCGCCTGTCTGTCTCCTGAGACAAGCAGTATAAGAGGCATATATTGGAAAAGCACTTGGAAGCCCTTCTCAATGGGAAAGCAAGATGAGCTCCAGACATTACTGGAATAAAAAGAGTTGTCTAGGTGCCCTGGGATGACTTTTGTTGTGAACTGAAGCGACGCAAAAAAATAAATTAAATGCCACCAAAACCGTCAATATGAATGAAGTTACCGACGTTCAGTTAAAAGCCTTGAAGAAGTGCTTTATGCTTGCTGCCTTTTATGCCAAAACTTTAAAATCGTCTTGTGTTGAGAAACGTTGCAGTCATTTTGGTGAAATTCTGAAAGTGTGACTTCAGATTATATTTCAAGATCTCACAGTCTGTTTGTACTCAAATTACATGTTGCTAACAGCGGTGTAGTCTACATTTGTACGCGATACGTGGGTATACAGAGTATACCCACTAGATGGGCTTAAGAATTTCAGTATACCCACTTAAAAGTGCCCAAATGATACATGACATGTCATTAGGCACGTGTCACTGGTATGTTAAACAGTAGTTAAATGCTTCGGTAACAATCTATCTGCATGTGTGTTTGTTACATTCGCTTATCCAGCGAATTATTGTATACTTAATACTTCTGACTTACTTGAACGTTTTGCTTTGATACTGTTTTATAAATTCTATAACATGTTTTTAATAAAAGGCCAACTGCTGTACAAAGTTTGTTGTTCATTTATTCAGATAAATTTGGAAATGTACAACACGCCTAACAATCAAAACAAATTGACGGTGTCATTGTACTAACCAGTGTACTTTGGTGTCTAACACAGTACACAAACTAACTGCGGTAAAGTTAGTTTTACAATGGACCTTGGACATTCGCGCTCTGTGGCTTCAACGGTGTCCAACATCCAACATAAAGCTTTATCGTGGTATATTCACTACAAAAACGTAGACTGCACCACTGGTTACAAATGACTTTCAGCTACTACTCCATTAAATATAAGCCCAATATCTGTAAACCAGACTAAGTTAAAGCAATTGTTGTGATTTCTAAGATCAGTTGGCAGTGGTGGCCATCTTAAATCAGATTGTCTTCAAAAGATAAGATCCCTTGAAAGATAAGCAAGGTTGATGCTTAGTTAAGTTCAGTGTATTTTTTTTTTTTTTTTACTTCTTTAATTTTTTTTTTTTTATTTTTTTTGTACGAACATCTCTAAAATTCTGTTAGTGCTTGGATTATGTGTTGGGAGACTTTTCAACAAAACAATCAGCTGTAGATGTAAATCTAGTGATTACTTTCATAGTTTAACTAAAATCCATCCAGTGGCTCATGAACTATTTTACTAAAAGATGCACAAACATTAATTTATCACTTTTCTTTCAAAGGCAAGTGATAAACAA
Organism: Hypsolebias martinsi; assembly: GCA_031762355.1. NCBI lineage: Eukaryota > Metazoa > Chordata > Actinopteri > Cyprinodontiformes > Rivulidae > Hypsolebias > Hypsolebias martinsi. The sequence continues at coordinate 20,201,883 of JARVGQ010000474.1, read as the reverse complement.
AGTCAGATTTTATGCAGGGCTGAAAAAAACGAGATCAAAGAAAACCATTAATTAAACAAAATATTTACAAGATGTTTAAAACCGGACTAGAGTTCATGGTAATGGATGAGTTTTCTTGATGTTGCTATACATTCATGTAAAGCTTTAGAAATTCCATTGTTTATTTGCAGGGCATGCTGAAGGAAAATGTATGGAGAACAATGTTTTTTTTTTCCCCCTTTGGGAGAACTCATCTGGACATAGGAACTGAAATATTGCAGCCACATGTGTGAGCCTGTTTACTTGACTTTTAACTGAAGGAATTTCATGATTTCGACAACAAAAACAACACAACACAACTAAATTATTAGCATGTTAGGGCAGCGCAAAGGCAGTAGAAAGTCTGCATGTGTCGACAACATCAGAGTGTATCCTGACTGATTGTGCAAGTTGACTTTACGCCTGTAAGATATCTCACACAGACCAAGTTCCACAATCTCCTTTAAGTAAAGACGTGGAAAGTTTACTTCAAAAACTGCAGTCATAGAAATTTACCCTTTAGAACAATAAACTTTCAACTTTTCTGCTTCTCTTTTCATGCAGAGACCACATCAAACAAATCCTAAGGTCAACAGGGGTCATTGAAAGGATTTGGATAATGATGAGGCTCAAAAGAAAAAAAAAAGGTTGATGGTGGTGAAAGGTAGATGCTAAAAAGAAGGGGAGGGGTGCTGATGGGAACAGAGGAGAGAATGGGATCCGGTGGAAAGTGGGAAGGTGCAAGGGGTAGGTCGTGTAACGACAGACCCTCCTGATTACGTTGTTGCACAAATAAACAGGCCCTCTACAGGCTCCCTGAAGTCCAGCTGCAGCGCAGAAGAGGAAGGCTTCAATTTCAGGGGCCTGAGGTTGAGCCAGGAAAGCGATGTGATGCGATGGGGCCAGACTGTCTACCCGCACAGTTTCCCCACATCTCCATCAGCAAGTCAATGAACGCAAGAGTTGGGGGCGACGTCTCGTTTGAGAAGCTCGTTGATTATCTGCACTTATAGACTCAGACAGGTGGTCAAAATATGAATTCAAAACAGTCACTCTCAGAGAGGTACAAAGAGAAGGAGTGAAAAGGTTTGGGTGTTGGTGTGCTTCTTGATGACAATGTAGGGCCATCTGTACAAAGCTAGATAGGCGTTTGCTGGGAACGACAAGGTCCAGATGCCCTCCAGCCAGATCTCTAATCATCTTTCCTACACCTCCGACCATTACAGGATCCTGTTTTTTTTTTTTTTTTCCTCATTGCCGTGTCCTGAAGCTGTCAAGACCCACATCAAGGCATGCCCCTGCCTAATGCATGCACCCACCCCCCTCCTATTAAGGGACCATCATTAGATAAACAAAATAAACAAGTCCAATTCCTGGTGAGACTGATCAAAGGACTCGCTGTTAACCCCATGGCCAATTTCAAGTTGGCAAAAATCAAACACGGCTGCGGTCACATGAAAACGGAGGAAGCTAATCTACTGTCCCTGTTTGGGCAAAGAAAGAAGGCGACAGTGACGACATGAAAGAATGCAGCAGTTTGCAAACACATCCTGATATCAACCATGGATTTTAATCTGGTTCTACATGGTAAAAGAAGATGTGTGCACCTGCTCACCACCACTACCATCCTTGACAGCTGCAGAGAGTGAACGCCTGAGTTTTTGGAAGTAACACAAAGGGCCGGACTCTAAGTTGTAAAACTCGTTTTGGCTAATGATCATGGTTATGACATCTTGGCTGCAGCATGTCTATGAGAATGATACATGTGCAACCCAACCCGCTCTTTTGGATTTCCCTCACGGATAATTACATCACCATGAGCGAGCATTTGCGTAATTTGTGGTATTACTTTTTCCAAAGCCATGAAGTCAACTGTTTTAAGCAAATCACACTCTCCTGGAATGCTTAAAAGTTCTTCAGATGCACACAAAAATACTGCCATTATAACTGAACGGTAATTGAATCTATAGTTATGCATGCATAAACTTAATTTGCTGCTACTAATATCTTTATTTGAAAATGATTTTAAAAATACCACACCTTTAAGGGGGGCAAATTAGTTCATGCACAAGTTCTTTAAAGATGGTGAATTGTACACAAACAATTAACCTAGAATAATCAGAGGGTTCCCTCATGAGACCACCCACAGAGACAAGAGCAAAAGATTGAATTCTGCTTTTTGCTCAGACTTTCATGGCACCATAGTTATGGAAACGACAAAAAGGGACAGAGGAAATTTGTTCCAACCCTTCAAAAAGTAGCAGACTTCTATGGCAATGTCTTAAATGAGTTGGACTCTTTCATTGGTCCAAACTACTGATTGTAATGCAAATATAACAACCATTTAGTCATACCTCCTATGATTTGTATCATTGCCTGTGTTGCAGGCTTGCAATGAGACTGAGTAGCTCTGAGCAAGCTGCAGCTTTACTCTTAAATGATCCTGAAAATGATAGGCCTGCTCTAAATTTAGCTCCAGTGTTTCTGAAAGACCTTTTACCGCCGTAGCTGGAAGGAGGAGACGTAAACAAAGCTGGCAGAGCTCAGAGAGGCATGCGATGCCTGCACTGTGTCGCCTGAGATACAAACCATGGGGGCCAGAAACAAATTGTGGGGGAAGTGGAAGTGCAGCGCGGGGGAGGTTGTTACTGAAACACCACATCAAGGTCTCAGACACTATCAGAGAGTCTATCTGCGGCTTGTGGCACATCGCATAGACCCAGCGACCGAAAACTCTCCCGTGATAGACACGGGGACATTCTGTCAGCAGCTCTGAGTTTACAATTATTTGATCGAAGGCATATTTTTGAGGACTGAAGAAAATCAATCCGTTTAGTTACATCTTCAAACAAAATACATTTTTCCCCAGTCTTATGGTAGGTGGAGAGAGTAAAACCAACCCAACCCAGTTTCTCTAGTCTTGGCTAATTACAGGACCACACGTCATCTAATTTTTGACGGGTTCAAAGAGACCTGAGTGTCCTCTTCTGTAATTTCAAATGACTGATTTCTGTTATTAATTATACATCTTAAGTGCCTTTGAAGAATGCTGCAGACTATCCTTCATCAGGAACACATCATGTCTACATAAAAAGAAACATATTTAAGATCCAACTTATTGGCTCCAACAAATCAGAGCTTTCAGGAAAATCAACTCACTGTCCTATTGTATCGTCATTATGATCATTATAGTTCTGCTCTCATTTGTCTAGCGCAACATTCGTGTCTGATGTCAGTGCATCACTGTTGTTTCATAAGAACTCTGAAAGCAGAGCAGGGGTTGTGATTGAAGTCTAAGATCTGCCCCGGAGCTGTACTTTGAGGACAAAACCACGGAACCACAGATAATGCTTTACAGTCCACTAGTCTCAAGTGTTGTCATCAGATTTTCACTTTGTAGGATACTTGAAAAAGATTGTCATTCCAAGTCGCTTCAGAGCAAAAAGCATTGCGTTAATGTCAGATTGGAGACTCTCTTTGTAGTAAGCATAAATCAGACAGTGCATATTGTAAAGCCTAGAACCTGGGAAATATATTAACACATTACAATTTCTAGACAGACAAACACGATTGACATTGTCCTTACTGTCATCAAGAGTAATCTGGTCTGAGTTTATGGAGAGAATACGAAAGCATCACAGTGTCAGGCGCACAATAAAAATGAAACCACCTCTGTTGAATGGTCAAAGACGAGGAAAGCACGAGACTGAAGTTCAAACACAGCAGAGCCTCTTCCTTGTCTACTTTCCACTCTGGCAAAGAGGTTTTAGGAGATGGAGGAAGGCATCTCCCTTTCATCCCTCACCACAGACAAACATAGACATATAAAAACATCCTTGTTGAAAAGTGGCAATAGTCCTTTTAATTCCAGACAAACCCAAAGTGATGAAGTTAATTACAGAACAGGGGCAACCCAGCCCTTTAGAAAATTACACTTACAGTAAGACCTTTGAAGCAAGTACATCCTTTATCCTATTCTGTCTTTTGTTAAATGTTTTGTCTCTTTTAAAACATGCCATTGACTGCTGTGGTTTCCAGTGGGTCTCAGTCTATTCTCCATCCCTTTGAGCCATCAAAGGAATATCTTTCAAGCACATAAAGATGGGCAGAAGTGTTTCAGTGCCCGTAAAATGTCTTGATTTTAAGTCGTTTTTCTGAATGATTGATAATTAGTCCAAGATTTGTAAATAGGACAAATGGAAAATTTGCGATGTAAACAAAAATATGCTGGAGCAGGTACACGAAGCTGTTATGGTGGTTGTTTTTCTTTGTGGTTTTAATCTTTGATGGTTGAAAGAATGTACTCTGTGAGAAAGAATTAAGAAACACATTGCGGTAAATAAAGAATGCACAAGTTTTGTTGTCTTTCAATAAAACGTTGTGAACTTATAAATGGGTTCTTACTATGCAGTGCTCAAAATCAAGGCAGGTGCCTCTTTAGAAGCTGCTCCAAGTTGCCAAATGCCAGTAATCGTAACAGAATCATCAATCAACCATACACGTGTGTGATGTAATTATACCACGTTCAGGTAAAACTGAGTTTTTCCATGATGTAATTACCAAAATAAAAAGTAGATTTTTTTCCATTTAATTAAAGAAGGTAACTGTTCTATCCAGTTGTACGCAAGTGTTGGAATACAACTTTCACTCACATTACTTTGAGATGTTAGTTACCGCCACTGATGAAAGACGAACACAAACAATAATGTTTTTGACTTTGTGTGTATGTTTGTGTGCCAAATTATCTCAGGGATTGCAGGAAATGTTTTATTGAACCTCTCAAGGAATTCAGTGGATGTAAAAACAAAAAAAAAGCAGATGAGCAGTTATCAGTTAGTGATGTTAATAAATTGTTAAAAAGGTCTAGACTCTAAAAAAATCTGCAAGCCCTGATGACCATCCACCTTGTTTTTTAAGGCTGACTGCTCATATCATCGCAGAACCAGTGTCTCATCTTTAACCTGTGCATAAGCCAAAACTCTGTTCTGGACACTTGGAAAACAAGCTTTGTTCTACGCTTGCTGAAGGGAGGTGACCCCATCTCACTGAATAACTATTGACCAATCTCTAAACTCTGCATGTTCTAGAAAAATTGATAAACTCTCAAATCAAAATGTATTTGGACTCATTTAACATCTTACTTCCCCATCAATCTGGTTTCAGGAAACGACACAACACAATGACTGCTTCGCTGAAGGTTTTTAATGATGTCGTTGAAGCATTGGATGCTAAGGATTATTGTGCTGCGCTTTACCTAGACCTTTCTAAAGCTTTTGATACTGTGGACCATGACATCTTGTGTCATAAGCTCTCAGAAATTGGTTTCTCAGTTCACACCATTGGTTGTTTTACTATCTCTCAGACTGGAGACTATGTGTTTGACATAATGGTACTTCTTCCAATTATTTAACGGTCAACAATGGTGTGCCACAGGGCTCAGCCTTAGGACCCACCCTCTTCACAATCTACATAGTTGATGTAGGTCAGACCATTCTTGATGCATCCTTACATTTCTATGCTGACGATACAGTTGTTTATTGTCGAGTTAAAACAGTTGCTAAGGTTTTCCATCTTTTGCTTCCGCTTTTGACATCATCCAGTCAGATTTGTTCTGTCTCAAACTTGTCCTAAACGCAGCCAAAACCCAAGGGATGTTGTTTTCAAATAGGAAGTTGGTCCCAGCAATTCTTCCTCTTATCTTATCCTCAAATGTCCCTATTGATTTTGTCAATTCCTACAAATATTTGGGTATCTTGGTCAAGTTGCATCTCTCGTTTAAGCTTCATGTGGAAAACCTAGTAAGGAAACTGAAAGTTAAACTGGGTTTCTTTTTCAGAAACAGATCCTGTCTAACTCTGAATGCTAGGAAACGTCTTGTAACTGTGACTTTC
>JARVGQ010000474.1:20167318-20190748 GCA_031762355.1 Hypsolebias martinsi | reverse complement strand
GGCTTGAATTGATGTTGCATAATGAGGGAGCAGATATGATAATTTCTTCTTCTGCTTCCTTTCATTTTATGTTTTTTAAAAATATTTTCTGGTAATTGTATTTTTGTTTTATTGAAATGAAATGAATAAATAAATAAACAAACAAACAAACAAACAAACAAAAATACCTGACAGCGAACTATCTGTCTGGGGTTAGCGGTGATGTTTCCGGCCTCGTCGTGAACTTCAACGGTAAAGCTGGCTTGGTTTCCATTTTCCACTTTGACTGGGTTTGTGTCCGGTTTCACACGAAGTGAATGTGGATCTCCTGAAATACATGTACAAGATATTTATGTACACATTGACCAACAGGAGCCATAACAATCCTGAGGAATGGGGTTACTTCACAAGTTCAGTTTTAAAATTTCACATTCATGCAGATTTAAATTTCAAGATTTTTTAGTCACTCAATGAGTTTGAACCACTTTAGAAGTCCAGGTAGTACCGTAATAACATATAATATGTAAATCTGTTCTAAAACCCCCAAATGGTAAGACTGTAAAAATCATGAATGAGGTTGAGGGTAAATTAATAAAAAATACAAACAATGAAGTGGGTTCTCACTTAAAGCCAAGAACCAAATGTAACATTATGACAATAGCCACTTGCCCCCCTGCAATCAATTGAAGTACACTTTGATTTCTTTAACTTTTCTTTTATAAGTTTAGATATTCACCATATAAATCATAAAAAAGATTCTTAAATCAAAAATGCTAATTTAATACTAGACCTGAAAAAAATCCGAAAAGCAACTTCCTAAACTTTTATGACCATCTAGGAACCCTTCAGGAAGTCGGGGGTTTCAGTGTTCAACATTATGTGTAAAATAATATTTATATAAAATCAGAAAATGGCAGTAAGCTCTTTGTAAATTCATGATAAAATAAATTTAATTTATTTACTTCCTCCAAGTTTATTAATTGAATCAAGCTAGCTAAAAATTACTTTTCAAACAATTGGAAGTTCAAAGTCCCAAAAAAATCATCATGAACTGTAAATATTGAAAGTCTTACCAGGAAGCAGGCTGATTTTAATGGTTTGTGTATCATTTTTCAGTCCAGGAAGTGTCACATTCAGGTCATAACTCTGTAAAATAAATTTTATTTAATTACATAAACATCAAACCTAAAATCCAGGAGGAACAATGCGAGTTACGTCCTGGCCATGGAACACTGGACCCGCTCTTTACCCTCACTAGGGTCCTTGAGGGGTCATACGAGTTTGCCCATCCAGTCTACATGTGTTTTGTGGACGTGAAGTCTTTCAAGTCCAAGTCAAGTTTATTGTCATTTGCATCACAGATGGTACATGAGGTGGAATGAAATTGTGTACTCAAGGTTTTTCAGGTCTCTCTGCTAAAGAGTCCCCAAGGCCCAATGGGACTAACCTGTATAAATAAAGGTTGAATGAATGAACGTGTACTCAAGGTCCCAGTTACAACCAAAAATAGCAAAAATATAAAGTATAAAAAGAAACCGTATAAGGATCTAAGATACACACTAAATGAATGCCACACGGTACGCTAAAGATCTAAGATACACGCTAAACACTAGTAATGTAAAACAATATGGTCTATCAATAGCAGCTCAAACATGAGTCTGTGGTGAGAAGATGGGTATGAATGAATACAGCAGCATGAAATAATCGGCAGCACAGTAAGTCACATATCCCCAATTAAAGTGGCATTACAGTGACTATCCTGGTTAGGGATTTATGAGTCTAAAGGCCAGCCCCCACATACTCGGGAATACTGCGTGTACTCTGTGACACATCTGGAATATTTTTGAATGGATTCTAGCATGTTCGATGAGCTAGGTGGACACTTAGCCCCATTTCTTTACCACCAGAGCAGCCACATCACACCTGTCAGCGCTGCACAGAGTGGCAGTTGTGCAGCGCATCCTTGCGACTGGTTGCTCAACACAGAGCGGTTGGTGTTACATACAAAACGGTCCGTCACTGGGCAGTTTATTGTGCGACACAGAGTACATCTTCGTGGTCGTAAAAATTGATCTTTGCGTGGACATGGCCAGCAGACGTCTATTTCGGGTCCACGTTGAGTCTGCCTCAAATAAGCGCAGACCTCTGCGGAGTGAAGTACACTCGAGTATGCAGGGGCCTTAACAGCATCAGGGTAAAAGCTGTTCCTCAGTCTAGTGGTTCTATACTTAATGCTCAGAAACCTCCTCCTGAGGAGAGCGGGGCAAAAGTGTGTGTGCTGGGTGAGTGGGGTCCTTCATGATGCAGGTGGTTCCTGCATCTGGAGGTGTAGATGTCTCGGATGGTGGGGCGGCTGATTCCAACAGACTTCTGTGCAGCCTTCACCACTCTCTGCAGAGCTCTACATTCTACAGCTGTGCAGCCTCCATGCCACATGTTGATGCTGGAGCACAGGATGCTCTCCACTGCACACCTGTAGAAGGAGGTGAGGACTGAGCCTCCCAGTTCAGCTCGCCTCAGCTGCCTGAGGAAATCGAGTCGCAGTGTTTCGATCGTGTTCAACGGGGTACACTGTTGGGGGTGCTCCTGAGTATGAGATTGGGAGCCCATTGTTACATGCTGTTTGGTCCTTATACAAGCAGTGCGAGAGTGTGGTTTGCATTGCCGATAGTAGTCAAAGCCCTTCAGGCTGGGAGTTGGACTCCGCCTGGGCTGCCCGTTGTCACAGATTCTGTTCATAATCTGTATCGCAGACACAGATAAAATTGAAATGAGTTTCTTCTGCAGGGTAGCTGGACTCTCCCTCAGAGACAGTTGAGAAGTTGAGTTATCCAGGACAGACTCCGAGTATAAACACTGCTTCTCCACATCGAAAGGAGCCAGTTGAGGTGTTTCAGGCATGTCCAACTGGGAGGAGACCCCGGGGAAGACCCAGGACACGCCGAGAGACTGCGTTTCAGTTGGCCTGGGAATCCTCCCAGAAAAGCTGGAAAAGGTGGCTGTGGAAAGAGATGTCTGGGCCTCCCTGCTCAAGCTGCTGCCCCCACAACCCAACTCCGCAACAAGCGGAAGATAATGAATGGATGGATGGATAAATAAACATCAACGGTTGTCATTTCTTAAACTTAAACTGAAATTTTTAAAGTATTTTATTGCTTCAAGTTAAATTACTTTTTGTGTTACCTTGGACTGCTGGTAATTTTGGACTTTTCCTTTTACTTTGACACCTTTAATGATCATAGTGGTCCCACTGCAGCTCACCGAATGGTGGGTGATTTCCAGGCCACTAAAAGAATGAATATATAAATGAAAGAATGAATGAACAGATGAATGGATGGACAGATAAACAGATTTATAAGTGAAGTGACCCACCTGCAGTTTAGTGCAGGCTGGAGTTTGGGAGGTGTTGTTGGGTGATTGTAACCATCTTTTATCTGCAGAGGAATGTTGAAAGGTACTCCCACACAAAGAGTTGGGCTCATTGTGCCCACAGAAAACGTCTCTGCGTTGCCCGCTAACAAGAATCAAAACAACACAAGTATCTGAGGTATTCGGAAAGTATATTAAACATCAAACTTAAAATAGTGAAAGCACAGACTGTTTACCTTTGATTGAGAATTTGAGCACGTAGCTTGGAAGCTGCCTGCCTCCATAGAAAGTGGCACCAGCGTCTCTTGTCGTGTTCAGTTTCAGAGTGTACTTCCCCAAGCTGGTAAGAGTTTCTACCAAGGATGAAAACAATTAAGTCTTTTTTGGTCCATCTATCTATACCCATCTATGCATCTGTATATGGGTTTGTGTATTATATATGCACGGACAGATAAACAGACAGCCAGATAGAAACACAAGATTATTTGTGTCTTTAGGTAACGAAAGTAGTAAAAACATAGAAATGTACCAATTTTTTTGAACCAGTATCCTATACTGTTTGATATGTAGGGAGCAACAAAATTGGAAACCTCCGTGTCTCCTTCAGGACCTAGGTGTAAAAAGAAAAATTAAATACAAAAATGGAGAAGCTAAGTCAAAAAAGGCTAAGTTAGGCTAAACCAAATTAAATTAAATGTAACTAAAATAAGATAAAAAAAAAATCAAGCTAAATAAAAGCGTATGAGCTAAAATACAACAGACAAATCCTTTAATAGCGAATAACATGGTTAAAACCTCTATGCTTTGCAGCCAAATAATAATAATAATGAATGAATAATCACCGCTGCTAATGACTTATCTCACAAAGTAATAAAAGATAAGGCAATGTTTCCCCTAACATCGGCCTCAACTCAAAGCAAACAAAAAACCCAACCTTACCATGATGGACTACGCTGAGGAGAATGCTCAGTTTTATTCCCGGCCCTTGGCCTGTATGTATCTTAGAGGAGATTGAGATTCCCTTCCTATTAAGGATTTCAACTTTGAGAGGCCCTATAAAAATGTGAAACACATGGATATAAACACTCCTGAACTGTGTGTTTAAATACTTACAATTTTAATATTTTCATTTTGATGTGGATTGACGACTGGTATAAAAATTAATAAAATCTGATGAACAATGTGAAAAATGTAACACTTTTACCTAAAGGACTCCCAGCAAGACAAACATCATTTTGTTTCCAAGCGTTGTTGTCTGGCCAGTGAACCATTAGCTCTTCTGGAAGCCTGGAAACAAATTAAAATTCACTTGAAGTGTCAAAAAGTCTCATCCAGCTTAAAAACAACCCAAACAAAACACAAGGAAATTAAGGAGTTACTGGGATTGAATAAAAATAAAGTAAAATAAAAAAAACCCCTAAAAATCCAAATACAGGTAGTCCTCGACTTAAGGCGCCCTCGACTTACAGCAACTCGGACTTAAGAACGGGTGTGCTAACATACATTTTACATGTATTTCCTCGACTTACGGCAAAAATCCGGACTTACGAACGGGTTTGCAGCGCAGTATAATGAGTTTCGACTTACATCAAATTCGAGTTAAGAACGGTTTGTAGGTACGGATCCCGTTCGTAAGTTGAGGACTACCTGTATTATGCTTGAAAATGTGCGCAAACACTTTACTTAGAATTACACAATAGAACATCTCACAGCTTAAGTTAGAGCTGGTTAGCTTAGCTCAGCTTTGTTTAGCTTAGCTCAGCTTTGCTTATCTTAGAATAAATAATGGACAGATATCTTGCTCCCTGAAAACAATATCAGCCTTACAGCACCTTGTTTCATATATTTTAAATTGAAGTAAAAATCACAATATTTAAAAAAAAAAGAAACAAAAACTTGTAAGTGCTTTTGCACTTGTGCTCCTCTATCTTGTGGTGTGCCGCAGGGCTCTATTCTTGGTCCTCTCCTTTTCTCTCTTACTTTTCACTATGTGGGCGACATACATATTTGCCTATAAAGCTAGAAGTAATAATCTTCAAACTTTGTTTTTTGATTGCATTGCTGACATCAAACAGTGGTTTGACAATATTTTCAATTTTTAAATTACAGAAAGATGGAGTGTATATTTTTTTGATGATGACGCTCCTTGCAACTTTGGTGCTCTGACATTTAATTTTAGCTCCACAGTTAAAAACTTGGGGATGGGGGTGTTTGTACATTTGACAAGGATTATAAATTTGATCAACAAAAAGCCTCTGTAGTCAAGGCCAGCTTTTTTGCCTCTCATTTTTTGACCGACGTTCAACCTTTTTTAAATAATCCTGATCTGGAAAAGGCCATTCATGCTTTTATCAGCTCAAGGCTTGACTACTGTAATGCTCCGTATGGTGGAATCTCCCACATCTCTATCAGTCACCTTCAACATGTACAAAACATGGTGGCCCGGCTTTCAACCAACACCTAGATGTGAGCACAGCAACCCTGTTTTATTTTCTCTCCAATGTTTTCCAGTCGGTTTTAGAATAAATTTTAAGCTCTATTTGTTTACGTTTAAAGGTTTTCATTGTCTTGTCCCACCTTATTTGGCTGGTTTTGTGGCTTTATGTGAGTATGAGAGGATCTTAAGGTCACCTAATACATCTTTACTGTATGTCCCAAAGTTCAAACACAAAGCAAGCAGACAAGCAGAAATCAATTAATACTTAAAGTACAATTTGGTTCTTCCATGAGATATGACAGAATGTACCAGGGTTTGTAATCACATACATAAGCTGATTAACCCAATATATTTAACTTTTGAATATGATTTCTATACATATAGCCACAGTATTAGTTGCTTTACGACACCTCAGATCATGATGCTTTCATTCATTTACTGCGTATTTCTCTTCTGCACTTTCAGTGTTTTAATGTCATCAGCTGCCATGAAAGATAACAATAAAGCATGGTCTGTTAACAAAATTTCTCATAAATCATTGAGCAACTTTGATTAAATCTTTAGCAGTTGTGACTGAGAGTCATTTCTATAACATTTGTTGAGCCCAAACAGAATGCGTAAATTTTTTTTTAAAACATTGGCAATAATTATTGGACTTAACCTTGTCTGTAAGAGTTTGAGAAAAATATTATTGCTTTATCTCACTTACTCAAAAGGAGCCACACTCGACAACAGGAGAAGATTTTTATTTATTTTTTTGTTTTTACTTGCAAGGACAGATTTTGAGAACAGGTTACACAAATATACAGGAAGTACACGCATGAAGCCCAGTCACAAGAATCTACCACGGACAGTGTGTGAAGCTTGTTTTTATACCTTATTTGTTCAGAGAAGCTCACAGACTCAGAGGCGACCTTGGAGCGACAGCTGCACACAGTCACCTTCACCCAGATCCCCATACAGCTTTCTACTTACCCAAACATATGATTCATGGGCAGAGATAACATTCTCAGCCATAGCAGTTAAAACATTCATAATCATTTACCAAAATGCCCTAACAGTTAGCAAAATATCTCATGAACCACTTTTGATGAAACACTCAATTTAATCATTGGATCATCATCACACCAGAAAGACAGTGATGCCTTTGCTCTGTCATTGACCTGGCAAAGGTCTGCAGACGTTATTTATACCAGACGTAAGGTGCAAGGTTAAAAGATGGTCTGTGTTGTGGATTTGGTGACCATATCCACAGGCTAAATTCATGGCAAGCCTCCATTCTACCAAGTTGGTTTTGATCTTTCCGACACTGGTTCTTACCCAATTCAGGGCTCACCATTTGTTTCTCTGTAATCTACTTTCATTGACCAATTTTTCTCAGGGCTTCGGGACGGTTGGGTGTGCCATGATTGTTTGTTCAGTATCTTCCCATTGATTTATTCCTGAAGGTTGAGTTTATTGGTAAACTTGTTTATGTTAAAAAACTTCCTAGATGTCAGATGTACAAGGGCTGCTGTGTGGGCATATGATGGATCCCAAGAGTCATTTTCCTGTTTCCTTTTTCAGTTGTATTGATTATCTCTTTGTATTGCAGGTGGAGCAATACCAGAGAGCCTGTAAATGTAGGTAGTTTGTTAGAGTGGAGCAAAGTGTCCCTGTTATGATGCAGCAGGATTCACTGAGCTTGGAATCTATCTTTTTAGCATGAGTGGATCTGCAGGTCCCTGGTTCAAATCCCGGACCGGGGACCTTTCTGGGCGGAGTTTGCATGTTCTCTTCTTGCATGCATGGGTTTGCTCCGAGTACTACGGTTTCCACCCACAGACCAAAAACATGTATGTTAGGCTGATTGGTAACTCTTAATTGTCTCTAGGTGTGAGTCAGAGAGTGAATGGTTGTTTGTCTCAATTGTCTCTATGTGGCCCTGTGATGGACTTGCAATCCAGCCAGGGTGTACCCCACCCCTCTCACAGTGATTGCTGGACATGGGCACTGGAAACACCCGTGACCCAAAAATGGAAGAAGTGGGTAAAAGATAATGGATGGAAGGATGGATGGATGGATGGATGGATGGATGGATGTATGGATGGATGGATGGATGGATGGATGGATGGATTTGCACCAAAAGAGAGTGCAATTCCAGGATACAGGAGCGTATTAGACAAAGGTCCTTTTGCAGACTGAACTAGGCAAAAGGGCCTTCTCCTACTCTGCTCCTGTATCTTGGAATATCTTGCAAAATGTCTGAAGCTCTTGACTCCTGACCTCTCTAAGTGGCTTCAAACATCTAAGTTCCTGGCAAGAACCAATGCAGACATGTTCTTACATATTGTACATCGCTTTACAACCTAGCTGTTTTTATTTCATTTTTTTAACACCATTTTCTTTCATGTGTTCTTCTCAGTGTTTATGCTTTCTTTTCTGATTGTCTACTGTTGTTCTGATGTATACTGTTGTCATCACTCTTTGTTAAAATTCAGGTCACTCTTGAAAATGAGTCCCTGAGGCTCAGTGGGACTAACCTGTATAAATAAAGGTTGAATGAATGAACAATATTCACCCGTGGAGAAGCACAAAGCTAAAGCAGCAGTTCTCAACGTTTTAGTCTCTGTGCCTCTTTAAGTGTTAGTTAGTTTAGACAGGAGTGATAATCGGGAAGTAAATTTTATTTGAAGTACTTGTATGTGAAATATGTGAATTGGGGTCATTTGACCTTAGGACAGTATCAGGGTTCAGTCCAACCTGAGAAAAGCAAGGGACATTTGAGATGGGTTCTGTAATCATCAGAACTCTTTGGGTCCTAATCAGGGTTCAGTATGGACAAAAACATGACAAAAAAGTCCGGTCAGAGACTGTTTATAATAAGAAGCTTTATTCTTTATTTTATTTATTTATTTCATGATAACTGATCGTCATATTGATTTTATTGTGTCTGACAGAAACCTGGTTAAAACAGGAGGGCCCAGCCAGTCGAAGCTGATGGCCACTTGTCCTGAGCCTGGTTCTGCTCGAGGTTTCTTCCTTGTGAAGGAGTTTTTCCTTTCCACTGTTACCTCTGTGCTTGCTTAAGATGAGAGACTGTAACAAAGTTAAGACTCACAGTAACCTGCTGGCTTTAACAAATAACATACCAGTATCTTTGTTTTAAATGGTGGCATGCAATATGGTAAATGGTATGCATTCGTTCAAGGATTTTAATGTTCTAAATAGTTTAGTTAGGCTTTGAAATGCCATGAAACAAAACAAAACTTCTCCAGTTTCTCCAGCACCCGTTTACAGAATTACATTTAGTGTTCAGCCTGACGAGTCCAGGTGTTGGAAAATAATTTTATCTGTTTCAATGGCAGTCAAAAACCAGACGGGCAATGGTCCTATACGGTGACACTGTAGACAAAACCAGACCCGTTCTCACTTCAAAGAGGCAAGGAGGGGGTGCTGCTTTTAAAAAATAACACCAGCAATAAACTACAACAGAAGTTCATCACTTTTCCACAACATGAAAGAGGGTATCCAAGTTAGGTCTCCTTGAGCGGTCCCCTTTCTCTGACCCGGTTCTACACTTAAAACGGTTTGCATCAGTGGAGGACCGGTGGTGGAGCAGAGGCTGTTTACACGGGAGGTGCAGTCAGGGAGCGGTCACGTTATTTACATTTCAAAGACGGCGGACAACATGCCACTGTTTGAGAAAAGAAGCTTCGTTTGAAACTAATAAATCACAGCAACAACCTAATAAAATATATTTGAATGAAGGACCGACTTCTTTAGGTGTCTTTCATCCAGCTACCAAAGGAATGAAGTGACCAAAATAAAAATGATGAACGTGCCTTGAACACAGCAGAGTCTATCTCTGTTTTGGTGTAAATTATAATCCAAAAGACAGCAGCTGAAGCCCTCCTCTCTCGCATGACTAATTGAAGTAATTGCAGAAGTGACATGAAAGAGGTGCACTGCCCTGTCAGCCACTAAATCAACACTTTGAATATACAGAATAAACACGAAAACAAAGACGATACCAAAAAGGTATAGACTTTCTCATGACATGCACAGAATTACAAAGAAAGAAAGACATCATCGGGGACAGACTGCCGTCATCAAACATCACTCAAAAAGTCTGTCATCACCTGACTCCGTTTTATCAAACAGGAGACTGAAGAGAGACAATTAAAGTAAAAAATGCTGTAACTCAGTCCAAACTTTAATATATTTTTCAAACCTAGCTGTGAAAAGGAATGAAGAAGTGCACACCGTCTAAAGATGGTGACAGGTGACAAGGCCTGTTGTAATGACTGAGCAGTTGCAGCTCCCTCCTGAGGTAGATTCCAGAAACAGCACAAGTGCACAATACAGTTCACATTACAAAATATGGAAAAATTCCTGATTTGCAACAACTACACACAAATTTGAACTTTTTGCAAAGTAAAGTTTGCATGTACTGTAGAGCATGCAACTTTAGCTTGCCTATAGAAAAACACTGTCTTTTTTGCAGAATACAGCAACTCAGTTGGAACAAAAACACACTGAGCTCTTTTAGCAACAAGGACCACAGAGAAGGTAAACCTAAGATCTTTACTGTGCCAGTCCAGACAGGAATAAATCAGTTCAAAGATAATACGTACCAAGCTGTGAATGCAATACAAAACCTCACGGTTATGAGCGTTATGAGCAGGGAATAGATTTTTCACTACGCTGAACAGCTGAACTTAAATTAGAGACACAAAGGGTGTTTTTATGAAAACAAATGTTGCTTTCAACATTTGTAAGTAAAAAAAGTTTAAACAATAAAATCTATTGTTGATCATATCAAATACACTAATGTGGCAAAGCATTGTACAAAATGTTCATGTGAAGCCATTCATGTTTGCGTTCATTCAGGACATTTTTTGAAGAGTCACTTGATTTATTATATGATTAAATATTTAAAAAAAAGAAAGGTCAAGTCTAATTTAGGTGAAAATGAACAAACTTCTGCAAATTGCAGGGCTTTGGTTTAAAAATTTTCAACTTTAATAAGACTTTCATTTCAGCAGCAGTTTGCGTCTTTTCTTCTGGGAACAGAAAGGAGATTAAAATGACTTAATACAAGTGCATAATTACAGCTGAGGAATAAGAGCGAGAGCGGGTTTACCATCAATAACTTTCATCTGCTCATCTTCATCCGTCCCTGACACAAGAGTCTGCTCTGGTCTTGTTTACTGAACATGTCAACAGTCGTTCCAGTAATGACTATATGTCTGCGCCAAAAGTGTTGGGAACAGACTGGTTTTCTGAGACGTCCTACAACCTCTCAGTCAGTTTGATTGTAGCAGTTTGTGAATATAACAACTTTACAGCTTTATAACTGAACTTTTAAACAGCTATGATGACCAGTTTCATTCACAAACTGATTGCAGCTTAAATATTTGTAACTTTTTACAACACTGGGCACATGAAAATGGATTCACATTTAAACAGATGTGATTTAAGTCTGCCATCTGGATAAAAATGTGACAAAAAATGTTTATTTTAAAATGTTTTTATATTTATTAACACTTAAAACTTGATTATGGCTAGAAAATGTTTATCATCAGAGACATTTAACGGTCATTGGCTTGTTTCTCTAGACAACAAAACAAAATCTTTGAAAATATTCTGACTACTGTATCCTAAAATCTTTTTTAGGGAAAAAAGGTTAAATCCTTCAAAAATTTGCTTATGAGATCATGTTTATGATGTTAATCTGAAGTATCTTACATTTGTTTGATTTAGCTTATCATAGCTTTTCTTAGTTTAGCTTAGCTTATCATAGTAAACTTTATTTTCTTGGAAAATGCTAATTTGACTGACCGGAGAGTTAAATTATTTAGTATGAAGTAAGCAAATGAGACATGCTTTGGGCAATATTATGGTTTGAATGCGCTATAATGGCCATTTTTGTTTCCTATATTCAGTGGTGGGCACAGTTCCACTAATCCGCTGACAGCTAATAAGGTTTGGTTAGCAAATTAGTATTTCCGTTCTGTTGTGGGCGTGTCTTGAAGAACTCGTAAGGTATGCTATTGGCTTACTATGTGCACATGTGGCAAGACGTGATTGGTCTACGCAGTTTCAACAGGAAGTAGACAAAAACGTGACAGACTGAGTGACAGTCATCGTAGCTGTTTAGCATTACATTACTTTCTTCTAAGTTTTTTTTAAACCTGCTTAGCGTTTTTGTGTTAGCTAAGCTGATTTTTCAGTTAGTGGAATATGGGTTAGCAAAGCTAACATTTTAGTTAACTGTACTCACCACTGCCAGTATTTCAAATCTTATAAGCTAGGCTAATGGAGATATGTACAGTAGCCCCTTCATACTTTGTGGTTCAACTTTGGCAAACTCACTCTTTCGCAGGTTTTCAATGTAAGATTGTACGCATTGTTTCCATGTGGTCTGGCCCGCTCAGTGATCGCTGAGGGGGCCCCTCCTTTCTCTTTCTGAGGATGTCTGTCACGGCAGAGCAGAGCGTCATTCGCCAATGTGTTGCGGAAGCACGATCCGTAGTGTACTTCCGGGTTGCAGGGATCGCCATTGTTTATGAATAAAAACTATCTTAATTTATTTAGAAAAGTATGTGCTCTATCTCCCCCGATCTTCATGTACCTATTTACGCCACATGTGTTTCCATTACAAATAACTGGTTAAGATGATAGACGCATTAGACCTGACCACCAGCCTGGGTTGAATGAGAAAAACCCTGCACGATACAGAATGAATTATTTCCATGGTGAAACAGCACCGCTCAGTGATGAAGCTGCTTATCATTTTAACCATGATGTAATATGCCGATAATTTTAACGGAAATACGAGTGGCGCAAATTAGCAACATGAAAATCGGCTGATTATTTGCACATACTTTTCTAAGTAAATTAAGACATTTCTTATTCATAAACGGAATTATACCAGTACATTTTCCTTGATCTAGCGTATTCAACGGCAATCCGTGTGACCCATGTGACCTGGAAGTATTCATTTTAGCGCATGTGCAAATGAGCTACACTACGGATCGGCTTCCGTAACAGATCGGTGAATGACAGAGGAACACAACAGGCGGGCGCGCAACCTGCGACTGACAGCCTCAGAAAGAGAAAGGAGGGGGCGGGGTGGGGTCTGTCTTTCCCCATTGTTGCTGTGGGAGCTTCAGTGATGTGAATACCAGAGTGAGCAGTATGGATTGTTTATTTAAAATAATCAAGTGTGACCCAAACCAAGCCTTAACCCAAACCGAGCCGGCACATTCCCAGAACCAGGAAATGTCCCAGTGCTCTCAATGGCCAGTCCGCTCCGGGCGTTCATTGGCTCAGTAACCGTAGCATCAGTCAGTCTGCTCTCTTTCGCTGTGCTATTTTAGAGCATTTAGAAAGTTTAGAACATTAAGAACATTTTGAGGGTGGGAAGGGTTTATAAAGCCTTAATATATATAAATACTAAAATAAATATAACGTCCCTACTTGGTGGATTTTCACCTATCGCTGGGGTGTCTGGAGCATGTGGAATGAGGGACTACTGTATAGCACAATAATACAATTTAAAATTAAACCATAAGTCCAGTTTCCTACAGGTTTCAAATCATTCATGATCTGTATACAATTCCAAACAAGGTTTTCTTTCTTGGCAGTATTTTCCCTTTCCAACATTAACCATGTATGTCTTTTTTTAAACTTTGCCAAGTGACTTTCGTGCTTCTCTATTTTAGATTCAGGGACAATCAAAGACAATAGCTTTAATCTGGAAGTTGTACCCATTTCCTTGGTCTCTGCCATATGCTGCCTTGTCTTGGTATCTTGGTGAGTATGTGCACACACATGCAAAGATGCCTGAGCATCATTGTGCTCCCCTTCAGGCTCAGCCTCATGTTCTCAAGTGGATATCAAAGGCCTGCATTTACAGTTATCTCTGCTTGGCTGCGCCACGGGAAGCAATCACTGCAGGTCAGGGGTCAGTACTCTGGCTCAAGACAGAAACACAACTGACTGACGTCGACTTCAAAGGAAAGCGATCCTCTGACAGACTGTTGTTTTAGCCAGGAGCTCGGCCTATCATAATCAGGAGGGTGGAAAGGGACAGTGAGAACAGAGAGCAAAGCAGTGTGCAGAGGGATGGATGAGGAGGGGGGGACTTGTGTTTGAAGAGAAATAGAAAAGAAAAAGACTACCTTTGAATAATTAGAGCCAATGAGATCAAAGAACGGCTCAAGTTTGGTCTGCTGAACCTCTGTAAAACAGAAATGAAGCACAACATAAAGGCGTCATTTCTTTCTGTCCTGTTGTTGTTCCCTTGCTCGGCGAAACCCAAAACCATGTTAAACATAATGGAAAATATTTGAGGTCTTCTTTTATTAACCAAGAACTGCTTTGATGTTTGACGTCTTTGTTTGTTTTAGAAGAAGAAAGAGAAAGGCCAATATGGCATGCTAGCCATCTTCCTTCGGAGAGAACACACGAAAAGGGGAGGGATGAATGATATGAGAGCAAACCAAGCTTGTTTATGCCATGTAATCAATTAAACATCATTATCAATCCTTTCAAGAGTTCTGACATCAAAGTCCAGAAGGAAATGATCAAAGTGACAGCATTTTCTTTAAATGCCAAACCCCTGCTGCTACTGTGTCCTACTCTTTTTTTAGCAAGTGAACTTGAACAGAACTGGTCATAACTAACCAAAACTTTTTTTTTGCATCATTTTTTTTTTTTTTTTTTACTTTTTATCCCACTGCATCAAAGGCCAATACACTAATCCAGTCTTTTAGCATGTAATCTGAGTCTGACATTACTTAACATACAAAGAAATTGGGAGGAAATTAATCTGTTCAAACCACTAAAAGTATATCTGGTCTGCAACTGTTGGGGACTAATAGGAGACTCAAAATTGTGGAAAAAAAAAAAGTGAAATTTTTACTTGATGTCACACTAAATTACACATTTGTATGAACTTCTGGGAAAAAGGTGGGTCAATCTTTGCAGGGAGTTTGCATGTATCAACAACACAATACAGCTAATTACAGCTAAACTGAGGTGGGCTCAGGATGGATTCCAGAAGCTCACAACTATTTGAGAGCAAAATTTTCACAAATTTTTCAAATGTGGTCAAAAAGCTCAGCAACGCAAGCACAAGATCCTGCGAGTCACGTAAGGATAATAACAATCTTCAGAAATAACCTTGAGACATTTTGGAGACTGTTGTGTGAATGCCGTACTACCTTTAAGGTTGCACTTTTATATATAACAAACTGGCAGGCTGAATTGCCACTGCTGATATTTTAGTAAAAAGATCAGATACACAGCCACACAAAGTCTTTATTATTCTACGTGTCTATACAACTAGAAAATAAACAGGCTCTGGGATGTTGATGGTGAGCTTTGAGTCATACCTTTGCAAGTGAGTCCAAAACAACATTCCAGACATAAACCACAGACCATCTCAAGACTACAGTACAGCAACGGGGCACTTCATATGTCGTTTGAAAGGGAGCCTCTTCAGCGTTGCTGGATGGGAAAACAGGTGGAGAAGTCAGGAGGGAGTTTTCATCGACATCCTGTCATGAGAGAAGGGTAAGGGTGGAGCGACATCACAGCGACATTAAGAAAAGTCAGCATTTCAGGGTGGTCAGCTGGAGAGTAGAGGAGGTCAGGGGAAACTTTGTTGACCACATAATCCACTTAACTCCGCATCCTTTCAGAGCCTTAGGTTTTCTGATGGGTGGAAGGCCAAAACGTATTTATAGTTTCAAAAACTCCTCATCTATAAGCTACAAAACTGAAGAAATGTTGGCCTTTTTCAACACGGTTCCATTTGCAATTCAGAAGTGGTTCATTTGCAATCGCAGATTAAAAATTGTACCAAAATATGACTGCAAGGGGAAAATACCTCTTAATCTTTCTTCAACTGTGTATAAATCACCAACTGAGTTGGCTGAGTGATAAGAGCTTTCAGAAACAAAACCAGTAGTTAACCGCTGTTGTACATGGAAATGACAAGTTTAATCGCTGTTGAAAGTGTCTGTGTTGTCATTGGGGCCCTGTTTTTGGGGCTTATTGGCAATATTTCTGTTTTTATGCAGCAAAATTTGTGGTAGCAAGTTTCTGCCCTGTTTTTTTTTAACATGGGGTCAGAAGCTGAAAAGTTTGGGAACCACTGTAATCTAAAACAAGCAGAATGTCAGGTTAGATTACATGTTGACCCTTCAGAATACAGCTGGTTTTGCAAAACTGGCTTGGCTTTGGTCTAAAAGATCTTACAGTGCCTCACAGAAGTGCAAAAGAGAAGACATTTGATCTAAAGCCCAAGAGGTGATCTGTTTTGATTGTAGCAGTTTGCACACGTACACTTTCATTCACACTCACGGGCACAGTGCTGAATCGTGCCAAAAAGGCTATTTGACCAACGTCAGACGAGGCGGTGGTGACGTCCCATCCGACAGGATTCACACGCCTCCCGCTCTTCAGCACAAAGGGCAGAACAACAATATTATGGCGTCCACTGAGAGCTTACCCCACCAGTAAAAACATTTCTGTGAGAGTGGGCTCGACCTACCTCTTCTCTCGAATAAAAACACAAAGCCGAGCGTATACTGACAGCTGCAGCCCGAGTGCCCTGTGGAGAACAGAAGGAGAGCTTTGAAGATCTTGACCTTCTGGAACAATAAAACGCCATCATCAAACACACTCCTGAGACAGGCTGCTGACCCACAGATCCATATGTCTTTAGGAAATTCATATGAAACTGTAGGAGATTAGTGCGCGTTTGATGCTTGCAGAAGCGCAGATAAAGCTGCAGCAGTCTGATGGTTCTGACGGACATCATGTGCTGTGGCGTTTACAGCTGTTGCTTCAGTTCTGATCCTTCAAAATGAATTATGTGGAGCCATATTTTCCACCATGAGGACGTTGTCTCCGTCTAACCCAGAAGCCTCTCTGCCATGAGTTACTCATTTATTTGAATTACTTTGGATGTTTCAGTTCTAGAAACCAAGGATGTGTGTCATCACATTTCAAAGTCATGGATGTGAATGTGTGAGTAAAAAAAAAAAAAAAAAATTAGTTAAGTTTACACCAGTCGATCTTTATTTGTGATGTCTAAATGAAACCACACAGAATGGAAGGACTCAATTATAATTTTTAAAGTCAATTGAAATTTTATCTTCTCTACTCAGTTAAGTTACTTGAGATGTTTCAAGAAACACAAAGAAGCAACTCTGGCACATTTATAATGTCTAATGACATAAGACAACAACATTCATTAATTTATTTTTGTTGCGCTTGTAAATTTAAGAACATTATCATTCAAGTAAATGTGCTGAATGAATAGAATTATCAGCCTGAGCAGACACTTCTGACACATCAACAAGAGCTCGACGTCAATAAAACAACAAAAGAAGAAGTTTGTCACATTTATGAGGGAACATTTTACACATTGTGTGTTTCCCAACATGTAATTTAGTGATCATTTCATAGATTTATGTGGGGAAAGGCTGCTGCTGAAAGTTAAAAAATAAAGAAATAAATGGTTTTAGATGGGGGGGTGGACTTTAGTTTTTTCTTCTTTCTCTTCTCATTAAGGTCTACAAGTTAGTTTTTGCATCCACATACTGTATTCTACTCTTTGCTGAAATCTTGTGAGATGGACTTGCATGAGTTTTCAAAGTAGCAGTCAGTTTAGAGGTGGATTTAGTCATTTTTGCAAAGAAGACATAACATTGAGATGGAATTAGGACTGTGTTTTTGTACAGGGAATAAAGAATAATTTGAGCTCAAATTTAAAATAGAAATAAGTTTTTATGCAAAGATTGGTGAGACAGAATTAATTGCACTTGAAGTTTATCTACAGCAACTGTTGGTTCTACATTTCTACACATGATGCCCATCTAGCAGAGGACAGATCAGAAGACTTGAATGGAAAAGTGGTATCTGAGTGGTCTTCTTTGTGTGGTTTGAGGGCAAAAAGAAACCTCCCCTTTCCTGGAAAAAGTGTTGCTGTTGACCGCCTCAAGAGGTAAGTCAGTTGACTGTGGGGATTCTGTTTTTTCCTTCATCCACTAGCATCTCTTGTAGCTCCTTCATGACAGGGTGGAACCAATCACCCTCAGTCATTTCCAGTCTGCTGATGAGGATCCTTGGTATTTAGGGCTGCCTGGACCAACTAGACTTCACTGGAACATTGTCCAACATTGATACTTTGTCTGGGCCTAGTGAGATCTTGTTTTGTCCCTAAGATTAAACTAACCATTGTTTTCCTTGTGCTTCTCATCCTGTTCCACAGTTCCTCGCTCCCTGGATCCACTTTGCGATCATTCTCTATCAGACTCCTTGAATCTACCTGAGTCCATTTTCTGGAACTGCCATCTACAACCAACAACCATAAGAACCACTAAATACCATTCCACCCAGCTCTGTGGTCCATCCTGTCACTCTCTTCCTCCATCACCACATACCTTGGTCTGCTCTGCCTGGAATCCCCTGGTCCTTCCTCTCCGACTTACAAACAATAGAAAGACAACTACTTCCCATGTTCCTGTTTTACCCACTTTACAAATGGTACTTTGTAAATGGTCTGTACTTATACAGTGCTTTTCTATCTTATCAAGACACTCAAAGCACTTTACACTACAATCTGTGCCCTCATTTACCCATTCATACAACACTCTACTAGATCTATAGAATAATCAGTGCTTTATCACATTCATAAACTGATAGGACACACATCGGAGGCAATGAGAGGTTCAGTGTCTTGCCCAGGGACACCTCAGCATATGACAGCTGGTAAGTGCTATAAATAAACACTTACCATTTTATACCTTGTTCTCTCAAGTCTCAGCTGGAACTCTGTGTATCTTGTTAATCATACAACGTGATCTTGGCAGCTTTTCGCAGATTAAAAAAAGTGACAAAACATTAAAACTAGGCAGACAAACTATTTTTATGATAAAAGCACATATATTTATTACATAAGTTCTGGTGCTCATACCTTTTAATGTTCTGTTTCTCTCACAAGACTGACACAAGGGGAAAAAAAAAAGTCTCTGATCTTACAAAAACCTGCGTTTCCATAACTGGCGAAATCAAAGCAGCGACGCCAGCTGGGTCAACTTGCTCATCAAGCAAAAGGTCCAAAGAACGTTTTGCTCCTGTCCACATGTTTAACTTTACAGGCCACTCAAGGAAGTGGTGTTGACAGCCTCGATTTGAGGTCAAGAGGGGCCAAAGGTCAAGCACTTCCTGCTGACATGAAAGCGCATCGAGGCACACCTTGCTCTTGGTATCTGTTGTTGGCCCCCCTTGACCATCTGTAGCTACATAGTCCGGAGTCCATCGGACCCAAACAAAAGCCATGTGTTAATTACCTTTGAAGGTGTAATGACTTCAGGGCTGCAGCGGGTTTCAAAGTGAGGGCTGGAGAACAGGTTACGCTTCAGACACTTTACGGTTGTCCTTTTACGAAAGTGTCTCCCTAAAACATTTCCAGAGATAACCGTCACTGGTTTCGCTGATTGCCTTGTTCAGTTGTGGTTTTATTCAGACTTTTAAATTAGTATTTATGTGATGCATTGTTGGTACAAAGGAGCCATACACCTGTCCTCCAGATGTGACAGCCTTCACTTCATGGGAAATTCATGTTCTTCTCCTGATGTTTTGTCCTATTTGTCTATAGCTCACGTGAGGATGTTTACTTTGTCATTCTTTTATGTACACCCAAAATGTACTACTTTTGATAAAACAATAGTGAACTCTATAAAACAACCTGCTTTATCTTCCGATTGGGTTTTTTGTTTTAGGAAGTTTG
Source organism: Hypsolebias martinsi (assembly GCA_031762355.1). NCBI lineage: Eukaryota > Metazoa > Chordata > Actinopteri > Cyprinodontiformes > Rivulidae > Hypsolebias > Hypsolebias martinsi. The sequence continues at coordinate 20,171,171 of JARVGQ010000474.1, read as the reverse complement.
ATGATGTAATGATCAGAACATGAAAAGCAAAAGATGCTGGTAGCAATCTCCCTATTAGTCATCACAAAAACATGATGTATTCCAGTCAAGACATTTTTCAGTAAACCTTTGTGAGTTAATCTTGAGTAACACTTTCTTCTTTCCCACAAGTGACCACCATCTTCCGGACACAGGAGAAGGGGAAGTGGGCGTAGTGCATTCCTAAACAGATAAGTTCCTTTGTTTTGAAAAAGTGTTACTAAAACTGAGCATAGGCGACCTCAAGACAGTGTTTGGATTTTTGTGAGGTGACACATATGGAGCATATGGCGTTTAAGGAAAAGTGTTTTTTTTTTTTTTTTTTTTTAATTTGAGTTTCTGTTTAGATCTAAGCGAGACAGTCCGTGTAGTTTATTTGAACCCAGCAGAAAACAGTTGGCCTTCTTTTTGAAAATCCTAAGTTTCCAGTCCCAGGTTGGTCAGAGGAGCGCACACTCCTTCTTGAACCTCGAGACGTCAGCTGGCCGCTCTGTAAGATGTGGAGAGCTGAGTCTGAGCCAGGCCCGCAGGTGAAGACAGACCACGGTCATGTGAAGCCGATCCTGTAAAGGGAAGTAGAAGTATCGGAACAGAAGGTGGTTTTAAACATCCACCCCACGTTGCAGTTTCCTTGGTTTCTTCCAAAAGCAAACACCTCGACGCTACCTTTTAATTTATCACACTTCTCGCTCTGCTTAGGGGAAAGGAAGTGAAGGAAAATGTTTAGTTTGCTAAATGAATGTTTTTTTTTTTTACTTTTCATTTTGTGTTTTTGGGATGTTTATTGCGCAAATGCTAATTAGCAATCTAACTACTTCCAAACACTTAGTGCTATTTTAACTGTTTGCGTCAAAACATTTGGTTCATTCAGGAGATGGGTGTCATGACCTTTGGCATTTATAATTATATAGTTTATATAAATTTATTTATAAGTATTTTCCTGACAGAAATGCAATGACATATCTTAGTTCTTTCAAAAACATTGTTTTCTTCAGCATTTTTATCTCTTCATCATTTGCTGTTCTTTTTCATAGTTTTATCTTTTAGCTGTACTGTAATTCTGCTACTTTTGGCGTTTAGCTGGTCTTTTGCTACTTAACCTTTTAGTTATTTTGCTTCTTTTGTCAAGATGTATTTTTATATCTTTTTAGTTTTTGTGTTTATTGTGGTTGTTTTTGTTGTTCTTATGTTTGTTATTTTGTTCCTCAGTCTTCTCAGTGTTTTATAAAGACAGCTTGCCACGCCCATCTACACCTGCTCTCTGTTACTCCAACCACAGCTGCAGCCACTTCCCTTGTCAGCCCCACCCTTTTTATCACCTCAGTTCGAATTCGTCATCAGACGAGCTTCGTTGGTTTCCTTGACACGTTTTTCCATGTTGTCCTTGTGTCTCTTCATGTGCTGATCTAGTTCTGAAATTTATTTTGCTGCTGTGACAGCTTTTACTTTTGTTTAAATAATGTGTTCATTTTTTAGCTCCTCGAGCCAGTCTGCATATTTGAACACAAACTATGTTACACCATAACTTTTATCCTTTACATTTACATGTTCTGCTTTTTTAACTTTTAGCTAGCCTTTTGTGACTTTTAGCTATTTTTCCTATATTAATATATTAGCTAATCTTTTGCCACTTTTAGCTTTTTGCTAGCATTAGCTGCATTAAGCTTTTAGCAAGGTGTTTGCTCTTTTTAGCTTTTAGCTAGTGTTCTACGTCTTTTGGCCATAACAGCACAGTTTCAGCTTCTTCAGCACTCTCTCTGACTTTGTAGCTTTTTTCTGAAACAATCAGCATTTTCTGTTTTTTATTATTTTTATTTTTTTTACAGATCCTATCTAAACTATTAGTGCTCCAAACAAACCAAAGTTATTTTTGACTTTATTTTAATTTTTTAACAAAGTTTTTAAAGTAGAAATAATGATTTTTAGATTATTGGGGAAACCTTCCCGGGCCTGGAAGAGACTGTGGAAAGTAATCAAGTAGCAGGGTGATGTCATATGATGAGAGACAGCCTGTCAGGCAGTTGGCGATGACGGGTGCTCGTTGGCATCGGCTTCAGCTCACTGTACACCAAAATATGACTTCAAAGCAGTCCAGGACAAGAAGCTGGCACTGATCATTGTCTTCTTTAATTACAGTTGCTTCATCATCTTGGTGAAATGAGAAAATTGAGAAAAACAAATGGTTGCTTGGTGTTAAGAGAGAAAGACAAAAAAAATTACACTTGCTAATAAATTTATTTAGTTTGTTTGTTTTGTTACTTTTTTTTTTTTTTTTTTTGGAAGACATGTCCTTTTAGTTTTATCCTGGTTTGACCTTAGTTTTTAGATTTAATTTCGACACATTAGTATTGTGATGCATGTTATCAAGTCTCCCTGCTTATTACTTGAACTCTGCACAGGACAGAAATTACAAACATCTCATGAGAAAATAATAGCATCATTTTTAAGTTTGTCTCTGTAAAAGGGCTTTAAGTACAGTTCCCACGAGTGAATAATGAGCATGTTTTACAGCAGAGTGTGTGCTTCAAAGAGTGTTCCCATAGAGAATGGCAGGTTAAAGGACAGAAAGTGAGTAATGCGTCGTGGTTCTGCTGTCATGACCTGTAATAAAGCCTTCTCCGCATCCTTTGGCATACCTGTGGCATAAATAAACATTTCTGAGATTGAAGGAGCCTGATTCTCCTCCTGTCTCGCTGAGATGAGATTAGTCGCGTGGGCAGGAGGCCTGCCGCCTCTCTGATGATAATAATAGCACGTTTTGAAAGGTAATTGGTCTCTTTTCCTGCTTTTTCCTCCTCATTACCTGATTTTGGGCATTGTAAAAGGTGAATCAGCCAACAGGCATGAATAGAAAACGTCTGGAGGACGGCTGAGCACATTCACGCACCAGTACTTCCAACACAGCCGGGTCCACCTCAGTCATGCACCAACACATTCCTCCACACATGCAAGCAAACATGCAACGCACGCAGGTACCCTGACAGACACACACATCTGTTTTGCTCAGAGTACATGACGTGACAGAGATGTTTACAGGCAGCGGCATCTACTTCGTGACCATCAACAACAAACAGCTGAGAAGTCGATTGAACCATTAGTGACAAAGAGACCCCTAACTCGAGCGGTCCTATCTTAAAAGAGCTCATTTTTATCAAACAGGGCATCATCTGCAACCAATAGACGTCCTCCTCTTACGAAATAAGAGCCTGCTCGACAGATGTCTCCTTCTGCCTCTCTTGCTCTCTCTGACTCCCCGTTTACGTCCAAGTCTTAGATGGCACCTCTTGACTTCAGTCAGGATCAAGGTTGTTTACCGATTCTCTGGGAAATATCAGGAACATGTGTCGAGGGCACATGAAAGGAGTTCCACGGTGCGTTAACACCCAGAAAGCCTTGATACAAGCTTGTTTTGGGGTTTTCAACAAAGGGCTGAGACATAAAATTAAGGGGACCTGCTTCCGAAGTTTTCCATAAAGTGACACAGAGCAGAAGTTGCAGCTTTAAATCTTTCCACAGGGGCAAACAACCTCAAGCGCCAAAATCCTCACGCACAATAATCATATCATGTGAAATCCCTCATTGATAAGCACAACTTTTTAATCTGGAAGGAGAAAACTAAAATAAAACAAGAAACGCAACAACATATACAGGTGGTCCTCGGTTTACGACCTACCCGGGTTACGGAAATCCGGACTTACGTTAGCCTTCCAGTGACGTCATCACACTCCACACTGTGTTGTTTATGTGTTTTTTATGTATTTTTGAGGGTACTGTGTTAGCTAACTGCTTGGAAATACAGTACTGTACATGTTTAAGGTACAGAATATACGCTGGT
>JARVGQ010000474.1:20152083-20163185 GCA_031762355.1 Hypsolebias martinsi | reverse complement strand
AGTAGGAGTAGTAGTAGTCTGCCACGCTTGATCATGCCTGAGTCCTGCCCCGCGCGGTGTGATTGGCTGGACGGGCGCACATGGGGGGAAAGTTTGAATAAAATACCAGAGCATGGCACAGTGTTGTCGTTCAAGCTCGCGCGCTTGGCCCAGAAGCACTTCGGTCTGTCTCAGCCAGAGAAGAGCAGAGAGTCCAGTCAGATGTAGACACTTCCATCGACCAAAAGGGAACTTGTTTTGAGTTGGAATCTGGGAGCGGACAAGTGTCGCGGCGCGTCTCCAAAACTCGTGCGCAGTTGCAGTTTGCGTCTTTCCTCCCGACATCTCTCACTCCATCACTCAGAGGAAGATCTAAAGGTCTGAGATGAAGGCGCTCAGGATGGTGCTGTCGGTGCTGCTGCTGGTTCTGGTGCAGTCCGGCGCGTTTTACGCACGGAGGTTCCGGGGCGGCCGCAACCCGCAGCAGCAGCAGCGGCGCGCGCCGCCTCCTCCCACGCACCGCACGGACCGCGGGGACACCACGGAGAGCTTCCCGCTGGACTTCACCGCAGTGGAGGACAACATGGACAACTTCATGACGCAGGTGAAGAACCTGGCGCAGTCCCTGTACCCGTGCTCCGCGCAGAAGCTCGACCACGACATGAAGCTGAACTTTTTGCTGAACACGTCGGTCACGTGCAACGACGGGAGTCCTGCTGGGTATGTACCAACTCACAGGGAAACAAAAATCATAAAATAAAAAATATATATCAGAGTGATCAACTTTTATTACTATAAAGATGATTGATCTGGCGCAATTCATTTTTCTTTAAATAAAATCCAGTTCGGAGTGGATTTGAGCCATTTAATTCGACGTTTTATACGTGATCAGTGGCATTTTAAAAGAGGGAGAACGCTCTGTCGCGCGCGCCGCACAGCTGCTTTGCGTCAGCGGAGCGTGAAATTTGCGGAGAGCCGCGCGGTCCACGCTCCATTTCCTCCGCTTCAAAACTAGAATGCACGGTCTGCTCCGCACAAAGTTTGGATTGGAGGTTCTCCACCACCACCACCACCACCACCTCCCGTGCCCATCTCTTTCTGCCTGATCCCCAGTCCGTTTAAGTTGGCATGCTCCTGATGAAGAACATTAACAGCAAACAGATGGCGCCTCTTCAACTCAGTGATGCAGAAACAAACTTTGTGTTTAAAGTTTCAAAAATAAATGTGGGTTTCTCAGAGAAATTAACTTCACATAATTTGTGCAACATTTTAATTATTTCTGATCCAGTCGATATTATTTATGAATATGTGTCACATCAGTTGTCTTGTTACTGTGCAGGAGAACCTTTTGCGCATGGCGCATCCTGGCTGTGAAGTGATGCTTCATCTAATGCCTGTTAAACCCCTGACACATCTGGCTGCTGTAAAGCTCTTATAGCTCTTCACAGACAGGATTGACAGATGGCCTTGTTGTATTCACGGTGGCTGCCATCATCTAGGATGCTAATCCAATATCCAGCCTCAAACATGTATGTGGATAAAACCTGAACTGACTGAACACCTCTCCGTCTTGTGTTGCTTAAATGGAGCTGAAGGACGTCCAGCCTGCATCACTGAGTGTAACTCCCAGAAACAATCGAATGAAACACAAGTGATTCAGTGTCTGAGCTGAGAGGCTCAAGCCAAGTGTCTTTAAACTGTTTGGCAGCCTTTTGAGTTGCGTCATCCGATCAAGTCCACTACTCACTGCAGAAAAATGTACATGCACCAAATAAAAAGCTTTAATAAAAACCTACACCTTTACGCAACAAGTGTGTTTAATTTGAAAATATTATGTCAGCATGTGATCATCAGATTGCCCTCTCCTGGACTGAAAACAAAACAGCACATTTCCTTTGATCCTACTGGAATGGACTTCTTTTGCAGGCCTGCATCTCAACATCTGCACGTGATGACGGCGCATTTCGTCTTCTTGTGCGCTTTGCTGATTTAAAATAGGGGATTCCCTCCACAGAGTTTATATGAGACCTCAGCACACAAGTCATGGCGTCACTGAAAAGTCACTTTGCTCCTGCAGGTATTATCTGAAGGAGTCGCGGGGCAGCAGAAGGTGGCTGATATTCCTTGAAGGTTGGTTTACCTTTTTTTTTTTTTCCAGAATCAGAGTCAGAGAGTCTTTATTGTCATTTGCACCACATGTTACATCCAACAATAAAATGCAAAAGAAAAACAAGATGTGAACTTAAAAAAAAACAACAACACACAAGCGCTAACATCATAGAATAGCATTACTCCAAACAGCGGCACGAACATGAGTTTGTATGAGCAGATGAGCACAGCAAACATGAAAACAGATCAGATCATTTTTCATCCAGCAAATGAGGACTTTTCGCTACAGATTCCTTATTGCACGTTGTGGTTTTCGTTGGCCTCTGCAGGCGGCTGGTACTGCTTCAACAAGGAGAACTGCGACAGCCGCTACGACACCATGAGGCGGCTGATGAGCTCGTCCAAGTGGCCCCAGACTAAAAGAGGTCAGCCGTGTTCGTGCACGTCCACAACCCCCTCGTCGCAACAGACTTGAATGAAATGCAATGAAAAGAGATCAGATGGGTGCATGTGCTCGCTTGTGGTGTTATTAAAGACCATGCACCCATTCATAACGTCGCTGCCGAATGTTTAACTGGCGCCCACTGCTCAGGCAGAGATGACTCCGTCTGTCACTGCGCTGTAATCACTATAATCCGTCTGGTAATGATGATGAAGAAGAGGAGGATGTGTTTGAGGGGAGCCATGGCTAATGATACACGTTGATGTGTCTCTGCAGGCACGGGGATCCTGTCTCCGCTGCCTGAGGAAAACCCTCACTGGTGGAACGCAAACATGGCGTAAGTACTTGTGCTCGTGCATGCGCTCAGTTGATGCTTGGAGTCCCTGCTTGAACTTGATGTCTGCGCAGGTTCGTCCCCTACTGCTCCAGCGACGTGTGGAGCGGCACCGCGGCCAAAACTGAGCAGAGTAAGACACGGCGCTGCGCTTCATGGTCGGGGCTTGTTATTATTATTTTTTTTTTTTTTCAAAAAAGACTGACTCTGTTGACGTGTTGCAGGCGGCTACGCCTTCATGGGCGCCCTGATCGTCCAGGAGGTCGTGAAAGATCTGCTGAGCAAAGGCCTGGACACCGCCAGGGTCCTCCTGTTGGCGGGAAGCAGGTTTGTTGGTTGCGAGCAGCTTTCGAGGTCAACATTTGTGCACGTGTCAGGACGCGTTCCTGTTTCTGTGCTGCAGCGCGGGCGGCACTGGAGTGCTTCTGAACGTGGACCGCGTGTCCGAGCTGCTGCAGGAGCTGGGCCACGGCGCCGTGCACGTGCGAGGCCTCTCCGACTCGGGCTGGTTCCTGGACAACAAGCAGTACCACTGCACGGACTGCGTGGACACGGCCAGCTGCACCCCCACGGAGACCATCAAAAGAGGGGTCAAGTACGGGAGAAACATAGCCGTTCATTAAAAACCTCTCCTCCCTGCCAGAGTCTTAGACTAAGATCAATTTATGTTAAGAAATGGAATGCAGCCGTTTTGATCAAAGCTTTAAAATGCAATTTAGCAAAAATGTCATGCCCAGAGTCTGTGCTCTGCTGTGAATGACTCTCAGCTACCAACACTTGGAATTTTAGATCAATATCTGTTCAATAACCTGAGCTATATTCATTTATGTGTTAGTCACATTTGAGTAACTGGGATGATCATCATGAACTGGAATGACTCCAAAAGTTAAATAGTTGTAGCTACACATCCATTGATTTAATTCTGAAAGTTTCATTCAAATTCGTCAAGTGGTTCAAAAGTTATTTTGCTAACAGACAAGCACAATAACTCCAGCAATTGATGCTAACGTTTTTAATCAAAGATCACCTGCATTGAGTAACAGTCAGATTATTTGCTTTAAGTCACTCTCAGCTATAATCCTGCAACATTTTAGCTCAATATCTGTTCCATAACTTGAGCTATGTTAATTTTTGTGTTAGTCACATTTGAATAACTGGGATGATCACCGTGAATTGGACTGACTCCAAAAGTTAAATACTTGCAGATGCACTTACATTGATTACTTTCTGAAAGTTTCATTCAAACTTGTCCAGTGGTTCACAAGTTATTTTGCTAACAGACAAACATAATTAACTCTGGCAGTTAATGCTAAAGGTTTTAATCAAAAATCCCCTGCATTGAGTAGCAATTTGAGGATTTGTTTTAAATTACCTTCAGCTATAATCCTGCTAAATTTTAGCTCAATATCTGCTCCACAACCTGAGCTATATTAATTTTTGTGTTGGTTACGTTCGAATAACTGGGATGATCATCGTGAATTGGACTGACTCCAAACGTTAAATAGTTGTAGTTGCACATCCATTGATTACTTTCTGAAAGTTTCATTCAAACTTGTCCAGTGGTTCACAAGTTATTTTGCTAACAGACAAACATTATAACTCAGTCAGTTAATGCTAAAGCTTTCATTAATTGCAATGTGTAGCAGCTGGAGTATTTGTTTTAAATCACCTTCAGCTATAATCTTGCTAAATTTTAGCTCGACATTGTTAAAATGGACTGTGTTATGTTCATTTTAGTGTTTTCTAAGCTCATTTGGCTGCGGCAACCACCTTGAATAGAGTTGAATTCAAAAGTTAATCAGATGAAGACATACATCCAATAATCACGTTTGGCAAGTTTCATTTAAATTGTGGGGCAAAAGCATTATTTTTGTTCTTTTCTTGCTATTTTGATCAGATACTGGGGAGGAGTGGTGCCAGAGAGGTGCAGACAAACCCATGATGGGGAGGAGTGGAACTGCTTCTTTGGATATCGAGTGTTCCCATCTATTAAAAGTGAGTTTAGGATCATCCATTTATTTCCTCCGAGTCACATCGTGGTATCTAATGGCTCCTTTTCCCCCGGGCAGGCCCGGTGTTCGTGGTTCAGTGGCTGTTTGACGAGGCCCAGCTGACGGTGGACAACATCCAGCTGACGGGTCAGCCTGTGCAGGAAGGCCAGTGGCGTTACATCCAGAATCTGAGCATTGAGCTGAGGAACACGCTCAAAGATGTCCCGTAAGGCTGCGTCACTGCTTTTTCAGAAAAAAAAAAAAAAAAAAAGCTGAAACATCTTCATTAATTCATTTTATTTTATTTTATTTCTTCAGTGCCATGTTTGCTCCAGCTTGTCTATCACATGAAGTCATCACCAGAAGGTAAGTCTAGGGTCAATGTAAAGCTACATTTCCACTCCTGAGCTGACAGCGCCCTCTTGTGTTGGCTTCCAGCTACTGGATCGATGTGCAGGTGAAAGGCACCTCTCTGCCCCGAGCCCTGCACTGCTGGGACCGCAGCCTCCACGACAGCAGGAACAACAAGGCGCCGCCCAGGGCCTGCCCCGTGCACCTGATCGACAACTGCCCCTGGCCTCACTGCAACCCCACCTGCCCCACCATCCGAGACCAGTTCACAGGGCAGGAGATGACCGTCATCCAGTTCCTCATGCACATGGGCTTCGACGTGCAGAAGATGGCCCAGCAGCAGGGCATGGACCCGAGCAAGCTACTGGGCATGCTCAGCAGCGGCAGCTAAAGAGGGCACACATTAACACGCTAAGCTAAGCAAGAGCTGGATACAGGCCAGTCTCCCATAACCAATACCTCCATCTCACTTCACATCCACTCCTACCTGTTGTCTGTTCACCTTTGACCTCTGTGAGCCCACGTTTCAGTTCAATCCCCCCCAATAACTGAACGACAAGGCACTATTTTCTGCTACTGCTTGGAAAATCTTTTGTTTTGTAAAAGAAAAACATTACGAATGTATTCCAGTTTTAAGGATGCTAACCGATATTTTCCTCTATTTCATCCTAAATCCTGAAATAAGATTGAGTTCATGTAGAATCGATGACAAAAACCATCTTTTTCAGGACTTCTTTTATAGTTTTTTTTTTTTTTATGTATCAAGGTTTAAATTAAAATAAAGGACATAAAGTGACGCAGTTAGCAGAAACAGGGTAAAGCGATGAAGAAAGCACTCAAGAGGAACTTTTTATAGCTCTGAAACGAACGCTGAAACTTAACTTTCAAAATGAATCTAAAATAATAAAAATATATATGTAAGTAGATAACTTTAAGTTATTGTATTTAAGAAATAAAATTTAAAAAAAAAACAGTCCAACTGAGACATATCTACTTCAGGTGGCTCCATGTGTATCATAAAATCAGCTTTAGTTCTGAAATGGTGCTAAAGTGGGCCTGAAAACACTTCATCATCATCACCATGTAGTGCCATTACAGCTAGTCTTTACCTCAGACATTCATATTGAATAATCAATTTAATATTCAATATCCAGTCTTTGGTCTTTACCTCTTTCTCACGGACGATATCGTTCGAACCTGATTGGAGGATCCACGTCTATCAGGTCCCCTCCGCAATTCAGTCCTCAGATTCAACGCACACTGAACATTTAAAGGGAGACAAATATTGTGTATTTGTATTTTTTTTTTTTGAGTACTTGTATAGTGTTTTTTAAGTGTTCATCATTGTAACTCCCTTCTTATATTTCATTATAGAGATCACACTTTAATATAAAGACAATGTTGTATGTAATAACTTTTTAAATCATGTTTGTAAAGGAACTTCTATATTTTGCATCACACCAAGAAAAAAAAAGAAGTATTACTAAATGTAATTTTATTCTGTAACATATTTTTTTAAGTGAGAAAAATATTAACTCAAGCTACGACGGTAATTTTACATATTTATTTTCTTATGTAAATCATATTTATAAGTGCTATTTTCTTTGCAGAGAAGTGATTCTTTGTAAATTGTAAATACATTGCTGTTTTTTTGTGTCGACTGCATGTCTTTGTATCACACCTGAAAGAAAAAGATGTATTACATATACTACAAGTTATTTCCAACCAGTCTCCTTGTTATTTATCATAATATTCATAACAGTGGTTGCAATGATGCTATAAGTCCTTAATATTACTTTGAAATGCCAAAAAGCATGAAAAATACATCAAGCAATGACTAAAAAACACAAAAAAATGTGAAAACTAAAACAATTCTACAACTGGTTTGTCGAAAAGTTCCTAAAATCTATTGGATATTTACCGGTAAGTATATGTAAATTAATATTAAATAAAAGAAGTGATAAATAAATAAATCTGAAAATGGACATTTCATTACGAGTCGGCAACCTAAAATGTCAAGAAATACTGCAAGTTTTCTGAATACAGGAACAGTTTGCGAGTAAATAAAATACATGAAAACTAAATCTTAAACCAGTTTTGCCTGGACAAAAACCAGTTATCCATCATGGACACAGACTTTTTTTTTTTTAATTCCAACCTTGGTTTTGTTGTGGCTTTGCCTGGTGCAGGCTGTGTTTATTGTAACAGAAATACACGCTGCCGTTTGACCTTCATTCAAAAACTTTCCGACAAATAGACTTTCCAAAAATATACAGCAGAGGATGAAAAAGAACCATCTTTGTTAAAGATTTATAAATTAAAATCACACGTATTTGACATCAACACAGTGCGTCTACCTCCCTGTCACATGTTTGGGCTAAATTTGCCATTGCTTGTGTATAATCATCTCTCTCAAGTCATGTGTAATTCATGCCTCTAATGGAAGTTATAACATCCCTCCCTGTCATTACACACTGTGTAAATGCCAGTTTCTTACTGAGGGAACTCTGAGTCAGCCTCTCTAGAAATACGACTCCCACCCTGCCGGCCACATGCAGCCTCCCACCCGTCTGTGGAATATAGACCCCCTATTTATAGAGCTGGCAAGACCTGCAACCCCGGGCTCGTCACAAACTTTCATTTAAACAGCCACCAGTAGAAATCCACCAAGTGCACAGTGACACACACACCAACACAGGAGGGACAGGATGTGCTCACTAACGTCAAGAAAAGTGGAAAGCCAGATCTGAAAAGGCAAAAGGAGGCAGAAGCAGCAAGACGAAGAGCAAGTCTGAACCCAGCGGGCGTTTAAGGGTCTGCAGGACAAGAAACTTTTCCACCTGTCGGTACTGAGGGCTATTGTTGGAACGCTTGGAACTGCTACACGGAGAAGACCTTGACTTTGACCTTTTGATGCACTGGACGCAAGCAATGGAAGAACATTAAAAGGGAGTGCATTTTATTACAAAGTAAGATAAATACTGTTTGGTTGCTCCGCGCAAGTCTACAAGTGGATTGTCCGATACAAAGTTTGACAACAAATCCAAACTTGTTAAAACGACATCTTTTTTAGCGCTTAACTTCAATTCCTTAGACTGCTGTAAAACTTATTCACAGCTGTGCATAAGCGTAACTTGGTCTTTCGCACACTCCTCTAATTACAAGGCATGCTTGGAAATTACAGTCACTTGTGATTAAGGGCCATCTGCAAAAGGAAACCAAAAAAGGGGTGAGGTCCATGTGAAAGAAGAGCGTAGGCCACAAGAACACCAGCGCAGAGAACAAGATTGTCCCCAAAGAAAACTTCTGGAAGACATCATGGATGCTCATGGAGGACACTACCTCAACAAAGACGCAGTGCTGTCACCTTTGGGTGCAGCCCGAATTTGCCAGCTGGTGCTCGGCTGCACCATTATGGCCTTGGTGTCCCACGGAGCAGGCTACAGTGCAAACTACGGAACCTTCTGCATGTTTGTGTGGTGCTTCTGCTTTGCGGTCACGCTGGTGGTGTTCACGCTGGACATCACGCGGCTCCACACCTGTATGCCGATTTCCTGGGACAACTTCACTGTGGCTTTTGCCATGCTGGCGACACTCATGTACATCACCGCCTCTGTGGTCTACCCTGTTTACTTCCTCCAAACGGATGACCCCAATGAAGGCACCGACGTCCAAATCTTCCGTATTGTTGTCACCGTCTGTTCCAGCATTTGCATCTTCCCGTACGGAGTGGAGGTATTCCTAACAAGAGCAAAACCAGGTGCTGTGGTGGGCTACATGGCCACCGTGTCAGGTCTGCTCAAGGTGGTCCAGAGTTTTGTGGCCTGCATTATTTTTGGGGCCCTAGCTAATGACAGTGAGTACAACCTGTACATTGCCACGCAGTACTGCGTTGTGGTGTACAGCCTGTGTTTTGCCATCACCGTCATTGTTGTCATACTGACCGTATCTGGTAGAACCGCCATGCTGAAGTTCCCATTTGACCGCTTTGTAGTGGTCTACACCTTCTTTGCTGTGATCCTTTACCTGAGTACAGCACTGGTCTGGCCCATCTTCAGCTTCGATAAGAAATATGGCAACACCACTCGTCCTGAGGACTGCCCGCGTGGACAGTGTCCCTGGGACAGTAAGCTGGTTGTGGCCGTCTTCACCAATGTCAACCTGGTGTTGTATTTTGTAGATGTTGTTTACTCCCAAAGGATTCGCTTTGTTTCCAGTTCTGCTGCGTAGGAAAAAAACAAAACAACAACAACACTTTACTCATTGGAGACAATTACGGATTTTGTGAAGAACCCACTACCCTTACTCCAAAGTTAATGGTATTATTTATGAGAGACATTTCTGTCAGTAATCACTTAACTTCTTGTATTTGTTCATGTTTTTATGCTTGCAAAACCAACATATTTTATTCAAACGCTTTTAAACACAAGTAGGCTAAATAAAAAGAATGCCCTCAGAGATGTAAAACAAGCCATGTCTTTAGTTTGCACTGAATTTCTTTATTTGATTTTAAAAAAAAAAACAATTTTGTTACATTTGTTTTATCCTATTTGTAATAAATCCTTTATATAAAACATTGTTATTGTTGCAGAATTGCCAACATATTTAAATGCAGTCATAAGAACGTGGTTCAGTTGGGGGAGGGGCTTTGTGTGTACAACAATAGTACTGCGTGCTTATGTCAATTTGTATGACTCTTAGCACCTTTATGAAGAATATTGTGACAAATATTTGCAGTGAAATGCACTCTGGCTGTGCATATTTTCTTATCTAAATACACAAAAAAAGTACAGTCGGATATTTATTTTGGATAGACGAGCTCTTTATAATTGGTATCATGACCCAATGCTGCTCTGCTCATTGTTTTTTGTGGTTTTTAAGAGGTTGTAATTTCAATATATGATAACAGTGATGAATTATTAACCAGATTTACAAAACTTTTTCGATATGCATGTCAGCCTTCGTTTATCAGGGGGTGCTGCAGCACTGTTTGCTCCCCTACTTTCAATGGTCTTTTGTGCCTAAATAAGTTTTTGTTTGGATAGAAACAAATGACAAAGTTTGAAACTCTTCCTTTTTCCGGCACAGCACATGTTGAACATGGAATATGAGTGGCATTCCGCATTCAGTGTTACGTTTGCTTTCGTGTTTAATGAAATGTCAAGTTGATGTTCAGTTTGGACTTTTCATATTTTGTTTCTTCCTGTGAAAAAGCTTTTCAGAGAACATTTGGTTCAACTTTCAGTCTGACTTGATTTTAACATAAAAAAATGTTTGTGCAGTATTGCTTGTTTTTATAGACCGTTTGAAGATAATGCTTCATTCTTTAAAAAAAAGGTACCCCCTCCCCCCACACCCCCATTCCCTGAATAAAAAATTGCAAGTGAAAAGGCCAACTGCCATGTTTTTGTTAATGCTGCTGAAAATATGTTTATAACTCATGACCAGCTACTTGCAGGTCAATTTCTTATGGTTTTCAGCAGATTCAGCTTTGTTTACCTCGATCGTAGACCTGCAATTCAGAATTGCTTTCAGTATGTCTGGCAAACTACTGTAGTTTATTTCATATTGAACCATTTGGTATGGTATAACCTTTTGCATGATTGATAGATTTCATAGTTTGCAATTACAACATTAAATACAAATAAACAAGTAATAATAATAATAATAATAATAATAAAGTTAACTTTGTATTTGGTTGTCTCTGCAAAGGGAGAATTAGGTTTCACATCAGCACTAATAAGTTGTATTTTTCATAGTAAAATATATTATCAATAGCTTTCAAAAAATTGAAATAAAACTGAAGTCTTTTGTGATGTCAATAATCTATCTATCTATCTATCTATCTATCTATCTATCTATCTATCTATCTATCTATCTATCTATCTATCTATCT
>JARVGQ010000474.1:20089200-20108404 GCA_031762355.1 Hypsolebias martinsi | reverse complement strand
CCTTCTACTTCTACCTTCAGGCACATCACCCTATCTGACACTCTCTTCACCTCTACTACATTCTTTGCCAACTCCTCTTTCAGGACCACCCCTACTCCATTTCTCTTTCTGTCCACACCATGGTAAAACAGTTTGAACCCAGCTCCAATGCTGAGATTTGCCTTAAATAAAGGTTAATAATGAATGTTATGATCAGAAATGTGATCAGAAATTACAATTACTATTTACAATCAAATGTTTGTGAAAAGTTTTAAACAAACGTTTCAGTAAAAGAGGAAGGTTGGATGTCAGTTGAAATAAAATATGTATTTTTTTGTTTGAACTGACTGAAAACACGTTTTCAAATCAGGATGTTTGTACCGTCCCTCCCATCAGCGTGCGTAAAGTGCACATGTTAAAAATATTACTGTTCATTGCTTTATGTAGAAAACTCGTAGTTGCAAACTGGTAGTTATTTAGTTCAATTAATTTTGTTATTGGTCTTAAAATTGACCTTTTTTTTGGCTCAATTATACATTTTATTATTATTTTTTCTTTCCAATGACAAAGGGATTGTCAAACTCCGTTGTTCATTTTACATATTTAATATTTTTATGTATCTATTAATTGCTGTAATACCTGTTGGATTCGGTAGAAACATCATTAATAAAATCCAACGTGTCTAGAGTTGCATGTTATTTCTGAAGGAAGACAGATTTCTTTCTTTAGATGATTGTGGACTCGACGGGTAAAATTGAACCCGTTATCTTAGAGGCAACAAGGAGGCGATCAGTCAAGATAAAATCTACTCCAGGTGGCCGGACGGAGAAAGATGGAGGTGTGACAGCTTCATTATTGGAACTCTATAAAGTTGGGAGCTGGAGGATTAAATGAGACTCGTCTGGCTCTCTTTCACCCGTCTCACCTTGCAGGACCCAGCATTGATTTTCCTCCCTCCTGAAATGTTGGATTAGACTGTGTGTCGTGACACACTTGGCTTCCCCGGGCGGCTAAATGTGTAAAATGACTTCTCTGGTAGCAACGTGGGCTTGAACTGAACATTTACTGTTGCTAAAGGGGAGTTTGACGCATCAACAGGAAGTTGACGCATCAGTTGACGTAAAGTTTATGAAAACATTTAAGTGAACTCTGGTTATTAATCTTTATTCACTTGCCAACGTGTAACATTTCAAAAGGCAGATGCTTACAAATATGTTTTCCCCTGCTTTTTTCAGACATTGTGAGAAATGAAACAGTTTGGAGCACGCTTTTTTTTTTTTTTTTTTTAATAATTATGCACATATTTCATTTTGGGTTTCGACTAGTCAAATCAAAATAAGACCATTACACAACTGGTTTCATTAATCATGCCTTAGGCATGATTAATGTTTGATTATTTTAATTTAGATTTTATGATTTATATAAATGCATTTTCAGTCACTTTTCTGTCTTCGGATTGTTTTAAAATTATTTTTTATTATTTTTATTATTTAAGTTAGAAATTGTTTATTAAAAAGAAGCAAAGAGAATCTTAAAACCAGACAGGAGTTGCGTTTTACCTGAATTCAAAATCTTCTAATCTACAAAGCGCTCAACAACCTAGTTCCATCTTGTATTACAGATCTTTTTATTCCATATTTTCCTAACAGAGCACTTCGCTCTCAGACTGCAGGCTTATTTATGGTTCCTACAGTTTCCAAGAGCAGAATGGGAGGAAGATCTTTCAGTTATCAGGCTCCTCTCTTGTGGAACCAACTTCCAGTTTCTCTCCATGAGGCTGACACATTGTCCAGTTTTAAGACTGGGTTTAAGACTTTCCTTTTTGGTAAATCCTATAATTAGTGTTGGCTTGTTATGCTGCTATAGGCGTGGACTATTAGAGGACAAACTGACATAATTTCCTTAAATGAATTGTTAAAATTGAATAGTTTTCATTTGATATAATTTCTATATTAACATGCGATTCTCGACCTGCCATTGTGTATCTGTTCCTCCTTACTGTTCCTTGCAGATGGCCACTTGTCCTGAGTCTGGTTCTGCTGGAGGTTTCTTCCTTATGAGGGAGTTTTTCCTTCCCACTGTTGCCTTCATGCTTGCTCAAGATGAGAGTTCTGTGATGAAGTTAAAGTCAAAGCAGTCTGCGCTATACAAATGAACTGAACTGAATTGAATTTTACTGAAATGTGTTTTTTCTCTGCAGTTTCTTTGAGAACATAGATCGAATCATCTCTCCGAACTACGTTCCCACTGAGACGGATGTCCTGAGAGTCAGAGTGAGGACGTGTGGGATCATTGAGACGCAGTTTCAAATTAACAAAACCGTCTTCCGGTAAGATTTATCTGATACATTACATGTCTAATATCAACATAATTTTAAAGTGTTGACTTTTATTAGTCCACACTCGGCCACCGAGGAGGAAAAAAAAAAGCCTATAATTTTACAATTACAAGTAATTTTTAAGTTTTTTTATTTAAATAATGATTAACTTTTTATTCATTTGAGACACTTTGATCCTGACATTATGTTATGAAGATAGTAAAGTCTGTCTTCCAAGATAAAGATTTTAAAAATAGGTGCAACAAAAAAAAAAAAAAATCACAACTGAATAAAAACTAATAAAAAAAGACCTCAGCGGTGTGATAAACTGATTTGTACATATAGTTTGGTTAGGTGGGTTTTGCTGCAAATCTTAAAAGTTCTTGAAGTGTAATAAAATATATTTTTAATGCATTCAAAAACTTCATTTAGTCTCTTTTGGGATCTTCCATGGAAACCTCTGTAACACACTGCCACTACGAGTAGAAGCTTCAGAGGTTTGTCGTCTTGAAGCACAGCTAAGCTCGGCTGAATTACATCAACTATACTCAAACGGCAAAGTATCATCATTATTAAAGGAAGAACCCTCGTCACTCAATTCAGGCTGACGTCTCAGAACTTAGGAGTCACTCTCTTCATCAACTTCTTGAAGGGTTTTCAATAGTGAGCTGGGAGACAACTTCCAAGAGGTGAATCAGACATGAAAGATTGATGTCATCTCTTTTCGTGGTTATCCAGGAATATTTCCACAAATCTGGAGACAGCACAAGAGTGACTCATTCAAACTCTGCCTTCCTTTGGCCCCTCTGGGCTGATTTGAGGAATGAGTTTTCTGGTGCTCTTTGACTCTTCACTGCCGACATCATTTTAAACAATCCATACATGTACGTCATACGTGTTGACTGTGAAGCAGCTTCATGAAGGATCAAAACACTATTTACTGGAAACGATCACAGTTTGTTTTCTTTATATAACACAAAATTATATCTGATCCATCAGACAGGATCAGGCTTCTAAATAAGTGCACCAGAAAGTAGATTTTCTTTTCTCCACAACATAAACTGCTGCCGCCGGTTTGTTAAAACTGCCTTCTGACCCAGAGGATAAACGCCTTGTTGCCGATGACATACAAGAACGTCAATCCTGCTCCTGTAAACTCTATTGTGCCAAATTGAAACTCATTACCTGTGTCACAAAGACCCTCGTCTCCACCTGGTGCTACACCACATGCTGAAACAGACATCCTCAAAATCTGAAATGATTCAAAATGATCTTTACAATTTTAGTTTAGTTTAATATTGTTGTTACCATACTAATGTATACTAATACTAGTATACGAATACTAGTGTCATACCTGCAAATTCACATGGGATGAAAAAGGTGACAAACCTAGCGCTTGTGGTGGTGGTGTGGGCACAGAACAGCGTAAAACTAACTACCAAGTCTTTGTGCGACTTAGTTCGCTGTGGTGACCCCTAATGCAGGGAGCAGCCAAAAGATGGGGAAAAAATAATACAGGTAGTCCTCGACTTACGGCGCCCTCGACTTACGGCAACTCAGACTTATGACCGCCTCCCCAGTGACATCATCACACCTCCCATTGACTTTCTGTACAGTAATTTATGTGTTTTTTGAGGGTACTGTGTTAGCTAACTGCTTGGAAATACAGTACTGTACATGTTTAAGGTACAGAATGTACGCTGGTGTTGTGTTACGTTGAAAAAAATGTGTTTAAAATGCCGTTTACCGTTCTTTTTCCGACTTACGGCAAAAATCCGGACTTACGACCGCCACATGCGATCAATTCTGACTTACGTTAAATTCGGGTTACGATCGGTGCGTAGGAACGGAACTCGAACGTAAGTCGAGGACTACCTGTAATTTGCTAATAGCAAGAACTTGTCTTAAATACGTAGTGCAAGCTAGCAGCATGCAATACAAACACCCTAGCTAAGATGCTACAGACGTAGCACTCCGATTCTCTAACGCACCCTAACCACCCAGTCGACAACTGCCGGCACTTGCCTAGCGCTACATAAGTGCGCTAGCTTAGCGCTTACGAGCTATTGTGATGTTTGTTGCAAGCACAGGTTGCATGCTAGCTAACGTGATGTGTGTAGAACCAGTTTAGTGCCATGAAAGTCTAGTCAGTGGGAAATTATGCAATTTACACCTTTGAATCCCACCCCCTCCCAAAAAAACTCTTTGGCTTTAGATGATGACACATTTTTTTGCTTGAAATCGATAAATGTTGCCGAAAAGAGACATGTTTGCAGGTATTTAGTATTGAATACTAATACACATATACTAATACTAAAGAAATCAGTTATTTTTCTAATCAAAATTGTGCTGAGATTTTCATATGTCTGAAAGTGAAAGAAAAGACTTTTGAAAGTCAGTTGATGGATGTCGTTTTCCTCTTAACCATCATATTTCATAACTACAGAATGTAACAAGTTGCCTGCAGGACCCTTGAATCCTTGCAGTCACATGGCATGTGTCACATCTCTTCAGTGAGTGTGTAGCAGTAGTTTTTCCTTGTCAACAGGTTGTATGATGTCGGAGGCCAGCGGAGTGAGAGGAGGAAGTGGCTAAGTTGCTTTGATGGCGTTCATGCTGTGCTGTTTGTTGTGGCCCTCAGCAGCTACGATATGTTGGAGGATCATGCAGTGGTATGTTGCGTCAAAACTATATGATGCTAAACTGTGTTGTTATTAAGTTAATCTGTATTCCTCTGCTTTATCGAACCATATTTATGTTGCTTTATTAGAATCGGCTGCAGGAAAGTCTTGAACTTTTTTCTTCCCTCTGCACCAACACGATCTTCCAAAGAGCCTCTGTGGTACGTGCACTGCACCTTCTCACCCCTGAAGTTTCTTAATGATTCCATGATTTTATTAGCCTTTATTTTAGCTTTTTATTTTTTCCCACCAACTTTTGGCGTTTGTCTATTTTAAAGCTTGTCAAAATGCGTTGGCATGACTGAAGCACTTGAGTTGCGTTTGTAGTAATCACACATGCAGATGGAGGTCAGCAAAGCTAGGGTTGAAGATGACCTGCTTGGCCCATGAAGTCTGAGCTGTGAAGCAGGAGATGTCAGTTCAGTTTGCAGCCGACACGTTTAACAGCTGCTATGGTTAGTTTGTGTATTATCAAAAGACTGGACTCATTTTATTGGTAGGGTTTGCACATGCTTTATTTTTTTCAGCTCATAGTGATGAGGGTTGTATCAGACATCAGTTACATGATTCATTTTCACATGTTTGATTTTTAAAAGCAGTTCTTTTAGTCCCACCGAAGAGCTCATTGGAAAGAAGTGAGCTGGGATTTGCCAAGAGATGCCTTGATATGTCACAGGCTCTTCATTTTAAAGGATCTCATCATCAAACAAAGTCAAGTCAAAATAAATTTTAAATTTAAAGCCAAACGGAGTTGTCCTGTTGAACCCAACAGGTTACACCATAAACATATTTCATGATAGATTAAAACAAACTGTGGACAAATGGGATGTGCATGAACTGTGTGTTTTTCAGTGTTTGCTCTGATGTGACAGATTACACACTTTAGAGCTGAAAAGAACATGTTTTATCTAAAAACTCCAGAGGAATTATATGTATTTAATTAGCTTGCCTTTTTAAAGAACTCAAGTCTTAGAAAACTTTGAATGATCTCGTAACTGCCATAGAGCTCCTAATTAGTTGACTGCAGATTTATTCTTAAATACTGCCGTTCCCAGTTTGACCACACTCGGTTGGCCCTGAGGCTTTAATGGTGTTTTCTTCTGTGGATTCAAATCGATTAAATAATCACTTTTAAAAACTAAGGAAGCTCAGAGTGGCTGGATTGTTGTTTTTATATGTATGCAGCTTTTGAGATTTTGTGACGTCAGACGCCACTAATCTCTGCTCCTGTTTTAATAACGTGTCTATTTGGAACATTTTTACAGATTTTGTTCATGAACAAAGTCGATCTTTTCCGTGAGAAGATTCTATGTTCTGGGAGGCACTTGAGATTTTACCTTCCCTGCTATAAAGGTACGCTGCTTTGTCAAGGTTTTATTTGTCTTTGGCCTGAATTTAAGAACGAGATAATAAGGACAATTTTTCATAAATAAAATGAACAAAACAGTAAATATTTGAGAATTTTTACACATTTTCAGCATATATAAACTATATTTAGAGGAGATTTCAACGGGCTAAGTTCAAATACTTTCCATATGGTGGGCCAGCGATGGAGGATCTAAAAAATCCTTTTACTGTTTGATCTGTTTTCTCAGTTTTAATTAAACCTGTGGTTCCAAACCCTAGTCCTTGAGGAACACCATCCTGCATATTTTAGTTGTTTCCCTGTTATGACACATGATTTGAATGAATAGGTGATTAAAAGGCTTCTGCAAAACTTGAAGTATTTAAATCACTGAATCATTTGTGCTGGAGGAGAGGAACAACTAAAACATGCAGGATGGTGTTCCTCAAGGACCAGGGTTGGGAACCCCTGAATTAAACATTACATTTTACTGGATGTACAGTTTTTCCTGCTGGTTTGAACAGACTATTTTCTGTTTAGAAATGATCATACCTTATAGTCCTTTTGTTCATATTATTCAGACTGGATCCTGCTTCTACTTGATCATGACTTACTGACAGGAGCTGATGTTTTGGTCATTTGTGGACTGAGAAAGCTGTTTTGTTAATATTTACTAAAGAAAACCTTTGAGTTTCAAACATGTCTTCCTGTTAGGAGCAGACGGCGATGTGGACGCCTCAGCCCACCACATCACTGCCATGTTCTTGGTGTGTAACAGCAGTCTGAGCAGGCCCATGTACCACCACTTCACCACCGCCACAGACGCTGCAAGCATTCAGCTCGTCTTCCACACGGTGGTCCAGCAGATCATTGAGGAGAACCTCGCAGCTGTCCAGCTGCTGTAGGTCTCCACTCTCCACAAAACTCCTTTGATTGGGATCACTTGTTGATCACGTGGGTTTTATACGTTTGTCTGAATTAATTTGATATTTAACTAAGGCTGTTGTTTTTAATCTGTTTTTTAATAAAATGTTTGCCAATATCTCATTGAAAGTCATTATTTTAATTTAAGATAACTTTTTTTTTTTTCAAACAAAATATTTTCAGCAATAGAATGTTTGAAAGATGACAGTCAGGACTTCTGATGCGTTTCAGTTTTCATTTAGTGTTGACGTTATTCTATAGATGTTTGATAACCTCGTTATGGTCAATAATGATCTTACTCGATGAAGAACAGGCTTGTGGGGTGAATATGATCTTAAAGCAGTGAGGATATTGTCAGGTCATCATGACTCACATTGTTCCTGATGACACGATTTCAAAGCATCCTAGTTCTTGTTCTGTAACATTTGCTGAAAGTTGTCAGTTTTTTACCTTCCTGCTTGAATTATTAAATATGAAGAAAAAACATACAACCATCTGAGCAAGGTGCTTTATCTTTAGGTGTTGGGGGTCTTTCTACCAAAGCAGAAGTTCATTTCAAATGGAAATGTTCTATATGCTAACCCTGCAGTAATTATTTTTTCTAGTTTTTGGTCAGTTATTCTGTTCATGTGGACATTGTAAATTTGATGCACAGTTGGGTACCTTCACCTAAACTGCTCCCTGAACTTTTTAATCTTTAATCGCTTAATGTACGGTCTGGTTTTCTTTAAAGAAAATCTATGGGCAAATGGGATGTGTCTCATGTCCTTCAGTAAGTAAGTAAGTAAAGTTTATTTATAGAGCGCTTATCACAGACATAAAATCACAAAGCGCTGTACAATAAAAATCAACGCTAAAAAAAAGCATGCATTAATTAAATTGTCTATTAAGATAATTGACTAAAGCATAAACACAAAGTACCATATTTTCTGCCCTATAAGTCACACTTTGTTGCATAAGTTACATGCCCTGCGATTTATAGGCTGAAACAACATATTTATGGATTTTTTTTTTCTCCATATTTATAAACTTTTTGGCTGAGCTATAATCGTTTTCATTTATTATGACTGGAAAAACAAAAGAGCAGTACCACTTTCAGCCACGTGAAGGCAGCAGAGTAGTAGGAGCGTGGCATGCTGTTGTATCATGTAATAGGTAAATGTGGCTATAATGACAAATTCAAAAAAGTTCAAGACAAAAGCAACTAGGCTTTATTATACTTTATTGTTTTTTCTTTGTTGAACTTTTTTTTTAATTTACCATGTCCTGGATGACTGAGAACCTTCACCAGCTATTAATGATACAATCAGCTTGCCATACACTACCCACCTTCGTTCTGCTCGCTGCTTGGACCGACAGTCAAACGAGCTGCACCACCCTGGCGAAATGCAGATAATTTGACAATTAAAGTGCATTTATTAAGCAAACGTTAGACTGAGACACAACTTTGCTAGAATTTTGAGCAAACAATTGTTTTGGTGCTTGTTAAATTTCAGAGAAACGAGCCGCATTCCTCCTTTTTCTCTCCCTCTGCGTGCACCTAGGAGCACCTCAGCAGCAAAACTATTTTTGAAATGCAGCTGATATGACTGTCAAAGTGCATTCATTAAGCAAATGTTAGACCAAGACTCACATTCACTATAATTTCGAGCAAACAAATAGTTGTTTTTAGGTATTTATCTTGTTAAATTTGCACAGCGACTCATCGAACGTATCGGCCTTAGAAATGCATCTGATTTGACAGTCAAAGTGCATTTATGAAGCGAACGTTAGACTGACACATATTTACTATAAGATCGAGCAAACAAATAATTGTTTTTAAGTGTTAATCTTGTTAAATTCTTGTGAAATTCCTCCCGTGCACGCTCCCATGGTCGTCATTTGGCAGCCCATCTAATTCTGGCACAACAACGACCCACATTTCCAGGTTATCAGTGGTGATGTGTAACAAACGCGACGCATGATAGATGCGACGTATTTATAGATTTTTCCACTTTATTGGACAAATGTGGACTGAGGTGACTTATAGGGCGGAGCGACGTGTACGGCGAAATATATGGTACTTTTCGCTGCATGATTTCAGGCTGATGCTGTTTCTCTTTGTTTTCTTGAATCCTACCTTCATCCTTCACAAGCACAAATCATGTCACACAGTTATGTTCTTTTCCTTAAACAAGAAATGCAGTTTATTAATGAACACTTAAACCAAATATGTACAAATGCATCACTGTTACAGTTTTGATGAAGCTTATGATAGAACATGACAGAAATCACCTTAGGTGATCAAGCTCACTGCCTGCATCGAGTTAGATGTATTTGTTTAAAAATGTCCATGAGAGTGAGCTCCATCATCATCCTGCTCAGTTGGCTTCACAGTCTGAGGAGTCCAGGGAGAGGAAGATGTCTGCTCTGCACCTCAGGGATCCCTTGACTTCCTGGATGAGTTCACAGCTCTGCAGGTTTGGTGTGATGTCTTTGATACAAAGAGGCTAAATGGAGAAACAAAAGAGCTCAACAGTCACACCTAAAGCAGGGAATTTCTTAACACATTAAAATATTCTTGGACACAATCATAAAATATAGAGTATTAAAAATCAGCTGCATATTGTGTATTAGTAAAGAATAATGAAAATGTTAATTGCATGCTTTTAAAGCAATAAACTGCACAGGTCAAAATAAAAGCGTGAAACTACTAAAATATGGCGGCTCCTTTGAGACAACATTAAAATAAAAACTAAACTGTAAGACTCAAGATGATGAAAATCCTCCCACGAACTAAAAACAGTAAAATCCTGATATTATGTTGCAGACTTGGATTTGCTCTCGTGCAGCCAAATGCGTAAAGATGAGACAAAGTGGATTTTTCTCAAACAGCGAGCACTGACCATTGTTTTGAGGACGGAGCTGTGTGAGAGCAGCTCGGATACAACTCTGTCCCCCGCAGACTCCCCGCTGTCCGCCGGCTCTCCTCTCCTCACTTGTGGAGACCTCCGGATCCCCGACAGCAAGCCGGATGCTCTGCCCACGGAGTAGTAGTTGGGACCGGCCGCCTGCTTGTACCAGGCCTCGGTGGGACTGAAGGCGACCAGCACGAGGATCACCGAGACCGGGATCACGAGTTTAGAGGGAGCCTCCATCATGTCGATCTCCAAAGGCGAAGCTGCTGGATTTGTAAGTGGACTCGAATCACTGCTCCTCTGCGCCCTCTGCCAGGTGCTTTATAGACCATCATCATCATCAGAGGGGGGCTGGTTGGAGACCACCCGGAGCGAATGATCAGTCATTCAGAAAAGAAATCCTCTCCTGTTTGTGCCCCAGGCTTGTTTGATTGAAGGCTTTGTTTACGTTGGTTTAATTACTGGAGCAGTAAAACAACAGCATCAACAGAAAGATGAGTGTTTTTCATCCAGTTGCTGTGGCTTCTTCTTCAGATGATTGAACTTGAACAAAGACTCAAGGACTGACAGTTGGAGAGGATATGGGATCAAATAGTCTGATCACTTTCAAAATGGGACATTGAACTAAAAGTGTCTGTTAATTTTTTTTATTATTATTATTACTGGGAATCTGACATTTTAAGAGGAAGCTGAGTACAGTACTTTTTAAAGTTGCTGATCCATGAGGACATCTAATATCTATTTAAGAGAAAATCAGTCTAAATTTGCTCTAAAAGTGAAATCCAATAATTCTCAGTCGGGTCATCTGGACAGTTTCTTTTTTACAGAAACGTTTCGCCCTCTATCCAGAGGGCTTCATCAGTCAGAGGAGTTCCAGTAAACTGTTTCCCCACTAAGCAGTAAAGTAAAGGAGCCAAGATGGTTTCTGGAGGCTGCCCTGTCCCTTGTGGACTCCTCCCAGGCAGGCAGCCACAGCCAAAGTATAGTTCAAGACAACAAAGTTCATGCTCAGTCGTCCAGGTATTCGATGATTGAGCATGAACTTTGTTGTCTAAAAGTGAAAGTTTAGGTCTAAATTTAAATTATAAGATGTTTAGCTGTCTTTCAAACCTGCAGACTTCTGTTTACCTTAAAAAAGGTTTAGTTAAAACTTAGACAGCTAATAAAGTTTCACTTTTAGATTAAATACAGAGCATATCGAATTTGAACAATTTAGACACCCTTTGTTTTCAATGCTCACAGGTTCTGTGGATCATCATAATTACGGTTTCTCATGGTTCAGACTGTGCAGACAGACTCGGGATCTGAATCTCTCTCTGAAAGAGTTGCAGCAAACATTTTATCTCTGCTGCGAGCACAGATCCCAGAACAGCTGCCGTCTTCACAGATGAACACGTTTCTAACAACCCTCTGGCCTCTAGTGGGTCACTGTGACAAAACCACTGATAAACATGATGAGTCGGGCACATGTGGAATATTTGACCTCAGCAATAACATTATTGAACAAGGCAACGTGGCAGTACATGCATGCTCGTAAG
Source organism: Hypsolebias martinsi (assembly GCA_031762355.1). Taxonomy (NCBI): domain Eukaryota; kingdom Metazoa; phylum Chordata; class Actinopteri; order Cyprinodontiformes; family Rivulidae; genus Hypsolebias; species Hypsolebias martinsi. The sequence goes on along the minus strand of JARVGQ010000474.1, from coordinate 20,096,723 downwards.
TTTAGAACTGATTTTGGAGGTATTAAGAGAAATAAAAGACTATCTTGAAATGTTTAACTTTTGTCTTAATAACAAAAGAAGAGATGGATGAAACAGCAAATCCTCATTGTCTCTGCAGAGCCTAAATCAAGTGCTATTTATTTATTTGTTTGTCTTTAACTGGACACTGTATTTTTCAGACTATCAGGCGCACTTAAAATCCTTTCATTTTCTCAACAATCAACAGTGAGCCTTATAATTCGGTGCACCTTATTAATTCTGGTTGTGCTTACTGACCTCAAACTGATTTTATGTGGTACATGGTGCTCAAAAATGTGTCAAAAATGTTTTAGTTTTGCTTAATGCGCCTTCTAATCCGGTTCGCCTTATAGTCTGAAAAATACGGTTTACTGTCCAACTTCACTGTGCCAGCCTAACATTACCATCTTCCCTGAAGTTAAACAGATTTGCTCCCTTGTGTCTTTTTTCATATGGGATTATATCTAATGACAAAATGAGACTAATCTGTCTAATCTATTTTTAAACCTACATTAACTGTTTTTAATTGTATAACAAACCCTGTAAACGGGCAGGTTTTTTTTTTTCTCAGATACAATAATAAAAAATAAAAAAAAACTCAATTTCTTTACATAATATAAAAGCAAAAGAAAAAATCTAATTCACACCATCAATCGCATCATCAGCAGTGGTTTCCTCACACTGTCAAAGTGTTTCTGCAGAGCGTGTTTGACCACATCGAAGCAGCGTCAGACTGCTCTGAGTGTGCACGAGATTTACGTTGCTGCACTAATTTTGCACCTCTCGTGTGGGAAACGCTGAGGCAGATGATGGGTGACCTGTTTTCAGAGGCAGAGAAGTTGAGCTTTGAGGTGACCTATGAAGACCTTGTTTTTTCACAACATGATGCTGTGTAGCAGACACAATACTCCATCGCTTCAGCATGTTTGTTGGACGCAGAAACTTGACGTGGATGTCCCTGCTTTGGTTTTTGGGAGGTAAATGATTTATCTCGTATAGTATTAATCAGAATCTCAAGATTTTACAAAATTTGAATCGTCTCTTGCAGGAGTTCTTGGCAACATGTGCCGAAAGGAGTTTAAGCAACGACACATCTGTGCAGTGAGAGGCTCTTCTCTTCTCATTCTGTGCTCGTTTATTAATCCTGACAGACAAAACTTAAACAGATTCATGTGGAGTCACAAGAAGCCCAATAAAAAGGCTCGTTTTGTTGTAGGCAGCAGTTTTAGAAAAGTTTTCGAACATACTGAATACGTTGGAGATCGAGAGCAAAACTGTTCAGTGAACATACAGCAAGTGGAGTGTAAACATGCTGGAAAATACTTTGTCAGAGTCAAAAACAGACATTTTGCATGTCACATTGAACATGTAACATTGAAAGTTGTTGGTAAGTTCTAATACAGTATTTAAAACACGTGTAAAAAAGCTTCAAGTAATATCAGTAAGTGAATTAACAAAATGCTGTTTTGCTCCATTAGATCTGAGACTTTTGCTCATCCAGTCTAATGAAGATGGATCCATAAAGGAAGGGGACTCAGTGAATCTGAGCTGCACCAGCAGCTGCGATGATGGCAACGAACCTTCAAATGTCTTCAGCTGGTTTAAGAACGGAGAGCCCATAAATGAAGGAAAGACCCTCAATTTAAGAAACGTATCACCTGCAAATAATGGAAACTACACCTGCTCCCTAAAAACACAAAGTGGAGTGACTTCAAGTGTCCGACGTGTTAATGTTGAATGTGAGTATTAGACACTGAGTAAAGAGTTAAACCACTAAATGTTAAGAACTTAAATCAAACTAGAAAAATTGCATTTCCCGTGAGAATGCAGTGTGAATGTTTATTGCTGAAGAACTTGCTGAAAAACAGCTGAAATTAGCTAAAACATGCTGAAATGTAGCTGAAATGGAAGACCGAGCCTAAATTAACAGAATAACGCAGAAATAAACCATATTTGCTGAATTAGGTTTAAATTAGCAGAAATGAATACAAAAGTAGGGAATTAGCTAATAATGCTGAGAGGGAAAAAAAGCTGAAAAGTAGCTGAAAAGGCAAACTAACAGAAGGAAGTGGAAAGAACTGAAATGGGCTAAAAATGTGGAATTAGCTGAAGAAGCTAAAATTAGCATCAAAAGAGCTACATGGTAGCTGAAAGAGCAGACAAGCTGAAACTAGCAGTAAAAAGCTGAAAGGAGCAGAACAAGCGGAAATTAGAATAAATAAGTTAATTACTGGGTAGGCTAAATGTAGAAATTATCATAAAAAACTAGAATTTATTTGAAAACAGCTGAAATTTGCTTAAAAAATGTAGCTGAAAAGATAGAACTGAAATTAGCAGACGAAAGCAGAAATAACATGTTTGCAATAGACTGAAAGAAGCAGAAATGAGCACAAAAAGTGGAAATTATATGAACAATGCTTAAATTAGTAAAACCAAAAAAAAAAACAGCTGAAAAGTAGCTAAAACAGCAGAAAGAAGCTTAAGTTACCAGAAGGAAGTGGAGAGAGCACATTTTTGCAGCGGATAAAAGTTGAGACGCATGCAAAAAAATGTAGAATTAGCTGAAAAGGCTAACATTTGCATAAATCCACTTAAAAACTGTATTTTACCCCAAATACTCATGAAGTGTTTTATGTTTCAGCACAGAAGCCAAGTGTACTTTATGAAGTTATCCATTGTAAAAACAAACCTAAGTGCTCTTGTGCATTTCCAGATGGTCCTAAGAACACATCTGTGCTCATTGCATCACCAGTGGGTGCGGATGACGGCGACATCACCCTGATCTGCAGCAGCGACGCACACCCCCCTGGACTGAACTACAGCTGGTTTAGAATAGCTGATGGACAGATAAGGACAGTTGGACACCAGCTTGTGTTTGTCCCTGGTGACGGTGGTCAGTATTTATGCAGCGTCACCAACAAACATGGAAGTCAAAACTCGACTGTTTTCATTTGGAAAATGAAACGTAAGTCTCTGAAAACACTTTCTACTGCTGTCTAGGAAGCGTTACTTTGTCTAACATTCTTATTTAAAAGTGTCACATTTTGAAACTGATTGTAATATACTTTACAAGCATACTTGTACTCTTTGTGTTTTTCAGCTTCTTGGGCAACGTTTCCCAGAGACGTGTCTCTTATTGTTCTCGCTGTGCTACTAGTTGTGATTATTATTATTATAGCCGTTTGTAGGTAAGCTGCATATACTGTATACTATTTGTACTGTGTACCATGCAGTGGCAGTAAAATTAATATTGAGTGAGGAAAATTAATACTTAAAGACAACTAACTATACTAGAGTTACTGACTGAGAACAGAGTGCAAATTACACCAAACACCTTCAGATGCTACCGGAATGGCGATTCTTATCTGAAGCAGATTTATTTTGTGTCTGAACAGCAGAGATAAACACCAGACATACTGTAGAAACCTATAGAAAGGTTTACAGAGCAGACATAATAAATAGTATTCTTTACAGGTTAATTATTGATATAATGTACAACTGATGGTGGAAGAAGTATGGCAGGCTTAAATTGGTTTTCTTCTCTCAGCAGCAAAATAATTAAAAGTGTCCTCTAAAGCGGCAGTGATAGTAAGATTGTTTTCTGATTTATTTCAGACTCACCAGGAAGAGACCATGGGGACAAACGACAGGATGTGAAGAGGAAGCGCAGGTAGTCTTGTTCTATTTCATTGCTCTTTACCACAAACTGGTGCGTCACTTAAATAAAACTAACTGCAAACAAGTCAAACACTAGTCGAGTCACACAGAGACGGTTTTATTGTGTAGTCGGGGGTTAAATGAGCTCTTTATTAATTAATGGTGAAATAATTAATCATGACTGAACTCAGAATGGTGGACGGCCACAAGGTGACGGCTCCAGAGGTGAACGAGATGCAGCAGAAGTCATATATGCAACTGTCATCTTCCACAACATAACAAAGCCAACAATGTGAGACCTGAATGTTTTTTTTTTTTTTTTAATTAACTGATTTTTACTTTGGAGCTTCAAAGACATTTTGTTTAACTTGCAGGAAGCAGCAGGACTCAGGAAATGAAGATGTGATTTATAGCTCAGTGCGCAGGTAATATTCAATAAACACTTGTATATTTCAGTCAGAAATGTTTGATTTTTGCCTAAATTGCTGACGTTTTCCTTGTTTTTCAGGACTCAACAGTTTGAATCATTTATTGAACCGTCATGATTTGGCTGCCGATGCTACAACATTTATAGACACATACATATGTTGAACTCTTAAAAGCCAACTATCCCATTGTCTTTATTAATACTTCAAAAATACAAACACGTTCAATTAAAGTATGAACAATAAAAGAGTGACACATCAAATGATAGTGTCTATTAAACAAAAAAACCTGGAGATAAAGCTTGTTTATATGAATCCTGCTCATCTTGAAATTTAACTGATGATCGGGTTCTATAATATCTGATCTAAATTCAGGATTCTGACAAATCTTTAATTCAATTCAATTCAGTTAATTTATATAGTGCCAAGTCACAACAGAAGTCATCTCAGGGCACTGAACAAAAATATTCATATACATAAAACGTAAGTTAATAACACAATTTATCTGAGGAGCAGACTGCTTTGAATTTAACTTCATCGCAGACTTTCATCTTGAACGAGCATGAAGGCGACAGTGTAAAGGAAAACTCCCTCATGAGGAAGAAACCTTTAGCAGAACCAGACTCAGGACAAGCAGCCATCTGCTTCAACTTTCTGGGTTTGAGATGAACAGGAAGGAGGAACAGATACACAATGGCAGGTCAAGAATCACATGTTAATTTGCCCTCTAGTAATTTAAACCTACAGCAGCATAACAAGCTAACCCTAACTATAGGCTTTATCAAAAAGAAAAGTCTTAAGCCCAGTCTTAAAACTTGACAATGTGTCAGCCTCATGGACAGAAACTGGAAGCTGGTTCCACAAGAGAGGAGCCTGATAACTGAAGCTGCCTCCCATTCTGCTTTTGGAAACTCTAGGAACCACGAGTAAACCTGCAGTCTGAGAGCGAAGTGCTCTGTTAGGAAAATATGGAACAAGATCTCAAATATAAGATGGAGCTAGGTTGTTGAGGGCTTTGTTGGTTAGAAGTAATATTTTGAATTAAATTCTATAAAATTAATGCATAATAAAAAATATTAATCATTTATAAAGTGTTTATAGAGGAATTCATAATTTATCAATAAACTGTTCATTAGCCATCTTTAAGGGTGTGCCTTATTGTAAATAAAGTGGTACCAGTTCACTTACAGTAAGTCAAAATGGCCACCACAGGTAACTTACCATTGAAAACACAACATGGCTGTAACTCAGTCAGTTTTTCAGATACCGAGCTATAATGTGGTGTGATGGTAGCTGAGAGTCTTCACAGCACATACGGAGCAGGACGGTATTTTTCAAAGTTTGACTAAAATGGCTACAGGTGCGCCATTTCTCAACGTAAGATGATTTTGGTGTAAAACTCTGGTCTGAAAGGCTGCAGGTGAAACACATTCCTTCAAGGAATGTAAGTCCTTGATTTTCTTATCTCTTGACACTATAGACTTTAACTTTGAAGTGCTGCTTTCTTTCTAAAGACAAGGGCTTTACCTTGGTATGTTTTTTTTTACTCACTAGTGCTGGTTGTGCATCTATCCTACATTTTTCTGAGAGAAAGAGGGAAACACTAAACATCTTTTGCGACAGAAGACCTTGCTACTTACAGAGAGGAAGTCCAGGACAAAAATAAATAAACTAATAAATGAAACAAGCAGTTCACAAAGGAATTTAAAGCATGCGTTGAACAAAGAGGCCGCAAACTGCGATTTGTGAATTAATTCTCACTTCTGAGGCGTTGCATCGTAAGCGTGCTCATTCTCACACACGTCGGTGCTAGCTTCAAAGTCAGCGTTCTTCCTGACGTCTGTGATCAATTCTTGGCGTTCGCTGTATGTGGCAACTTAATTTCCACTCGTGTCATGACAACTCGAAGACCGCGCGACGTGTCAGAAGGCTTTAGCAATTTGTTTTGTTTGACGCTTGCTTTGGCAGCTCAGTTTCCTGTCAGGGGTTCTGTAGCTGCAGGTTCTGCTTTTTTCTTCTTCTCCTCCTTTTCATGACTACTCACCTCATTTTCCTCTTTCCTCTCCGGCTTCCCTTGTATGGAAAACTTGATTCTTGTGCTCTGGCTCTGTTTTGCTCCTCTGGTGAGTGAGAGGCAGCAGAAGATCAAAGAAATCCTCCATAAAGAAGCTTCATGACATGGCACAGATTTCTCTCAGGGATATAGGCCTATATGCTGTAGACTACAAAGCAGCTCTTCACACTCTTCCCTTGATATTTACCCGTAGTAATTAGTTTTACTGCGAATGCACGGAAATTAGCGTAGGTTTAAAACTTTAAGTGCAGCCATCAAACCCTTGACGGGAAAGACAAAGGCGTAAAATGCAATGGAGACGCGTTTGTGCCTCGGTACAATAAATCTCTCATAATTTGAATTTATTTGAGGAAATATGAGGTGATAAAAAAGGGGATGCAGTATATCAAAGTGATAACATGAAGAAAACTTGGAAGATTGACAGTTCAGCAGTGAGTGGAGTGCAAAAGCCAAACTTTATGTTGGATCCTTGCGGCGTGGCTGTGATTTATTATTGCAAAGCTCTCATGCGGGACAGTTTTTTTTTTTTTTTGGGCATTTTTTTTTTATTAATCTGGCTGAAACGTGTAAGTGCTTCCCTGAGGAATGATTCATCACCATGTTGCTGGGATGCATCCAAAGCTCCACCAACCTCCCAAATGTGTGAACTGCTCGAGCAGCCTGAAATAGTTCGCCCCACCTGGCGTCTTCCTGCTCTCCGCTGTTCATTCGTCTCAGCATCGATTTTAATTGTTGAGGAGCGGGTGGGGGTTGAGCTTTGAGGGATGGATGGTCTGCAGGTAGCGGCGACCGATCTCATTTGTATTTGTTTGGGGTGTACACGTGTAAGCGCGGTTTTATAAGAGCGAACAAGAACTCTCCCTCTTGGTGATGAATGGAGTGCGATTACCTGAGGGGACAGCCAGCCCTAAAAGTCGTGCGTTACCCTTTTCCCAAGCGCAGTAAATTCTGATCCGTGCACGCTGGCAACTGGAGATGTGCATTCTTGGCAAAAACTGCCAATTTGTTCAGCAATTATTCAATTTATTTCAGAATATTTGTGTCAGAGACCTACCCTGCTGCTAAGCTTGCTAGTTGGGGGTAATGGTTTCTTTCACTTTCACCGATCTGATGGATTGACAATGACAGGGTGGGGGTGGAGGAGCTATATAAAGCAAAATAATAAAGCAATATACGATAAGGTGGGTGATAATAAAGCCAAATACTCTACATGTATCATACTGGAGAAAATGTTGTGTTGCATATCTCCCCTTTGTCCTTAATTTTCTGTTCTACAGGCAGTCCTCGAGTTACGAACGAGTTCCGTTCCTACGGCCCGTTCGTAACCCGATTTTGCCGTAAGTCGGAGC
>JARVGQ010000474.1:19950167-19965359 GCA_031762355.1 Hypsolebias martinsi | reverse complement strand
TAATAATAATAATAATAATAATAATAATAATAATAATAATAACTTTTATTTATAATGCACTTTACATACACAACGGATTTCAAAGTGCTACAGTGAATGAACATTGCATACACGTTGCAGTGCAGTATAAGTCGAAATATGTCTAATAAAGTGGAAAAAATATATAAATAAGTCACTTCACTATACTGTATTAGTCACATCTATTATGTGCTACCGCTGACCACCGGAAACATGGGGCGGTGTTGTGCCAAAAATCAATTGGCTGCTACATGGCGGCCACCGGAGCGTGACTTTAACAAGAATTTAACAAGATTAACAAGAATTTAACAAGATTAACACTTAAAAACAATTATTTAGTTGCTCGAAATCATAGTAAATGTGTGTCTCAGTTAAACTTTTCCATAATAAATGCACTTTAATGGTCAAATCAGCTGCATTTCACCTGGGCGGCGTGGCCAAATGCAGCTAATGTGACGTTTGCTCCAGGAGTTCCGGAGCAAGACGAAGGTGTCTTGGTATGGCAAGCCAAGTGTCTCAGTAATAGCCACTTTTACCTATTAATTAGACACTTGGCTTGCCATATTTGTCGAGGGCCCTCTTACAGCTGAAAATGGTAGTTTTTAATATTTTTCATGTCAGAATAAAGTACATCGTCAGATCTCAGCCTAAAATTGGGTTATAAAATTGGGGAAAAAACGTGAATAAGTTGCAGGACATGCAAATTAATGCAAAAAGATGCAACTTATACAACAAAAAGTACAGTAAAATCAGATTTAATTAAAATTTGTCATGCTATGATGCAAAAACTTCATAAAAATGGTTTGTCATTTTCTACACATAATCAATTTGACTGCACTTTTAAAGCATGTCAAAACACATTAAGGTCAGTCATTATTCTTGGATTAAAAAAAAATATATATAGTTTTACCAGAAAATACGCTCTCTATAAGAAGTCTGGGGTGATTTGGTAAACCGACCAGTAAATCAGTCCTAAATTTTTTTTTACGTGTGAGTGGAGTGGGCCATAAGAGTCGTCTTGTGCCTGTGAGTTTCTTTTTTAATTCCTCCTTAAGTAAATATAACATATGCTGCGGGTATTAGGCTCCATCACAATCCCTGGTTATTTGGCAGGCTGTTGCTAATGGAAGCATGGACCTGAGTGGACGTCACAAGCACACGATTGAACAAAGAGCTCCTTTCTGCAGACCAGAAGGTGCTGAAAGGCAGGGTGAGGGTGGCAGGCCTGCATGGAGCACCACTATCATGCTGGGAGTTGTGTACCAAACCATTGGTACAAAGGTGAAGCAAACTTCTGCAGGGGACTTTAACTGTATGGTCACGTCAGCTTAAAGAAGATGCTAAGGAGAACTGTGCTAAATACTCACTAACAAAGAAAAAAACATTCGCAAAATGCTTTTTGCATGTTCATTTAACATTCTTGGAGATTGCTGAAGAAGGTTAAAAAACAGTCAAGCTTCACTCTTAATGGTAATAGTAGTACTAGAACGTAATAAGTAAAAGAACATAGATTAACCAACGCATCATACATTATAGATTTGCTGTGTCAAAGTGGGTTTATTATCCGTCATGTACCTTAATTTAGACCACATGTGCCCACATGCCCTCTGAAATGAAAAAAAAAAAAAAAAAGTGGAGGTAGGTCACAGTTAGTAACTTACATGAACTGCAGCGCTTCATAAAACTCATGTTAATGCTCTCTGCCTCAAGACTTTTCTTTTTTCATTTCAATCTTTGTTTTATAGGGGCAAATGTTTGCCATTAACAAATACTGCACATTATATGTCCTAAAATAATTTATGTAAGCAATCTGTTTATTTTTAAGTACAAATTACAGTACCGGTACTTAAATTGTTGGTATTTTTCTATTTTCAACCACATCAAGCAACAGCTCAGATACCTCATCATACCCCTTATTTTCAGGAAAAAATAAAAATGCAATAAAATAAAAATGTAGACAGAAAAAAAAAAAGTTTAATAACCGAAACTCAAACAGCTGTCAGTGCAGTAAACAAAATTCAAAGATGACTAACATGAGGAGCATGCATGGAACAGGCAAACAAGAATACACAATGACTGGTGGATAACAAACATGTGGAAGGAGTGAAGTAAACACCACTGAGAATAATGAATATGAGGAGCAGGTGAGAATAATTAAATCTGAACAGGAATCAATGAGCGATAGGTAATCGGAAGCTAAAAGAAAACACAAGGAATCTTGACAAGACAACAAGAAAACAGAAAAATAACATAATAATAAAAGGAACTAGAGAAATTGCATTTCCTGTGAAAATGCAGGGTCAGTGCTTATTGCGGAAGAACTTGCTGAAAAGCAGCTGAAATTAGCTAAAACATGCTGAAATGTAGCTTAAATGGAAGAACAAGCTTATGTTAGCAGAAGAAAGCAGAAATACATATTTGCTGAATTAGGTTTAAATTAGCAGAAATTAGCATACAGTTAGGAAATTAGCTAAAAAAAAAAATAGCTGAAATTAGCGCCAAATAAATTGCAGAGAAGAACTGAAAATGCAGACAGAAGCTTAAGTTACCAGAAGGAAGTCGAGAGAGAACATTTTTGTTGAATTAGGCTGAAAAAACGTTGAAATGAGCATAAAACGGCTAAAAGCTGAAACTTGCAAAAATAAGCTGAAAGGAGCATAACAGGCTGAAATTAACAGAAATAAGTTAGAAGAAGCACAAAAATGTTGTAATTAACAGAAAGGATCTGAAAGGAGCACAAAACAGCTGAAATTAGCTGAAAGTAGCTGATTTTTTTTTTTTTTTTTTAATTTACACAAGGCAACCGAAAGAAACTGAACCAGAACAAAATGTGAAAGAAGCAGTAAAATGTTGTAAACAGATCTAAATATCTGATGGATGTAAACTGAGCTCAAGTCATTTTCCATAAAAAAATAAAAAATAAAAAAAAATAGCAGAAAAGGCTAAAATATGTCAAAAAGCTAAAGTTGCACTAAAAACCAAAATTCACAGCAGGATTGTCCTGAAATAGCTGAACATTTAATGATTTGTTGAAATAGCTTGAAAACTGCGGGACGAGAATTATGCCAAAAACATATAAGAAAAACGGATCACAATAGTGTGAATGCTTCACACACATTCACACAATAAAACATCATCATCTGTGTTTCTCAGTTGGTCAAGACAAGTCTGATTGTGGTCGCAGAAAACAGTAAAACTCTGATGCTGTGAACTGGGAGCATTGGTCGTGTTACAGAACAGCTTCAGAGACTTGCACCAGTGGAGCCACTAAAAGTCCCGCCTCACACAGTCTGCTTTTTTGCCTCCTTGTGTTCACAAAGGGGAACTTATCTTAGCCTCCCACCCTCACCGTGTCTCCCCTCCTGCCCAGACTTTCATAATGAGATGGCGTCGATGCCAACCGCTGCATAATAAATACCTGTCTCTACAACCAGGTAAAGGAAACAGAAATCACCTAAAATCCTTCCAGGAGAAGGAGCGTGGGCTGATATTGTTGGCTGAAGGAGAGCAAAGTTCAGCTTAAATTGGGAGGCTTTCTTGTATGTTTCATATTAAGCAGGAACTGCAGGATATTCATATTTTTTCTATATTAAAAAGACAAGTGAACCCTTGATTTTGCATTTAAATGTGCACTTTTATGTTGACGGTGGCATGACAGCTTCTAACAATAACCTGATACATTTTTATATTGAGCAGTTTATTGTTAGCAATCAGCTTGTTTATGAGAGAGTACATCCACCGGTTTGCAGCCAATACATGTGGTCACCTCTCTCATTTCAAAAAACAAAGTCTAAAAAAAAAAAATGTCTGAAACTAATTTCTCTTATTGTGTCTGAGCTACAAAAGCCAAGAGGGCTGGATCTGTCACCAGCAGAGAGTACTGTAAAATGTTACGCTTCCTCTTGGCTGGTCTTTACAAGAGCGGCGCACAGAGGCCACACACAGCTCTGAGAGATCCAGCAACGAGAGTAAATAAACCAGAGCTGAGCCATCCCTGACACCATGTGTGGATGTGTGTCGTGCAGACTGGTAGGAAAACAAAGCTGTGTCAAGCTTGATCTCCACCTCACCTCACCTTTTTTTTTTTGTAGGTTGTTTGTGGTGGTTCACGTAGCAAATGGCTTCCCTCTGAGGTCATAATAGAGCAAAACGCAACCGTGTTTCCAAAATAAGGGCGACTGTTCCCCAAAAGTTATAAGAATTGAGGACAAAAGTGTGCAAATTCTTTAAATTCACTTTTGCAGGCCAATTCCAAAATATAACATATGATGATTACATTAAAAATGAAGAAATTTAGGATTTCATCATTCACATCAGGTAAAATTATGTGTATTATTAACAGAATCAATAAGTATGAATGCATATCCACTGCTTTCTCCTTCAAAAGTCCAATTCCAATAGCCCATTTCTCATCAAAAGGTCCTGGTTTCTAAGATCTAATGCAGATCTTGTGAATCTGGGCTACATCCTAGCCAGCATGGCATCATTTATATGTCTTTAGCTCATTATATACACTGAGCTGGCTGCACCAGGGGTTCAGTCCCTGCTCTTCAATTCCAAAATTCCAAGATTGAGCAACAAAACAGAAACACTGTGCCAAACAAACAGCTAACAGAAGAGCACAGCCCTAGGAACAACCGAGATGCTACACAGAACCCTGAAGCTCCCAGACCACTGGTAGAGGACCTGGTGTTGAAAAGAAAAGTGCAGCCGCCAATGTGGTAAAAGCGGAGCAAGCTCAAGAGTTTCTATATATTAATCTTTTTGTAGCTTAAAAGTAAAAAAAAAAAAAAAAAACTATTCAAAATAGAACAATATATGCCCCATTTTAACATGTTTTTTATGAGTTGGCAAAGTTTTTATTTTTATTTTTTATTAACCTTTATTTTACCAGGCAAGTCCCATTGAGATCATCAATGGAGGCCTGGGGCATCCTAACATGCTTGTCATGGACTGTGGGAAGAAACCAAGTACCCAGAGTCAACACGAGGAGAACATGCAAAGCTCAATCTGCCAGGTCCAAACCAGGGATTGAACCCAGGACCTTACTGCTCTCAGGCAACACCGTATTGCCAAAATTAAACATAATTTTTGCACTGGCAGTTAAAACCTGACAAGTTTTAAGGTTAAATATAATCTTAAAGAAAACTGCTGAAGTGTGAACGTACAGACTCTTAATGGAAAACTTTAGACTGTTCATTCTGGATGTAAAAGCGTTACTAGAGGTTAACAGTTATTGCCCATCCTTGTTAATGATACAATAAAATGTAATGTGATATAGAACTATACAACACAAAACAAAGTGCAACGTCATGTGAAATACTTTATTATCTCTGTCTCTGTGTAACGTCCCAACAGCTGCCTTCATACACTGAACATAATTACCTCCTTAAAAATAGATACATTTTCTGTAAAAACTAAAAGTAGTGCAGTATTATAATTACCGTATTTTTCAGACTATAAGGCGCACTTAAAATCTTTTAATTTTCTCAAAAATTATCAGTGAGCCTTATAATCAGGTGCATCTTATGAATACATTCTGGTTGTGCTTACTGACCTCAAACCAATTTTATGTGGTTATTGTGAATGAGTTGAATAAAGTTTGACTTATCTGACTATATTTTTATTTATTTATTTATTTATTTATTTATTTATTGCTTAATGCGCCTTAAGGACCTGTTCATTGATATTGCACCTTATAACCCGTTTAGGCTTTTTTATTTTTGAAGTGGAACCATAACTGAGTTTACCTTTAAGGGTTTTGTACATTTTTCCAGAAAGAAGGAGTTCCAATTTTGATTGACAGACATGTGGGGGTCCAACAAAACATTTTTGCATCTCGTTTGGTACAGACTATCGCGAATGTCCTGGCAGAAGACACTTGGAGTGCTGCACATCACCTTTGTGGCAGACGGTTTTAGATCCAAGGGCTTAAACTTGTAGCTCTGCAGAGACCCAGCTGAACCTTATACTGTTTATCTCTGTTCAGCCTTAGATTACATCCAAATTTTTAATGTTCATGTTAGTGCCAATCAAGACGTTTTGTTTACGTTTAGGAGAGACCCTTTAACGTGCAGCCGAGCTCAGTCCATCTGCAGGTTCTCTGTAAATGTCACAAGGTGCCGGAGCACATTCACCTTACAGTGGCCTTGAGCGAAGCAAGCCATCATCACGGGGATTGAGAGTGACAACGCTGACGTTACAACAACTACACTCTGAAATATCCATAATCTGTGTTCCCAAACAGGATTTGCTTCCAAATTGCTCCAGTGACTTCTGTTTGTTGTCGCCCGAAGGCGTGCATAGACTTTAAATAAACACAGCTTTGATAAGGTAGGGGCCAGACGGTGCCCTTTGACCTATAGCAGTTCCGATCGGGGTCCTAGGGCATGAGGTTCACCAGATGACATAAGCATAGCTCTTAAATTAGCGGAGGGTTTTAACATAGGGCAGTTTATAAACACTGTGAGTGGATGAGGGGGTGCAGGTAGGAAATTGTCTTTGTCCTGAATGTTGACCAGAAGGTTCAGAAGCAGCGAGGAAGCTCAGCTCGATTGCTTTAGTATTACTGTGATTATTTCCAAGCAACAGCGTTCACATTTTCAGCCTCTTATACTTCACAAATACTCATTTTTTTAATTAAATGATTACATCCTTAAAATATGTCACAGTTCTTCTTTTAAGAAAATCAATTTGGCGTCTGAGTCTTATATTCACCACCTTCTTGCTCTCACAGAACACAAATGTTCTTCTTCAAAGTTTGTATACACACCCCTTTTTTTTTTTAAAATTAAAGCCGTTTCCCAAAACATCCAAAGGTAAATTGGAGAAAATAACTTTATATTATATAAACAGTTCCTTACAGAATAAGAGACCTTGGGTTATTTGAAGTGAATGAGGCCATAGCTGCAGCCAGCCCGTGGTACTCTGAACCCTCTTTGTAGGCAGTCGGGCACTCACCAAACCACAAATTATCATTGGAGCAGGACTGACCTCCTGCACCAGAACCAGGCCCACCCCAGCCTCTCCGAAAGCTCTGGATTTATGGCATGTTTCCAAATAAACACGCCTGCAGGGTGTGGCAGAGAGGAGCTGTGGCTGAGCATGAATCTGAGTCAGACCTGACATTTGTGTGAGTGATGTATTTCACTGTTGCACCCACACACAAACAGAGTAAATAAAAAAAATATTTTTTTATGATCACTTTATCTCTTTAACATTAACTCCGTTTTTCTACTTCCAACTTTCTCTCTTCTTGAGGCAGTGATTTTTTTTTTCTCTACTTCTTCATGGCAAATGAAACATGCTGGAAAGTAAACACGGCTCAGAACTGTTTACTTTTGTTTCAGTAAAACTTCTGGCCTGTACAGGGCTCGCTCTTATACCGTTAGAGCTCCGAGTGGAAAAACTTCCCTGCAGCTCCGTGTCATTTGTAACCTTCTACCAGGGTGGGATTGCTCATTTTAATATTCCCCTGCCCACAATTAGAGGCATTCCTGCTTCCACTGGTACTTTTGTGTGCTTTTTACCAACTATTAATAACGAAATGTCAGAGGGCCTATTCATAAACTGTTGTTAATATACTGCATGCAGTTCATTCTAGGCTTAACGCTGAAGTCGGAGGAATAAGAAAATAATGTTTAAAATGAAGAGAAAGACTGACTTTTCAAATTTTGGTCAGTTTAATCATTTTATTAAAGCTATAACAGAAAAAAAGAACAGCCCTGAATGGAAATGATTTTACAATTTCAGCTGCTATAAAGCAAAACTGAGCATTTATTGATACATCGAAAACTATGCAATGTCTTGCTATGACAGTGAGTGCAGTGCTGAAACAGTGAATTGTATTTCCTGCGCCTCTCTGTTGCAGGGGAGTTCATTTTTGCCGGTGTGCTGTAGGTGGTGTCAGCCTATAATTCAGCGTGCACCAGCCAAGACTAAGATTCTGCTCTGGCATACTGTGTTGATGACATCAGTGATTTGTCACTCTGCAGGCACATGGTGATTTATGGGTTTTCCCATGCAGCAGAAAGGCCCATTGGTGTTTCTTTATTGCACTTAAAGACTACTTCTTTAAAAAAAAAAGCAGAGATTACAGCATAATGCATGCTTGAGAATGAGCTGCAGGTTGAGCAAATATGGGGTGTTTTATACTAATAAAGTAGCTGGGTTATGGGTAAATGTTTATATTATTTTACAGCTCGCCTTGAGGAGGGAAAGAGATTTCCATTAATAACCAGGGTGATGAATGTGAGTAATTACATTTTACAGTAAAACATACTTCACCCCCTAAAGCTTCACACTCAGGCTCGTTTGGATTTCCTTCTCATTTAATAATGTTAAAAAGGCCTGTGAAAAAATTTTTTTTTGAGAGCTGCTTGTCTGTTTGTGCGTTCGCAACAAAAATTAAACAACTTTACACGTAAGGATTTACAGAAAATCCTTTAAAATTGCACGTTTTGAATACAGGAGTGTGAAATTCACATGCTTCTCCTTTCTCTGTGCTGATGCTACTGGCTGTTGAGGGATGACCACACAATCGACGGACTGATCGAGGAAGAAAAGTGTCCCTTTGATATCAAATGGTGCTTTTAGGCTCGGTAATTACCCAAACTGTCACCTTGGGATGTTAAGCACTGATGGATAACCTGCTTGCCAGGCGATAGGCAGGTTTTTGTATATTTGCCCAGCGAGTGATTTGCAGAAAGACATCCTTGTAAAGGCCACCGGCATTGCTCTCCGAGGGCACTCCGAGTGCTGACACACAATGTCTATCAACTCCAGCGTTGCTGTCAGCGCAGCGCGCAGCATTCTTGCCAACCAGGTCTCTCCTGCTGCCCGCCCTTGTTGTACAGTATTACCGAGAAACAGCAAACCATGAGGCGCACAAAGATTTCTTTAAGCTGGCACAGACGTAAACTCTGTTTGATTGCACTCAGACTGAGCGTTGAAGGATCTTCCCCACCTGGGATATAAATCAAATAAATGTTGCATGTTGGCACGTGTGGATCCTGCATGAGGATGTTTTTCCTGAGTGAAAGCTGATTGTTTATATGTTGGCGTGTTCCTGGGTTGAGGTAAGGATGCCCTCTCAGCTTAAAACAAAGAAAAAATACATCTGTAGGGTTAAAAGTTGTGTTAATACAGTTCTTTAAATGGAGTAATAAAAAAATAAAGCGATCTTCAAGGCTTCAAGAGCAGATCCATGAGAGGTTCATAGCCCAGTAGGCCTTGAACAGTGAGCTGTATAAAGTCCTGATAGGGAGGATCAACTGAACGGTTGTCAGCATTAAATTGATGAGTCTCGAGAGCATCAGTGTTGATGGTAGAAGCGTTCACGTCAGCTCCGAGGGCAGGAGGCAGCCTTTACTGGGAGTCCCATCTCCATGGTGAGTCTGGGAGCAGTTAAAGGCGTTCATTAATCATAGTCCTAATTTGTTTTCACACTGCTGCGCTGACACTGACTGAATATTATTACACCGTCAATACGGAGGGAATCTCAGTGTTTGCAGTTGTCATTTTCTATGCGGCTGTTGTGTCTCAATGTGTTTTGGCTGTTTGAGGTTAAATGTTATTCCCTGAACTTGATTTTAAAGGTGGAATTGTTAGTTAGGAGTAAAGATTGAAACCATTCATAACAAACTAACTCTGATATTCATGTAAAAAGTGGTCATGAGCAGTTGAACGTTAAGCTTTAAAGAAGCTGAAAGTCCTGGCAGTTCCAGTTTTAAGATTTCTTTTTTTGGGGGTACGTTTTATATCACATTAAATTGCTATTTTGAAGCGTGGTTCTGTAGAGATGTTATAAAACTGTTAATATCTTATCTGTTGCAGAATGACCTCTATTAAACTAACAGAGTTTAATTCTGACCAGATTGATGTTAGCCTGAGCAGGACCAAGAACTTGTGAAGTGCTGCTGTTTCATTCATTCATTCCATTTAACCTTTATTTATACAGGTTAGTCTCAATGAGGCTGGGGGACTCATTTACAAGAGAGACCTGTTTTATAACAAAGAGTGATGACAACAAAGACACAAAAGACAATCATAAAAGAAAGCAAGTAAATTGAAAAGAATAAATGAAAGAAAATGGTATTAAAAAGCAAAAAAAAAAAAACAGCTAGATTGTAAAGTGATGTAGAATAGATCTGCAAACCATTCTTTAACAGGTATCTCTTGTAAATGAGTCCTCAAGGCTCAATGGGAAATAACCTGTATAAATAAAGGTTGAATAGTAAAAATAAAAAAATACTGGAACACTAAAAACAGGAACATGTCTGCATTGGTTTTTGCCATGAACATAGGAGTTTTTTTGAAACCACTTAGAGAGGTCAAGGTCGAGAGCTTCAGCTCTTTTTGCAAGATATTCCAGGAAACAGGAGCAGAGTAGGAGAAGGCCCTTTACCTATTTCAGTCCACACTGAGGTAACACTGCAGGTAATAATGTCCTGAGACCGTACACTGCAGCTGCACTCACACAGTGACATATAGTCAAAGTCAAAGTTTCTTTATTTGTCATATGCACCACATGAGGTACATGTGGTGGAATGAAATTGTGTGCACAGGTTCCCAGTTACATCCAACTAAAGTATAAAATGTAAAAGAAAAACCGTAATAAGAGCTAAGATATGAACTAAGAAATACGTTAATCTAAAAATACGCTAAGCACTAGCAATGCAGAAACAATACGCCAAACAGCAGCATGTGCTATGTAAGAGATGTAAGAAGACAACAGACCAAATGAATGAAAGTGATTTAAAGATGAAAATGTACCAGTGAGAGAGTCTGTGTGAAGTTAACCAGTGAATACAGGGTGCAATGGTGGGTACGTTAATTGCAGCCAGTTATGAATCTTAGCATTCCGATAGACAACGTTCAACATGCGCAGGGTGCTAAAACAATGACAAGACCTTCATAAATATTTTTGCACTTTTTTGTTTTCACCATAAAGTTTCATAATGCCATCAGTTTTGCACCACACAGGATTTAACATAGATTTTTATGATCATTCAAGGTCAAGATCAGAACACAGCTGGAACTAAACTTTTTGTCTCCAAACTGAGCTTGTTCAAAGAGCTATCTACAACAGATAAGATATTAATTGTTCATAATCTTTCTACAAAACCCCCTTTCAAAAGATCTGAAAGAGCCTTTTAATTACTTGTTTTATTTTTTTGACTGTAGTTTCATTCATCAGAATAATGTTTGCTACCATGTCACATCAAGTCATATAATCTTAACCTTTATCCTTTTAGATGGTTGGCCCTGGTACAAAATAGTTTTTTTATTTTTATAACAGAATTATATTTTAAAAGAAACAGATAATATTTAGCTTTTCATCTGAAATAAAATTAATTTTCACTGTGTAATTCGGCACATTTGCCTTTCTTTTTAAACATTTATTACAAATGTAAATACTGCTACAAATGAACCATATTAGATTGAGGCTACCTGTAACAAATTTACCAGTTTTGTTAATATACGGCCTTTACTCACATAAGTTACCGTTTCTTTCAAAGCCTTGCTTTCTGGAAAAGTAAAAAGTGAAAGCTGAGAAAGTGAAAGACCTTATTGTTTGGCTTCACCAGTAGCAGATAAGGCTAAAGGTTGCCATGGATTCTCAGCCACCTGGAGCCAGAGTCCAATTTAGGAAAACCACAAAGTCAACATGGACGTGTGCTACGGTTGGGAGAGAATTGAAAAGCGTTGTGATTATATAGGCCATAATCACAAGTCAAAATATATAAAGTAAAAGCCCCCACGGATACAGTGACACATCATCATTAATTGCCATCAGTTCAGGTAAACTATCACAATGATGCATATAGAGTATATATAATGTGAGACTGTCACTACTGCAGAAACCATATCCTTCTAGTTAACCAAAGGGCTGTGCATGCTTACTCTTAAATGCTTTAAATCAACCACATCTTTCTGAGCAGAGACATTAAGCTAATATCACACACACACAAATGTCTTTCAGGAAAACTAAGAGGCAGGGTTAGTCTGTCAGGATGTTAGACTGTGGAAACAGAAAAAAGAAAAAATATGGGTTTTAGTCTTGTGTTTGAGAAATTGCAGCCAAAGTATTACCTCATGCATTAACCACAGTGACCTTTCATTCATATTCATGCAGCTTACGCTTCCCAGAAAGAAAGAAATAAATGCAGCAGCTGGATGTTAACATGAGTTAGTGTCTTATATTTTATTTATATTTAACTCTAATCCATGCAGTCTATTAATAATAGAAAACGTAATATATGTGTAACATGTCTCGGTTTATTTTCAAACCCATAACAGCTACCAGAAGTTTGAGCAAAGCTTTTATCTTTAAATGTTAACAGATTAGCATGACAAGGTTTAGACTATGCTTAGACAAATTTATTTTTATTCTAAATACCTTGGTGGATTAAAGATGACCCAAAAGACAGAAAAACTGCTTAACATTTAAAACAACACCAGAATGACTAGAATTTTAATTTAATTCAGTTTATTTATAAAGCGCCAAGTCTCAACAGAAGTCATCTCATGGCACTGAACAGAAACATTCACATCCATAAAAAAGCCAATTAAAAAAAGTTTTCTAACTAAGGAAGGAAGCCAGCAGACTCATTGAATCTTCACTTCGTCACAGTCTCCCATCCTGAGCAAGTACAAAGGCAACAGTGGAAAGGAAAAACTCCCATTTAACAGGAAGAAACCTCCAGCAGAACCAGGCTCAGGACAAGCTACTTCGACTGGCTGGGTTTGCGAGGACAGGAAGGAGAAGCAAACAAGCACAGAATGGCAGGTCCAAGTGTAAGGTGCATGTGTGCCCCTATTGGAAGAAAGACAAAAAACATGTCAAGGATAGAAATAATTACTAATGCAAAACAGGTAGAGTAGAATACAGCAGCAGAGTGAAGTCAAGTCGTCAAGTCAGATTCATTTATAGAGCACATTTAAAATAGAAACTGTTACCAAAGTGCTAAACATGTACATGACATGTACAGGAAGCCAGTGAAGGGAGGACAGAATTGGGGAAATGTGCTCAAACCTGCGAGTTCCTGTTAAAAGCCGAGCTGCAGTATTTTGTACGAGCTAGAGACGTGACATCGAAGCCTGACTAACCCAACATAAAGCGAGTTGCAGTAGTCCAGCCGGGTTGTAATGAATGCATGAACTAATTTTTCAAGGTCGGATCTGGACAGAACAGATTTAAGCTTAGCTATCTGCCTTAGCTGAAATAAGCTTTTTTTTTTTTAGAACAGAGTTGATCTGCTTAGTAAACTTAAAGTCCGAGTCTAACACTACCTGATTGGTAACTGGCTGCTTTAGATGTGGCTGAAGGGAGTTCAGGTTTACAGGATCAGTGACTGTGGCAGAGCTTGGATTAATGACCTAAGTCTTCTGATCTTTAAAACTCAAGAAGTTTGCAGCCATTCAAGTCTTGATGTCATCAAGACATTTTAGCAAAGGGTGGATGGAGCAGGAACTGTTAGGTTTTAAAGGCAAATAAATCTGAGATTCAATGGTGTAACATTGAAACAAAATACTACGAATCCTCAGGATTGAGCCCAAAGGGAGCACATACAATGAGAACAGAAGAGGTCCAAGAATGGAGCCTTGCAGGACCCCACAGGAAAGAGGGACAGAAGTAGATAAATGATTGCCAAAGTTAACACAAAACTCCTGTCACTCAGATATGAACCGAACCATTCTAGTGCCACATCTGTGATCCCAACCCAATGTTCTAGCTGTGACATAAGGTAAGAAGAAATGTGGTCAGTTTGTCCTCCTGCAGTCTAAGCCTATAGCAGCATAACTAAGGGATTGTTCAGGAAACCCAAGCCAACAGGATTTATCAAAAAGGAAAGACAAGCCTAATCTTTAAAGCAGACAATGTGTCAACCTCACTGACAAAAACTGGAAGTTGGTTCCACAAGAGAGGAGCCAGATAACAAAGCTTTTCCTCCCATTCTGCTTTTGGACACTCTAGAAACCACAAGTAAACCTGCAGTCTGAGAGCAAAGTGCTATAGGAAACTATGGAACAATGTAATATAAGATGGACCTAGGTTGTTGAGAACTTTGTAGGTTAGAAGTAAGACTGTCCAGAATTAATGTCCAGACATAGATTTGAACAAACTCTAAAGAAATGATAGATGTCTAAGAATTTAAACAGGTATAGTCTTTAAACATATTTTTAAACATCATTTCAGCTTTATCAAATAGTAGGAAAAGTTTTTTTTTTCTGTAAAAGCAAAGTCTGTTATTTTCTGCCATATAATTTTGAAACTGTTTTATTTGTTTTATCTTTAACTTTTCCACATTTTAATATTCTGTTTGTTCCTTTTTATTATTAACTTTTAATGTCTTATATTGCTGTCTTTAAAATTGAAACTTTTTGTTCTTACTGACTCACCCCTCTTACTGACCTCAGACACAAAAACAGCTACAGCTTCGTCATTTTTTACAAATATTGATCTAAAGTCTTGTGTGGCAGTACAAAGTAGCTGAGCGTAATCCCAAGCACATACTCTGAGAGTTAATGAACTGAATGACATCTTCATTTGCAAACTTAGCATTGAATGAGATGGGCAACCTGCTACCGTATTTTTCAGACTATAAGGCACACTAGATTATAAGGTGCAATAAACGAAACAAAACAGTCAGATAAGTCAAACTTTATTCAACTCATTCACAATAATTTTCAACATTGTTCAGTTGTACCATGTAAAATCAGTTCGAGGTCAGTAAGCACAACCAGAATTGATACATAAGGTGCACTGGATTATAAGGCTTAAGGCTCCAGTATAGCTCTGCGTAAGGCCGTACGCCGCTCTACGCCGTCCGTACGCAGAGGCAGATGCGTAGCCCCGCAGGGCATGTACGCGCAAAGCTCAAATTTTACGACCGCATACGCAAACGCGGTGTCTCACAATAAACTTCCCGGCGCCGGAATGTTTTTTGTCTGCGACACCAATGTATTAAATTCCCCTTCTTCGTCCCTGATCTGGTCTTTTCTTTTGTTTTTTTGCCAAAAGTCAACTGATCGCTTCCTCCTCCGTTGACTCCATAACTGAAATGATGAGACATGAATGAATTTGTCACGAGCGAATTAAAATCAGGTCCAGCGTGGCTGCGGGAGGTTCTGGAGATTTCCTGGTGTGCTGGTCTGATGTGTGGGCTGCAG
>JARVGQ010000474.1:19927379-19940680 GCA_031762355.1 Hypsolebias martinsi | reverse complement strand
CAGTCTGTGCTAAAAGCCAGTGAGTAAAAATGTGTTTTTAGAAGAGTTTTAAAACTGGACAGTGAAGGGGCTTGTCTTCTGTTTAACTTTGTTTCAGTCAGGGAACTGCAAATTGTGGCAACAGCTTGTGGGGCTGGGGGTGGGAGGATTAATTATGTTGTCTCAGTTTAGTTGATTCATTTACATTTTTTTGCTGTTGGAGTTTTGTTGCATTCTGAATTTGCTGCTTCTTTAGTCAACGTTCACTGTCATTTACTGTAATTAAAAGTATATTTTACTCAGTTTAAATTACAAGATGAAGAGCTACTTTTTGGAGAACAAGCTAAAATGATCAACTTTGGACACTTCAAATTGTAACAGAAGCTAAAGGCTCAACTCAAAGATGTGCATGACTCCAACATCAGTTTATACATTTTGTAATATGTTAGTTTTTATCCAATATTAATTACTATTATCACTGACTTTCTGGTCTGTTTTTTTTTTTTTTTAGTTTTTAAAATAGTATGGCCTGTAAATAATAAAGTGATATTAAAACTGCAGTTTTAATTTTTTTTTGTAATGTTATTTTCACGATCTACAGTCAAAATTAATGCTGGTTTAATTGTATACATCAATCATATTTGTTTTAATTATATACATTTAATAATATTTAAATTATTACAGTATTTGTAATAGTTTCACAGAATTACCTTATTTTTTTCTTCTTCTTTCGGCTGCTCCCTTCTTCAGGGGTCGCCACAGGGAACTGAGTCGCATGAAGACTTGGCAATTATTTTTATGCCAAATGCCCTTCCTGATGCAACCACAGACCACCGAGCTACCACAACCCTCTATGTGGAGTAGAGAGCTGCTATCTATGGTGCCCAGGGAAACAGTTGGGGGTTAAAGGCCTTGCTCAAGGGCCCAGATTCGGGCAAGTGAGGGTGAAAGTACCTGATGTGATCACAAATAAAAATGAAAGCATTAATTTGTTAATTTTCTATTTTTTTTATTCAGCTCAGGGTTCTAGGAATCTGTCAGGAGGCAGAGTTAAAAACCCAGCACTGATCACCAGAACCACATGATGACAAGAAAGTTTACACTTGCTCCTGAGATCCATAGAAACACCAATATCACTTTGTTCATGAAAAATTTAAAAAATTGGACCTGAACTCACAAGATCACCCCAATATCCAGTGTTTGAACCACCTTCAGAACGTGCAGAGGGAAAAATCATCAGCATATTTTAATTAAGCCATGACAACAGCACTTCCAGCAGGAGTGATCATATTATGTTTGCTCTTTTTGTTATGGAAACCTCACTGTGGCCTTTTAATGGGAATCCCAGCTCTGTCCTTCTTCAGCAGCTGCTGGAGGGATCATCGTCTGTGTCTGCAGGGCACCCGCTGCGAAGCCCGAGCACCATGGGCCAAGCTCTCCGAGATAATTTCCATAAATATGAATAATTGCCTTTTTTCTCCCCCTTTGGTAAAGTTCCCTAGAGGAGAACATGAGGATAAATGCAAATGCCATGACATCAACAGACCAATAAGTTATCTACAAATGTGTTTCTGGATTTACGGACATTTGTTTATTGCTGCTTAGCAGCAAAAGCCAACGTTTTAATGAGGGCAATTCTTGACCACCTGCCTTGTAACAACTTCCTTATGAAAAGTAAAAAGAAAATTACATGTTTTATGTATTTAGAGGGAATAACTCACATGCTGGAAAGCTGATGTATTTAAAACAATATAGAACAACACAAAGATTATGGGGTTTGCTCATTTTAGCATTGTTCTTTTAATTTATTATTATTATTATTATTATCACATCCAATAACGGTATAAAGCTGAAATTAATCCGTAATTTAAGTAATTTATCTCGGTTTGTGATTGGGATGCCTTTGAAAACATAAAACGCAATGAAACATGAAAAATCAAAAATCTAAGTAATGCAGTTTATTATACTGTAACATGTCTATAAAGCCAGAACTCGTGACATGACCTTAATAAAACACCAAATCCCTCAAATGCTATTATTATTTTCATATTTTTCTTTCTCGTGTTTTATTGCCTCTCAACAGTAATAAAATATTCTGGCATTATGCTCCATTTCATTCAAGACTACCATTGTGTTATGGTTTCTGTTTTGGTTGCACAGTAAACTACGTGTGACTGTATTTAAGCACAATTAAGTTCACACAAAAAGGTCTGCAGGGGTCAGAGTCTGGCTGTGTTGAAATAAAAACCTATGGTGGCTAAACTAGGAAAAATAAGTCTTGTTTTTTTATGTATAAAAAGCGCAAAAAAGTATCTTGCTTAACATAGTCAGTGTAAAAAACAAGTTTTTCACCTATTTAGAAGTTATTTATTCACCTGCAAATATATGTGCTTTATTTTAAATACATTTTTTCACATGGTTTGTAGTTTTGTCCTCAACCTTTATATCTTCTCTTCATCCCATCCACTCGCTGCAAGTTTAGCTCCTCCGAGGAAACTATTAATAAAATCCTGACATCCAGCTTCCTTTTTCTCATTACTGATTACACCTCAGAGTTTTTCAATGCAACTTTGCCGTTCACCTCAAGACCGGTGCAGAACAAGGTTAGGAAACCTCTGAGCTGTAAATTAACTGCACACGTTATCTATAGCCTTAATTTGATCAGTGTTTCTGTGCAGAAACTTTGGTGAGGCCTCCTTCGCAGGAAATGATAAAAGAGAAGAGACGGACCTTAATGTTTTTACCATCATTTCAAATCCCAGCATGGTCTAGAATCTAATCGGTGCTTATATTTCTCTTTGCTTGCTTTAAATGGCAGCTTAGAGATTAATTTGCAAATAAATAGATATAATATTGTATAAAATAAAAAATAAAAAAATGGAGCAATAATTTTAAATTGCAATGGTTCACTCTTTTTCTAAGCAAAAAGCACCAATATAAAGTACATGACATTGGGTTTTTTATTATTTTAATTTTTTTTTTGCTGCGGTCCCTTTGAGGTCAGCTTTTAAGCACGGCATGCCCAGAACAAAACACCATTGTCTCGTGGCTGTTTTAAGACTTAGTATGAGCAAATGATGTGTAGCAATGGCAGCATAAATCAGAAAGACTGAATTTAAAGGACAACCTTTCCTTCTCTCATGAAGCTGAAGGATTCACATGCACAGAAACCACTTTAAATCATTTTGCGTCCATAATCTTCCTGTTAGGAACTGTTGGAAATCATGCAAACGTTCAAAAGACACTTATATTACACTTTTGTCGCACATTTAGCTGTGCATGTAAAGGGTTACGATAGACAATTTACAACAAATCTTTGTCAATCATGGAAATGCTTTGCATCAAGCAAAAATGGCTGCATCATACAGTATTTAATTTATTTACAGACATGAAGCTAAAGTTTGGTTTACTAGTAGCTGAGAGTCATTAAGAACACACACTCCAAAAGCAAACAGATCATGCAATGTTGACCTGTTGGTGCTGCTATTTTTCAAGATTTGATCAACATGACATACATCGGGCATTTCTCAACACAAGATTTGTCTAAAACTCTGGCATGAGGAATGATGGGCAATATGCATTCCTTCATTTCCTTTTCATTCAACCTTTATTTATACAGGTAAGTCTCAATGAGCCTCGAGGACTCACTTACATGTTCATTCCACACTGAGCGAACACTGCAGGTAATAATGTCCTGAGAGTGCATGTTGTATTTGCACTCACGCAGTGACATGTAGGAAGAGGTGTATAAAGGCAACAGACCTATAAGTGATTTAAAGATGAAAATGTACCAGTGAGAGAGTTTATGTGAAGTTAATGATGTCCAGTTAACCAGTGAATACTGGGTGTAGTGATGGGTACGGTAGTTACAGCCAGTTATGAATCTTAGGCAGTGTCCAACATCTGCAAGGTGCTTGTAGGGGCATTCATGTACCGTAAATAATGTCACTGTAGTCAATGGAGGGAAGGAAAGTCACAGCTACAAGGCGTTTCCTAACATTCAGAGTTAGACACGATCTATTTCTGAAAAAGAAACCCAGTTTAACTCTCAGTTTCTTCACCAAATTTTCGACATGATGCTTTAAAGAGAGATGCAAATTGACCAAGATACCCAAGTATTTGTAGGAATCGACAAACTCAAAAGGAGCGCCATTTGAGGATAAAATTGAAGGAAGAACTGCTGGGACCGACTTCCTGTTTGAAAACAACATCCCTTTGGTTTTGTCGGTGATTTGAACAAGTTTGAAATGGAACAAGTCTGACTGGATGATGTCAAAAGTGAACTGCAAAAGAAAACCTGGAAAACCTTAGCAAATGTTCTAACTCGACAATAAACAACTGCGTCATCAGCATAACAATTTAAAGAAGCATCAGGGATGATCTGTTCTACATTACCAATGTAGATTGTAAAGAGGGTGGGTCCTAAGACTGAGCCTTGTGGTACACCATTGCTAACCGTTAAATAACTGGAAGAAGTACCACGACCTGAGTGATAGTTAGTGAACCAACTAATGGTCTGAGTTGAGGAACTAATTTCTGAGAGCTTATGACATATGTCATGAGCCACAGTGTCAAAAGCTTTAGACAGCTCTAAATGAAGTGCTGCACAATAATCCTTAGCATCCATCAACGGCATCATTAAAACCTTCAGTGAAGCAGTAATTGTGTTGTGTTGTTTCCTGAAACCAGATTGGTAGAGAGAGGTATAGATGTTACATTAGACCAAATACTTTTTGATTTGAGTTTATCAGTTTTTCTAGAACTTTGGCTAAAATACAGAGTTTAGAAATAGTTTGATAATTGTTCTTTAACAATTTGCAGCATATTTGTAGTCTTGATTTTCCTTTGTTTTACCTTAAAAGAGCAATGCAAAACTGGTCACTTGTGTCTCTTATAAGAAACTCGTTCTGTGTCCACATGCAGAAGTTTTACATCCATGCCTGGCTCTGACGGCGTTGTTAAAAAAGAACTAGGTATAAAAGCCTTCTTTCATCGGTAATTGATAGGTGCTTGTTTTGGTTCAGCGGCCTTCTGTCACTCTTGCCACTATGCGTTAGGCATATATCAGAGCTGAAGCAGAGTGTGAAAGTCGGGAGATGGTGGAAACAAGTGTGTCATGACCAGAAAGAGTGGCGCAAAAAGCCATGCTTGTCAGGATGACTAATAGCCTGGGGCAACAGGTCTCACTGTGGGGTGTTAACAATCAGCCGGGCCTCGGGTCGTTGCCTGACAGCCGGCCACATGACTTGGATATGAGCTGGTCACCTGCACCTTGGTAGCCTTAACAGGACCTTTGTTTCAACCAGCTTTGTTTTGAACCTTTTACACTGTAAAGAAACGGCTCCGATCACATCATTAACTTGATCAAAACAATAAGTTGTGAAACCGTACGAAACACATTTGTAGCTACACATCAGGTCAAATTACATAGGGCATTTATTCTCTTTGCTGAAAGTGAGAATTTTTATTTGACAAGTCAGCTCAGAACGCAGTTCATCAGTTCAAAGTGACATTTACACCCCCATTCAACCATAGCAGGTAAAAAAAGAGAAGCATGTCAGCAAAAAACAAAAAGAAGTTAGTTTAGATCATCAGAAATGCATAGTCTCCATTCACGTTGTTTAGATTGACTTATAAAGCTGAAGCAGAACTTCTAAAACTCGATGTGTTGCAAAATCCTGAACGCTACAAAATAATTTGAATCTATATTTGGAGCAGAAAAACACGTTTTATTCATTAATTACTTGTCATGGAAGCGTAGCTAAGACAATCTGAAAAGTGCAGACAGGCACAGGCTGGACCACTTTGGCAGACGCCTTAGTGAAAACCGAGACACTTGTCAGTTGGCCAGCTTCCTGTAAAGTGTGAATTCGCTTTCAGTGAATGAGCCTTAGTCTTTCGTAGAACTAGTTCTGTCAGTGTGCAGAGGAAAGATAGACATCTTGAATAAAAAAGAAAAAAAAAATACTACCTGGACTCAATTTGCGTCATAATTTCCTGAAAGAAGAAGAAGAAGGAAAAAAAAAAAGAAAATAAACCTAATTTTGTTTCTATTTTAAACTCCCAGAAATAAGATGTTTTAGTGCAGGCCGCAGATACAGTTGAAGCAGATACATGAGCCCTCAAGAGAACCTTCCCCCCCAACCCCAGTCTTTGCCGCTTCCATTACACACTACATTGAATGTTATATACAGTTGATGTTCTTTTCAGTACCTCACATTATAAGATTCATGAATTTGTTGAGAGAAATTTCCACCTAAAGGGATTTATTTTTTCCAAGTTTCATGTTTGTTGCTGCTCAGCAGCCATTGTTAACTGTTTGCTGACTAAAATCATATAAATGTACACGGATGTGCTCCAAAGTCAATTACTAATCAACCAAAATACAAAAGTCCTTGTTTTTACTTCTTTCTAGATGTGATGTCACCTCACTGAAACCCAGCTGACGTCTCTTCCAATCACGCCTGTTCATTTGCACACAGGTGTTACACTTGAGCTGCAGTTTGTTAAAACAGTGTTAACAGCCAATTAGCTACAAGGAGAGGTGGCAGATTTTTTTCCCCCTGTTGCACTGGAAGACTAATGCTTTCCAATAGCAGTTTATTTCCCAGGTCTGCTCCGACGTTTTTAAAAGGTGTGTGCAGACAGGTTTGCCCACCCTCAGAACACCAACGCGTCAAAACGATAAAAATAACGGACCACCTGCAATTTGCTGGGATAATTAACTGGCTCATAAAACAAAGAAACGAAAAAAGAAATCAGCTCTTTGAGTGTTGATCAACCTGCCAGCTGTTGTGGAAAATTTAAATTGTGATGTAACATTTTATATTGAAACATTAGTATGACCTTCTACATATTTTTTATAAGGAATGTAAAGCTCAGTTTTTTCAGTTTTTTTTTTTTTTCTTCCTATTTTAGTCACAGAAGTGTACATTTTGTAACAAATTTGAAACCCTGATTAGTATTATTAATTAGTATTAGTATTATTATCAAATGGCATAACAATCAAGCATTATTACCAATCTCAAAACGTCCCTTCCTGTCCAAAATCCTGGAGAAAATAGTTTTTATTCAATTAAACACGTTTTTGAACGAGAACAGAATTTTCGAGATTTTTCAGTCTGGTTTTAAGCAACTTCACAGCACTGAAACAGCATTAGTGAGGGTTTGTAACAATATTATGGTATCAAATTATTCTTGTCAATTTGTGGTACTTGTACACCTGGACCTTACTGCTGCTTTTGATACCGTTGACCACAGTATCCTTATATTACGACTGGAACAGTGGGTTGGGATTACAGGTGCTGCAGAACAATGCTTCCGCTCATACCTGAGTGGCAGGAGCTTTTATGTCAAGGTTGGTAATAATGTATCCACCCCATTGCCTCTTTCTTGAGGGGTTCCACAGGGTTGGATTCTTGGACCCATTCTGGTCTCACTCTATTTGCTCCCACTGGGGTCCATCCTGAGGAAACATGGTCTTTCATTCCATTGTTATGCTGATGACTGTCAGATCTACCTGCCTGTGAACCAGCACGTGTTTGCTCCATTCGCACCCGTTAAAATGTCTGTACGACATTAAGGCCTGGATGGCTTCAAATTTCTTAAGTTTTAATGATGAGAAGACTGAAGTCATTGTCTTTAGTCCTAGCTCAACTCCCGGCCATGATCCTGTGAACCTGGACTCTCTTCAGCCATATCTTAAGCAGTCTGGTAAAAAGCCCAGGATGGTTTTAGACTCTGATTTCAAGTTTGATAAACAAATCAATTCTATTCTGCAAAAAAGCTTATTCCAACTAAGACAGGTAGCTAAGCTCAAGCCAGTGTTGTCCAGACCCAACCTTGAGAAACTAGTCCATGCCTTTATCATGACCCGTTTGGACTATTGCAATGCACTCTATGCTGGGGTCAGCCAGGCCTCCATCTCACGTCTTCTTCTCATCTAGAATGCTGCTGCTCGATGCTTAACTGGAACTCGTAAATCTGAACACCACACCAGTTCTGTCCTCCCTTCACTGGCTCACTGTGCGATCTAGAATAGTCTTTAAAATTCTTCTGTTGAACTTCAAATGCCTAAATGGCCTTGCACCCCTTTATCTCTCCGTGCCAATAGAACCATATATTCCATCCCAGGCCCTGAGATCATCCCATCTTTTGGCTTTTGGCTGCTCCTAAAACTAGACTGAAGCTCAGAGGAGATCGGGCATGTTTAGTCATGGGCTCGAAACTCTGGAACAACCTGCCCCCCAACATTAGACAGGCCACCTCCCTTCCTCAGTTCAAGTCCCTGCTAAAAACACTCCTGTTCTCGCAGACATTTCATACGGTGTGAGTTGATTTAGTGTTTTTGTTTTTTTGTTCTGTGCTCCTACGTTTTAAATGCTTTTTTAATTCTTCAGTATTATCATTAATGTTTCATACTTTTTATTATTTTTTACTTCCATTGCTGTTGTTAAGCACTTTGATAACAGTTTCTGTTTTAAATGTGCTCTATAAATAAAGTTGACTTGACTTGACTTATTAACACATATGTTTAGTACTGCCACTTGTGCAAGGCACCAGCAGCCTAGTGACCCAGAAAGGAAGAGTCGGCTAAGGCTAATGAATGGACATATGGATGGATGGATGAGTCAACTCTTGTCTGTTAGCAAAATATCTCACAAATCACTTGATGAATTAGATATGAATTATTCAGAAAGTTATCTGCGGATGCTCCGACGGACTTTCTTCTTCTTTCAGCTGCTCCTTTCTTCAGGGGTCGCCACAGCGAACTAACTCACATCACAATTGTTTTTACATCGGATGCCCTTCCTGATGCAACTACTGAGCTACCACAGCCGTTTGTGTGGAGCTGAGAGCTGCAATCTAGGGAGCCAAGGGGGGCAGATGATTGGGGTTAAGGGCTTTGCTCAAGGGCCCAGAGTGGGGCAGAAGAGGGCGGAGGCAGGTGTGGGTGTTTCACTTGTTCCACATTGATATTAATACAGTATTAAGTTGGGGAGTCGAACCGGTAACCTTCTGATCACAGGCCCACCTTCTCTAACCTCTGCATCACTACTCCCCTCCAGGATGCTACAAGTGACAAACTTTTGAAATCTGTCCATTTCAAGTTGGCTAACACAACCAATCAACATTTATCAACAAATAAAATAACAGTCAGTATTAATAATAATGCCTTCAGTTTTGATGTGGTTGTAGCTGGGAATCTTTTACAAAACATTTTCTAACAACGCTGTTTTTTTTAAAGTTTGACCAAAGCAGACGACCAAAGCTCTGGCATGAAAGATGATGGGCCTTGGGCGTCCCTTCTTCTCGGCATGCATGATGCTCCAGTTCATTTTTGTACACCATCAGCACTCAGCAGCTCAGCCCTGAAAGCCTTTCTCACATCTATAATGTTTGAAATGGCTGCTTATATATTTAAAGGTTTATTTTTTTTTCAACCAGCATCAATGCGAAGCATGAACATGTTAGTGTTTTACAGTGTGGTCAAATTCCTGACCATGTAGGCAAAAACATATTGTTAGACAACTTATCCTTGACTAAAACCTGGAATTATTACAGTTGTGTTCAAATCTAAATGATATGCATATCGTGTTTCTCCAAAGGCAGTTGTTCTTGTGAGTCATGCATTAAGCTGACGGGATTATTATTATTCCTCTAGTCCAGAGATGGGAATGCCTGAGGTCTTGGCAAAGTTCTGCACGGTTCGAGAAAAACACTCCACTGAGCACTTGTGATTAAGTGTCTTTATTTAAGCCCACGAACTCAAACAAGCAATCAGAGCCAAGCTAAAGCTCCAAAGTTCCTCAAATTCAAGTTGCTAGGAGCATTATGGTTTGTTGCTATCATTTTTTTTTAAGTTCCTGACAGCTGGTGTGAAAAATAAAATGCTAAGACTTACTAAAGTTACAAGTTCCACAATCTGACTAAAGAAAATTAAAGGTTTTCCTTTAATATTGTTCAACAAATCAGATGTACAACAACAATATTTATCATCTGTGTAATAAACAAAATATTCTTATTCAATTCAACCTTTATTTAAACAGATAATTCACATTGAAAATATTCTTATGGTAATATTGTAGTGCTGACAAAGGGATTATGTGTAATAATGGCAATCTTTTTTTTTTTTTTCTTTTTTTTTTTTAGAATATTTTGTCTTTAAGCTAAGAAATCTGGGGCAGTCTTTATCTGGCTTTGACCCAGACATCTGCAGTGAACTCATTTTGTTGTCCACATGTTACTACTGTGACAGCAAAATTGCATCTTTCTTCTCCCCCTCCCTCCTATAAATCTCTTAAAATCCTCAACAGATTATTGCATTAAAAAAATCAGCAGAGTTGGGAAAAAAAAAAAAAAAGAACCCATCAGAGCAGTCTGAAGATAAAACACGTTTTGTTGTCGGCGGTTTGTTTGAATTAGCTTCGGTTCCCAAGCGCAGGCGGTTTGGCTCTGTCTCTGCCTGTCTGCAGGTAAAATTCCCACATTCTCCCTATTTTTCACGTCACCTTCCCCTGATGAGGCGATAGTGTTGAGGAAAATGATTTAGAGATGCATTTTGCACAATGGTGTTGACAAACACCCAGTAGTGTCTGCTGATTAAAAAGAGACACGTTCCGCCGACTGCTTGTTTTCATTAACTGCAAAACTCTGTTCTATGAACAATTAAACGCCTCATTAGACTGAAAAAGTCACGACAAGCTTTCATAACTTCAGTAGAGGAGGTGGCATGTGTTTTTTTGTTTGTTTGTTTTTGTTTTTAGACAAGGTGTGACATCATTTGTTTGTCCGAGCAAGACTATTTTTAGAAGCATTAAGATGCTGGATGATGTCAGAAACAAGTGGGCGTATAAACTGCACTCACCTTAGGGGTTTTACTCACATCGATTTGTGAAAACTCGTAGAATCCAGCAGATTAACCGTTGAGGCAGTTTTGGAAAAGCAGAAAATGATCAAGTTTGTTCTTTTTTTTTTTTTTCTTTCTACATTTGGTTTCCTGTGATGTAATCTGTTGCTATGTGCTTGGTCTGATCCCTGCACAGCACTTTGGTGTGCACTGCTACTGTTTAAAGTGCTTTATAAATAAAATGGTATGGTATGGTGTATACAGTTGCAGAAAATAAAATTGTAATAGGAAAGAAAATTTTGGCTATATGATGACAAAACTGCTTTAGAGTATCATCCAGGGTGGCTTGTTTGTCAAGGATTAAGCAAATAGACATTTGATTTAATTTGATGTTTATTTATTCATTTTAAAAGAACAATACAAAACAGTTTAATCAGATACAAGAATACAAGTAGGATAAAATGAAAGGAGCAGAAAGAAGAATAAATCTTATATCTGCCCCTTATATTGTCAGGATTGGACTAAAAACAACTCTGGCTCTGTCATTTCTTCACATACAAGGATCTTTTTCTAAAACTCTGACGTGAAACACTGTGGGCGATGTACACTCCTTCACGTATTACTGGCTGTTTAATTATTTGAACCATGTATTCAGTTTGTTCAGGGGTCTGCAACGTGCAACTCTGGGGCCACATGTGGCTCTTCAGTCCCTCATCTGCAGCTCAATGAAGCTTTGACCAAAACTTATAGGAAATTTAATTGTTCTGATTTTTAAATCCACAACAAAAAAGGCTAGTTTTGGCTGTTATTACTTGTCAGTTTTCTGCAAATATTTTAACGACACTACTATTTTTTGCTTTATTACTACAAAATGTGATACTTAATTTCTCCTCTCAGCAAAGGCTGCATAGGCCTGCAGAGGTCAGTGTTGTCATTTTTATCTAAAGGTAGAAACTGTTTTTTTTAAACACCATAGACTTGTTTTTTTGGCCCAAAATGTCAAAATATGAATAAATGTTAAAATTCATTATTGATTTTTGGTTTTAAAATATCACCCCCAGTGGTCTGAAAAGCCCACTCCAACTAACTTCAAGTGGCCCATGGGCCACCAGTTGATCATCACAGCTGTAGCAGGTTTTGTGGCTCCCTGGCTCTTTTTTTATTGCACGAGTGAAGCAGCAGAAATGTGTCTTTTCATCAAAAAGGTTGCAGACCCCTGATTGGGAGTTGTAGTTTGCGTCAGTGAGCACTGGGTGGCAGCAGCGAGCTGCTGACAGGCCGCAGCGGGACAATACCAGAAGAAGATGAAGAAGAAGGCGGCGCTGGGCTTTAAAAGTGAGAGCGGAGCAGCGTGAGTGTGTTGTGTTCAAGATCAGCTCAGACTCCTGGTTTTTCTGTTTTTCACCGACATGGTTCACGCGTGTTGCGTCGATGGTTGCCTTTCGGTCAAACGGCCCAGAATCTCCCTTTACGGGTTTCCCCTCGATGACCCGGAGCGGCTGAGACGGTGGCTGTTCTCGCTGGACATGGACATAAACACTCCGTCCCACGTCCTCAGTGAGCTCTTCGTCTGCCAGAGACATTTCCAGGCCAGCGACTACCACGACCCGCCGCATCCCAGGTCCCGTCAGGTCCTAAAGACCAGGGCCGTCCCGACCCAGTTCATCCACAGCCCACCGAGCTCCCATTCCGCCGTGGTGAGTCCTCTGAAACAGAAACACTGATCTGTTGTCCAACCTTCACACTGACGGCTGAAGACATTTACAAACTGTGGACATTAATTGTTCACTTGTAAAGATGTTGAGTTGAGGAATCCCTCCCTGATGACACCAACACTTTGACCGCGGTCAGTCGAACATGGAGGTGTAGCCGTTTAGGTCCAACAACCACCTGCTCATACCGCGACATCTCACGCTGGTTTGTGTTGAGGATAACTCTCAGCTACTACCACAAAAGTTTCAGCTCAACATGTTTAAAATTAACGAAGTTAAAGCAGTTTTAATTTGACCAAATTTACATTAGTTGTGACGGCCATCTTGGCTTGGGTTGGCTCCAAAATATTTAGGTAAATTATTCAGTTGACGTCACGCGGGACTTCAGTCCAGTCCACCAATGAGTTCATTGCAGTGTTGCCTGGTGAGAAATTTAGGATTACTGTATCGTACTAGACATAAAATTATCGTATTTTGAGGGAAATTATCGTACACCCATAATAACGAAAATAACAAGTATGCACTATAGTCACTCTATTGTTGCAGGAAGGTATTTTGCTGACCTTTCCGCTAATTTTTCTGTTGGATTGGCCTCGTGGCGTCTTCATTCATTGTGGGGGAGGTGTACCTGGCCCGAACCTGTGTCGCAGGACCAGAGCTGAACCGAGTTGACTTGTGGGGGACTTTGTCTTCATTAAAGCCGGTCTCAGCCTCTGAGCGGCCCGTTACGTTAAAACGAAGGAGTGTCCACCTCCGTGGGA
>JARVGQ010000474.1:19743194-19761849 GCA_031762355.1 Hypsolebias martinsi | reverse complement strand
CCGAGGAGCCACGGAGATGCAAGGCCTCGCAGCGAGCCACAACAAAGAGCATCTTTGTCAAGCAGGAGAAATTACCATAAAACACATCAATTCAGATGACGAGAGACTGCGGCACTGAGAATTTTACATTTAATGAGCTCCAGGTATGTTCCGCTGTCTTTTTAACCCAAAACTACTTACTCTCCAGATGCAATATGATGTGATAACATATTTGCAGTTACTTTATTTAGGTTTTAAGAGGGTTACAAGTGAAAGCAAGTTAAAAATAGAAGCACAGCTGATTTGGGGGCAGAATGCTTCAACTAGTTCAACTAGTTTAAAGAACTTAAGGATATCTGAGTAAAAACTGTTTCAGGTGGATATTTTAGGTTTATTTTTAGCATATTTTGTCAGTCTTTTTTTCTTTTTTTTAATTGGTGGTATCTTATTGGGTTGCAACCAATTGTTAGATAGTTTGCATATTGAGGGTGTCACTTAACTCATCCTGAACCCACCTGTGCTTAAGTTTGATTTTGGTACCAGCAGGAGAGCTCTCCTCTGTCAAAAATCATTGACGGAAAATGTCCAGATCTCAAAACTATTTGAACAATAAATAATTATTACTGAAACACTTGTCGAGCTTCTCTTATCTTTATTACAAAATGGTGCTCCAGCAGATTAAATCATAAACGTAGGGGTGGCTTCCAAGGCGTGTACAACATGAAACGAGGTTGGTTTGATGTGGACAGAGATGCACAATAAAAAAGTGCATGGCAATGTATTTTTGCAAGCCGTGCACACAAAAATAAAAAAAAATAAAAAAAAATGTGCATGTTTTATCACACTTTTCTTGCAACTTTGAGTCACCAATTAGTCTCTCAACAGTGACAGCTCAGTGAGATGCCATTATTTCCACCAATTCACAAAACGTCAACTTAGTGCACACGAAATTAATGGATTTATTGTTTTTTGTGCAAAACTAAACAATATGTAATGATTCCAGAATGACTAAATTTTATGTTTGGTTGAAATGTAAATTATGAGTTTAGTGATGAAGAGGATGAACCTGATGTTTCTGCCAAATTTCAGCTCAACCTACACTTGACCCTTGTGTCACCTGATTTAAGAGTCTGTATCTTCCACAAAACTGGTTTGTTAAGGATTATCTGACCTTGATGTTTAAAAGTTGGCCTCCTTATTTGACAAGTGCTCGCTTGCCCTGATGTCATGAGTCTAATTGCTTGTGATACGTGAGATATAAAGACTAAGACGAGCTATGCTGTTGACTGTGTGTGCAGGCTATGTGTGTGTGCGTGTGTGTCATCGGGAGCCAAGCTAACACTTGCCCTCAGCAACACACACACATGTTTTCACCAACCACAACCTATCATTACCGCCGTCACGTAGCCACCTCCGCAGCAGGCCTCACAAGCCGTGACAACCTCCAGCACACACACCTGGAGGGCCAAACATTTTAGTTCCCAGCACTGTGCTTTACACAAACAATATTTTTACTCACACACACACACACACATATATATAAACAGGTACACACACCTTTTCATATTCTGCAGCCAGGTTTCTTTCTTGCTGTAAATTATATCTCACCTTTCTAGCTCTCAAACCGCAAATGCCTTAGTACTATTTAATTTATGTTCTTTGTTATCATTTTCCACACCAGCCGAGTAAAACAACCCTCCAGAGCAAGTTAAAGGAAACTGAAAGGCAGTTTTCTAATACAATCTAAGTAGCAGATTACTATTGTAAAAGCAGGACAAACAAGTGGGATTCATTCCTCCTCTGTGTCTCTTCATCTGTGTTTGATTGGAGCAGAACCACTTGAGAGTATACACAGTTAAAACCACTAAACAAACATGGCTAACATACTCCACTCACCTGCCACACATATAAGAATTACCGGTACAAAGAGGGACACTGCAACAAATCAGACTGAGGAAAATAAAATAAAAAACTGGCTCCTGAACTGGTTAAAGGAGGCTCAGGTGCACATCCTTCAGTCAGGCTTCATCAGAGAAACAATAGAAGACCCCAGGAACATGCAACCACAACAGAAGATTTGAAAATGATGTGTCACTGTAATATGTGCCCTGACTTATCCTTTGTCACGTTACAAGGGCTGTCTTGGGCCTGTGCTTGCTCTGCAGCATGTCCTATTCATCGATGGGCTTAGTGTGTAGCAGGTTGCACTGAAAGGTGTGCAAAACCTGAAACTGACAGGCTTAGGAAGCACATTGTGCAAATGAAAAATCCCTTAGAAAAACAAACACACACATGTCAGTAAAAGTAGATTGACTCAGATAACCTAATGTTCTTTTGCAAGGAATGGAAACAGACAGACTTTTCTCGAACAACCCGCAGTTTTCTGTGTAATGATATATAGAGTTTAGGTAAGAAAAAAATGGAAAAAAGTGGATATATGTTAAAATCTGCTTTTTCTGCTTTGACCTTTCGTTCTGGAAGCACACGTTTATTTTATGGCATCAAACCTGCATGGTTACAATCACCACCGATATTATTTTTAATATACGTTTAAGGATTTTTCGTGGATCCAACTTCTACTTTAAATCTATAGAGCAAAACAAAATTGTAGATTATTTTTCTTTAAAAAATGTGCAAAAATCTAAATGTAACAACAAAAACAACAAAACTTTAATCTTAAAACAAGTTGCCATCAGAAGTTGCAGCAATCACCAAACACATGGTCTTGAGCAACACAAGGCAGTTTCTTTTTTATATTTTTTAGTATTATATCTGGGCCTGGGTTTGTGCGTGTGTGTGCTGCTCATTGGTGTGTGCACTTTGTGTTATGAATGACCTCATCAAACCTTTAAATACACAACAGAGGGGTCTGGGCAACATCAGATCCAATTTTTGCCACAGAGCTCCAGCAATGTCTCCGTGCTTCATTTACATACAACAATATACAAGTCCACAGCCCTCTCACAAAAACACTTACACAAACAATTCATGCCGTGCTAAACTCAATCTTTGTCAGAGGGCGGTGGCGCACAGATGGACACAAGTGCAAGATTTGGCACAATGGTTGTGTTGTTCAGAAAACAGTCCTGCTTTTAGATTTTTTTGCTGCTTGTCGAGGTATTAGTGCAGTCACAGTACGTGACTGCTGCGAGGAAAATGTTGAGGCATCTCCATCTAGAGAACTGGGAAAAAAGTTCCTGCCTTGGGATATGTGTGTGTCTATGTGCGTACATGCAGAGGGCTCAGACATGATCAAACAAAGCGCACACTGGTACAGTATGCCATCTGTCCTCCCCCATGCCCTTGAAAACATTTTTACTCTCCCCCGATTTCACCGTCTCCACGAGCCTCCGCTCGATCTGGAGCATGAGAATGAAAGAGGCCTTGTCTAAGAGGCTAATCCTTGAGCGATTAGTCAACGCGTCTTGATTAAAAGCCTGCAGTGCTGCGACGCCCCCATCCCTCAACCCCCTCATGCATGGAAATGGCAGCCCCACAGGTGTCTGCACAATACGAGTCTCGCTGGGGGGACAAAAGTGGTTGCAGGAGGTGAGTCGGGGCTGACGCTCACATGGGGCAGAGGGACAAGGAAGGAGCAAGGGCTGAGCATTTTCTCAACAAAATAAAAAAAAAAATTTGAAAAGTTTTATCTTGACAGGAATGACCACAAAACAAACATCCATGCATTGTTTTACATTTAGTTTCCAGTTCAGCTATAATCCCTTTTTATCAAATTATCTAATTGTTTCAGGAAAACACAAGAGCAAAAGTAGGAAAAGATAAGAAAAAGAAAAACATACTGCATATTTCTGACAGATTATCCCTTCATTGGCGAGTGTTTTCTGTAAACAGCCATCTTGAATTAAAAGGATTGCGAAAAGAGGTAGGTATTTTACTGAATCGGGCTCAGACTCCCTCACTTTTCATCGACAAAATGTTGTCCCAGGGGTATTCCCCTGCCTAAACATGCTATGACAGATACTGCATTTTAACTGGAGATGCTTTAATCAGAGCCAGAGATTCGTTATTGTCATTCACACCACATGTGGTACATGTGATGGAACGAGATTATGTACACAGGGTCCCAGTTACATCCAACAATAAAATGTAAAAGAAGAACAATAATAACATCTAAGATGTTTTAATTTAATAAGATCAATGCGGACTCAGTGATTATCAAAAGGTTTATCAGGTGAACATTTAAGAAATAAAAGAACTTTATTCCAAAGAATAGAAGAAATACTTAAATGCCTTTTTAAGAGGTGTTTCTTCACCTGCAATAAAACATGATCTGTTTGAATAATAATTGGAGCTAAATAACTCTGAGTTTCTTTATTGTCAATGTGAGTTTAAGATATTTTTCTTAATCTGCTCCTAGTTAACCCATGGCAGCAGGAAATGACCTGTGAGCCTGGGGACACACTACTGTACTTCCCCAATCACATCCATCGTGCGCCTAACCTTGACTGAAAGCTTCAGAGGGGAGGGCTGCATCTCGGGAAGCTTGACACAGAGAGGAATCACTTACTGCTCCCCCCAAGAGAACCGGCAGAGCTGCACAGAAGGGGGATTCAAATAACAATGGCAAGAGGGAGGGAGTGAATGTTTCCTGAAATCATATGTTGTTAGGAAGTCCATCTCTCCTGCCAGCCGGGCAGCCAGGCCGGCTGTACGAAGAGATCAACAGGGTAAGAGCACACATGGTTTTAGTTTGGGTCCATGTAGCACTTGGAGGAAAGAGGAGGCCTGGTAGCAGGAACCCTCCAATTCTCACTTCCTGCTTCTGCTGGAAACGTGATCCGTTTGCCTGCCGTCCCCATCAACACAGAGTGCAGTGTTCACCCGACAGCCCAGGGAACGGCATATCACTGCTCTGGGCAGCACATCACAAAGAATCAGGCTTTCAGCACACCGAAACTCAGGCCGGTGTTTTCCTAATCAGTTAGATGCTGCAGAGACGATCCCTTGCAATCGTGCTGTCAACCCTTCTGCAGCGGCAGGTTAGGTGACATTTCTTCTTGTGGGCAGGAAGCGCTCTGCAAACAACAGGTTAAACAAAGTATCTCAAAGATCAGTAGTGACTTCTGCTCTTTTTGCACATGAAAACTTGGCGCTGGCGTGAACGAACCGATATACGTGAGTGACGCAAGCAGAGAGGTTCATAATTATAGGCTTGAGCAACTTTCTTACAATCTTAAAGCAAGATCAAGGTTGTTAAAAAT
Organism: Hypsolebias martinsi; assembly: GCA_031762355.1. Classification (NCBI taxonomy): domain Eukaryota; kingdom Metazoa; phylum Chordata; class Actinopteri; order Cyprinodontiformes; family Rivulidae; genus Hypsolebias; species Hypsolebias martinsi. The sequence continues at coordinate 19,756,648 of JARVGQ010000474.1, read as the reverse complement.
GTTCCAGTTAAAGAACCTTTTCTGACCTTCCTGTCCCATCTTGGCAAGAGAAAATGACTCACCTGAGAAAACTACAGGTTGCAATTAGCCAAGTGCTGCTTCTACAACCAGGTGAACAGGCCTACGCATTTTTGACCTTAGTTTGACCTGATAATTCACAAACCTTGTAAATCAAGAAGGCAACACCCAACTGAACAGCCACCAACACACAAGAAAAAGGGCAAAAGGTGCACCTTAAAGGTGGTGTTTTATTTGTTTACCCCGAGTTGCTCCTGAAACATTGAACATGGTTGAAAACAATAAGGATGCACAATGTCTTTGGGTATAAAATGGAGGCTCTTCAACCGTAAAGACAGTAATTGTTGAAGCAGATCCTTGAAAGATCTCGAAACCTTTGCAAACTTAACTTTGAATTACAGTCATAAACGTAACCACTGCAAATAATACTGTCCAATTTGAAAGCAATATTTTTTTTTCCTTTTTACCAGTGATAATAGATTAGCCAAGCTGGACTGCACTTATATAGCACTTTTCTATCTTATCAAGATACTCAAAGTGCTTTACACAGCAATCTGTGCCCTCATTTACCCATACATACAGCACTGTACAAGGATTCAAGGTTCTTTATTTGTCGTACACACCACATGTGGTGGAACGAAATCGTGTACACAGGGTCCAGGTTCCATCCAACAAAAGTATTAAATTTTAAAAGAAAAACAGTAATAAGAACTAAGAGATGAACAAAGAAAATTAACCAAAAATACACTAAGCACTAATAGCATAAAAACAATATGCCAAACAGCTGCACGAACATGAGTCGGTGTGAGCAGATGAGTACGAATGAACACTATACTGTACTAACTATACTGTACTACTATATATTTACAAAGAATGAACGCTATACTGTACTACTATATCTTTACAAAGAATGAACACTGTACTGTACTACTATATCTTTACAAAGAATGAACACTATACTGTACTACTATATATTTACAAAGAATGAACACTATACTGTACTACTGTATCGTTACAAAGAATGAACACTATACTGTACTACTATATATTTACAAAGAATGAACACTATACTGTACTACTACATATTTACAAAGAATGAACACCATACTATACTACTACTGTATATCTGTACAAAGAATGAACACTATACTGTACTACTGTACCTTTACAAAGATTAATCAGAGCTTTATCACATTCATACACCAATGGGACACACATCAGAGGCAATGGGGGGGTTCAGTGTCTTGCCCAGGGACACTTGGGCATGTGACTGCTGGTGGAATTGAACCGTCAACTCTTGCACTGGAGGACAACTGCTCTAATCACTCAGCCAGAGCTGTGTGTGCATTGTGTGCTTTCAAGGCCTGAGCTCTATTGTTTATGCTCTGCTGTGTCTGGGCCAGCAGGACCCTTGACTGAATTCCTGCCCCAGCATGCAAAAAGTTTAACAGTGCTATTGCAGTAGAAGGAATGATTACATCTGAACCTACAGCACACCATATGTTTAAATGGGAGCCTAAAAAGCACAGTGGCAAAGGTCAAATCCAGCAGGTCTCCTGCAGGTCTTCAGCAGGGTTTCTGCTTCTCAGCTTCACAGACCTTTATCCTGAAGGTTTTAATTTAATGGACAAAATGTTTGGGCATGAAAGTCGTCACAAGGGATCACTTCCTATAAGTAGACAGTCATTTCAATTAACTTTTATATCTGAAACAGTTTATGCTAACCGACCACACCAGCACTCTCCCCAGTTTTAATCTCCCCCGTCATTTGGCTGTGGTGATTCTGTTGAAGTAGAAAAAGACCTTCTTTCTACCCTGTGAGTACCAACTCATAGTTTGCTTCCGAGTATGAACCTTCTAAAGTTCATCCTGGTGGAACCAGTCGATGGCCTCGATTAGGACCTCTTTGCACGTCTCCATTTCCCTTTTCCCTGCACTCTCTTTGCGTTTCATAACAAGACAGAGCATGCACGTTGTAAAAGTCTTTAAGGGGGGTAAAAGGGATTGGGAGATTAAATTTATTTTGAATTCCTTCCCCTTAATGTGGCAATTACCCCCACCCTTCCCTCTCCTGCAACTCATCTCCCTTCTCCAAGCAGCACAGCGTGGAGTTTGTTCCAAAGCACATCGCGTTTATGTTTTGTACACAGAAAGCATATCTTTCATCCCCTGCTGAATCTCAACCTTCACAGCAGCCTGTCACTCATTTGTCTCAAGCCTAAGGACTACATGAATGTGCATGGCTGAAAATTGTTTGCAGTGTGAGAATTTTTGCTGCAGAAAAAAATGGGGAAAACTTTATGGCTAGTTTAGTCAGTCATTTTTAATATTTCATAATTTAAATGCTTGAAATCCAATGTGCAGACAAGTACACACCTTGACTGAACAAACTTTTGAAATACATAAACCTTTACCGGAAACAAATTCCTCACATGTATACGAATTAAACAACTTTTATTCAGACGTAGCGCTTATAAATAAAAGCCAATCGAAAAATGCCTCCATGTGTAATCTTGTGCTACATTTTATCTGATTTTAGCAAAAGCAAATGTCCTCTGAAATTCCAAGGATTGTTAAATGAGCATTTTGCAGAGTCATAATCCTGCTCATTTATGTCTAATCCGAGTAAGAAGATCAGAAACGTTATATGTGCTTGAACTTTTGCTGTACAGGGTGTTGCCATGCTTTCTTGACTATGTTTAGGAATGCTAAGGTCAGGGCAGTCCCATGTTACAGTTACAAAACTATCTGATTGTGACGTCTAAAATCCCTAATCTGAGCCACTTGTGTAACAAAAAGCAGCTGGGGTTGTGAGATTTCTTGACGCAGTTTACAATCCACCATTCAGAGGTCTGTGGCTAACCCTCAGACACGACAAAGGCTGTCCTTTAGGAAACGAATCCCACCAAAAAAGCTCCATTTCCCTCTTTTCTGTGCTTGGAGGACCCGTCACAACCCCTCCTTTTCACTGCACTTTCACACATTCTGCGCCTCTGAAATGGTCTCGTTTTCAATTAGCTAAGCCATTTAATTGACCGCTCTGTGCGAGGAAGGATTAGCCGATGAGAGGGGGTAAAGAAAGCGAGGGAAAGCAAAACACAAAAAAGGAAGTAAACGGTCAGTTGGGGGTGGGGGGGGGGGGCATTGCAAGACACCAAAGGAGACACCAAAGGATTACCCCTGTCATCTGTTCCGTGATAAAAATACATCTTCGGATGTAAAGGGAGAACGAGAAAAGACTTTGTAAGGGATCCAAGAATAAGGTGCACTATCAGGCACTTCAGAGGTTCGCCTTTATCCTGATGAGAACAGAGGAAGGCCCCTGCAGTGAGGATTCACCGTTTCCTCCACCAGTAGTCACATTAATGCATCCTGAAGAGCCCAAAACTCTTTCAATAGTCCCGTTTTTAATGATCTCCACAATGCTGCATCTACGTCTTAGTTTCTGCTGCACAAAAGCCACATAACTACTGAATATTTATGTCCCGATATTTTTTTTTATTATGGTTTGTTTTATTGTTATTTACCTAATGACTGCAATATTGTTTATCCATGCATCCATTACCTTTTACCCGCTTCTTCCTTTCCGGGTCCTGGGGATCACTAGTGCCCATGTCCAGCAGTCACTGTGCGAGAGGTGGGGGACACCCTGCAGGTCGCAAGTTCATCAAAGGGACACATTAGAGACAAACGAGACAAACAACCATTCACTCTCTCACACCTAGGGACAATTTAGTTACCAATCATCCTAAATGCATGTTTTTTGGTCTGTGGGAGGAAACCGGAGTACCATACTGGGAGAAAACCCACGCATGCACGGAGAGAATATGCAAACTGCACCCAGAAAGGCCCCCAGCCGGGATTCAATCCGGCAACCTTCTTCTTGAGAGGCAACAGCTCAACTGTGTCACTGTGCTGCCCACAATATTGTTTATTAAAGCAGAATAAAGATGGTTTTATGCCAATATGACTTCCCCTCAACCCTTTAGGGCGAAGAAGATACAGTCTAAATCCTGGAAATATACGCAAACACAGTCAGTGTACCAGCTCTGCTGTAGCAATGGTATAGGTGGAGTCCAACTACCAAGCAAACATTTTATAATCGAGCTCCATTTCTAGGCGTGTTGCCTCACATTCTATATTTGATGACAGATTTTCACTTTGAGAGCATGTAAAGTGAAACGTAACACGGGAGCACTGGAACTATTGCTCTGACCCAGACACAGCGGCACACGATGTCCTACCTTTTAATTTCACAGTATAAGATTTCAGCAGACGAAAAAGGCTTGGCTACACGGTTCCTGGAAAAGGGTTTGCAGGTAATGTCACAAAAAAATAATAATAAAAAGATATTTTGGGGTGGGGCTTGCCCTCTCAATCTTTTTAGTTGCCCCTCACACCTTTTGTCTTCTGCTACATCATTTAATACAATGAGTAGTTTTAGATCAAATTCTGAAATCAAAAGCAAAAAAAGGCATGTCTTGTAACATTATTTAGTTAGGTTCAAACAAATGGAATTAGACAGCTTCACCATCAGGGAAATTCCACCTGGGGATGATGGGGGCTGCAGCGCAGCAAGAGGGGATGGGTGGGGGAGATACGTTGAGGGAGGAGGGAGATGAAAGTCGAGCTTTGCCTCCTTTTGACAGATTGGTACAGACATGGGAAACTTTACACGCTGTTTGTTTGACCACGCTTTCCATATCCTCATATCATATTAAAAACCTCACGTGTTGAGAAAAGAGTCAGAAGAAAGGCCTCCTTCCTCCGTCTGCATTACCAGAGCTGCTCCCACTGATTTATGCAACACAAAGGTCACAACTTGGAGGAAAAAAATCCACACTTTCACATGTTAAAAACCAAGTCTTTTAAATGCTAACGTGCGTGCACATTCACACACACATGCACACTATATGTGGCTACTCGAGTGCATCTGTCGTTGTAAATACAACCTTCAATCTGGCACCTGGCGATCGGCAAACTAATTAGAAAGCTATCAAACAAATGCAGCTGGTGTTGAAGCCAAAAAGTAAAAAAAGATCCTAAGGTGAAACTGGTGACAGACTTTACTTGATGCTTTCTATCTGGATTGTAGGGCAGTAATAAACAAAAAGGCAAACATAGAATAATTTTAGATACACTGTTTCAGTAAAATCTGTCCAATTGTTCATAAAACATTTTGCTAACAAACAGAGAGAGTTGATTTTAATAGTTCTTGGCACACAAAGTTCAGTCAGGTCATCTGGACGGTTTCTTTTCTTTCTTTTTTTTTTTTTGGATGTTGAGACATTTCATCGTTCATCTAAGGACTTCATCAGCCAGAGGTGCCACAAAAAACTCAATCCCACAAGCAGCACACTCCCATAGTGGAGCAACCAGTTTGCTGGTGATAAGACGGTTAGGGCCTGCCCTTTCCCCTGTCGACTCCTCTGAGGCAGCCATAGCCAAAGTAGTTCAAAATATCAACGTTCATGCTCTACTATAACTACCATATTTTCCGCCATACACATCGCACTGCCCTATAAGTTGCATCAGTCCATTTTTGTCTAATAAAATGGAAAAATCCATAAATATGTCACTTTGCTGAGTTGTGCGCAGACAAGGAGGAAAAAAGGAGTAATGCTGTGCATTTCTTCAAAATTTAACAAGAAAATCATCTAAAATAATTATTTGTTTGCTTGAAATTATAGCAAAGGTGTGTCTCAGTTGATCTTTTACTTAACAAATGCATTTTAATGGTCAAATGAGCTGCATTTTGCAAGGGCGGTGCAGCAAAATGAAGTTGGTTTGACCGTTGCTCCAAGCAGTGAGCAGAAAGAAGGTGGGGTTTATGGCAAGCCGATTGTGTCATTAATAGCTGGTGAAGATTCTCAGTCATCCAGGACATGGTAAATAAATAAAAAAAATTCAAGACAAAAATAATAAAATATAAAGTAAAGTATGATCAATAAAGTCCAGTTGTTTTTGTCTTGAAAGTTTTTGAATGTGTCATTATAGCTACTTTCACCTATTACACGATACAACAGCATGCCATACACTCTGCTGCTGTCTAGTGGCTGAAAAGGGTAGTGCTCTTTTTTCAGTCAGAATGAATGAAACAGTCATATCACAGTCAAAAACTGGATTATAAATATGAGAAAAAAATCCATAAGTATGTCGCTTTGGCCTATAAGTCGCAAGGCATGTAAATTATGCAAAAAAACGTGATTATACAGCAAAAAAAAAAATGGTATGCTATTTTATTGTCATACTTTTAAAACTGTTTTGACTCATTTATTTTTTTATTTAGCTCATTATTTATTAAAAACTAACTGGTTTGGAGTCATTTCTGTGCTATGGTGGCCATCTTGAATTGGGGTGACTCCAAAGGTTAATGAGTTGTAGATGTACAAACTGCTTACTCATTAAAGGTTTCTTTAAAACCAGTCCATTGCTTCATGATATATGTTGCCAACTGTCTGACAGGGTCATCAGACGCAGTTTAACACACAACACAGACTTTGTAGAGGATGAATTAAGTTCAGTCTAAGATGATTAGTTAAAAAAGTGGAGCCCACCCATGATTGCCCCCTCCTTCTCCAATCACATATCGTAGATCAGACTATTTATGGGTCTACCTGTAAAGACTAGAGGCAAAAGCTCGGTCCGCATGTTTTACTGCTCTGTTTGAATAATCAAGTCGAAGTAAAACAAACATCTACCAAAGGGATGTTTAGCAAAGAGCTCAGGATCCAGCTCTGGGTAATAAGTGTTCATTAGTTTTAATAGCCTGGCTCCTGGACCAAGTGAAACGAAGACCAGGGACCACATTCATCTAATGAAAATAAACCAAAAATCTCCTCTACTGTCTGTCCTGACAAATCTCCCTCACTTTCCTAAACAGCTTGCTCATAAGTACAAATCAGGAACTAGAAGATTAGGCTGTCCTGACTCAAATGTACAATTTGTGCTCTTGTGCAATTAGGATTAAAGAAAAATGCTCGGGCACCATCTTGGAAAGAGAACGGAACGGATACGACAACTAATAGTTTTGGAAAATCTAATTTTCTAACAGCACGGGAACATCTGGGTCTGTCCCCGTGTTTTGTTTTACCACATGGCAGAAAAGCTAAAGCAACAAAATGTGTGGACCGTGGGTCAAGGGTTGTTTAATCTCCAATAAAGCTTTAGAAAAATAGATCCCCCCAGATCTCACAGTGTGTATCTTTAGCTTGTGTGAGTCTATTAAACAGCTGCTTGCTGCACATCTTGATTCCACCTGAGTTTAGAAGACGGTGGTGAGGCGGGCTCACTGGTCCAGATGCCCCCCCACCCTCCCAGCATAGGCCTGAACATAAACATGGTTTGGGTCTAGTTGAGGAGGGAAAGACCCCGTTTATTTATGGGCACGTCTGGGTCTGGGACACAATTATAGAAAGATAGATAGAAGAGATGAAGGACAAAGGAAAAGGACAGAGCTAGGCGTCCAAACTTCTGGTGTGGTCAGACAATGGGATCTGGCCCACCAACACGGGGACGTGAATATTGTGAGTCTGTGTGTGGGTTAGTGTGAGGTTTAAAGTGCACATTCCTGCACACTGTTCTTCCTTATCTAACGATTCAGTCCAATGTACAAACTATAAAGCAAAACATCTGTAATGAAAAAAAACCTACAAGGTGCAGAATTGAACTAATTTGACCATCAGTGACGTCGAACATGCAACAAACAGGCCAGTGAGGCCAGAGCGATTGGCTTTTGAACGCACAGTGAGGGTGTGAGGCCGGGGAATTCAAAGAATTTTTCTGTGTGCTTACCGGTAAAAACCAAGCCCACTGTAGGATTATGAAAATATGGCTGAGTGACTTCCTTTTCATCTTTGCTGCGCTCTCCTAAACTATATCGGTTCAATCAAACATTTTACAATAGAGCTTTACAGCTTAATAGCTTGACTACAGAAAGCCAGACATCATAAGATGTTTTTTTACGGTTGTTGTAGAGACTTTATGACATGGAAAAATGTCCGTGCTTTACTGTACAGCACGGGTGGAGAAAATTCTATTAATTATGTCTATTTGAAAAGTTATAGAACTGTGATTAGAACGAGAATACCATGATAATTTGATACTTGGCAAGCAGAAAATGCTGAGTTTGCACCAAAGACTGCAAAAATGTTTTTTTTAATTAATTAATTAAATAATTAATCAAACATTAAAGGCAGGAGTCAGACCTTAAAGAAATTGTTCAACTAGTTTAAAAGGGAGAACAGAAGGGGTTATGTATAGACAATAGCTTACCTGTAATAGATCACATTTTGACCTACCTCAGTTTGAAAAAATAAACTGGTTTGTAACACAATGACAAGCGAACGGTTGGTCTGACTGGACAAGACAAGTGGCTTGGTGCTATTTTATTTTTTTTAAAAATCTCAAAAGTTTTACAGATTTTCATGCAACCACACTTTTATAAATCTTCACATCAAAGCCAGTTTCTCAGTACATTTTTATTCCAGCAGAAAAATTGTGTTATTAATGCTCAAGCTAGTTGCTGATGCTGCTGCTTGGATTGGAAAAAAAACATAACTTCATTGAATTGTATGTGAATGCGCATGTACTGTAAGTCAAAATTAATATAGAAGTAAACATTATAAAATGCTCTCATCATTGTTATTATTGTTAGATCAGACAGCTGTAATCCATTTTAGTCTTGGCATCATTCAGGCTAGCTGTTAAGTCAATCCAATCCAAATTTAACACTAGCATATTTTTCACCATATAAGTTGCAGTTTTTTGCATAATTTGCATGCCCTGAAACTTATACGCTGAAGCAACTTTTGTATGATTTTTCCCCATATTTATAAACTAAATTTTGGCTGAGATATGACAGTTTTCATTCATTCTTACTGAAAATATTGAACACTACCATTTTCAGCTGCTAGATGGCACTCGAGTAGTATGGCATGCCATTGTATCGTTTAATAGGTAAAAGTGGCTATTAATGACACAGTCGGCTTGCCATAGCCTGCCACCGTCATCTGCCTGGAGCAACCGTCAAATCAGCTTCATTTCACTGTGCCGCCCCGGCGAAATGCAGCTGATTTGACCACTGAAGTACATTTATTAAGTAAAAGTTCATCTAAGACACACCTTTACTATAAAGTCCAACTAACAAATAATTGTTTTTAGGTGGTTATCTTCTTGTTAAATTTCAAAGAAATGGACACTGAGCTGCCCTCTGCACGTTCCTGTTTCTGCGTTTCGGCTTTTGAAAATCCAGCTGATTTGACTGTTAAGTCCTTTCATTAAGGAAAAGTTAGACGGAGACTCATCTTTGCTCTAATTTTGAGTAAACAAATAATTGTTTTTAGGTGGTTATCTTGTTAAATTTCAAAGAAATGCATGCCGATTCGCCCTCTGCATGTTCATGTTTCTGCTTGTTGACGTTAGAAAACGCAGCTGGTTTGACTGAAAGAGTGCATTAAGGAAAAGTTAGACTGAGACACATATTTACTATCATTTTTGAGCAAACAAATAATAGTTTTTAAGTGTTAATCTTGTTAAATTCTTGTTAAAGTCCTCCCGTGCATGCCCCCACGGCCGCCATTTGGCAGCCAATCGATTTTTGACACAACACTGGCCAACATTTCCGGGTTGTCGGCGGTGATGCATCACAAACGTGATGCATAATAGATGCAATGTATTTATGGATTTTTCTACTTTATTAGACATATCTGGACTGATGCGACCTATAGGGCGGTGCAACGTATATGGTGGAAAATACGGTAATACTCCAAACTGAAGCCACTGTAAGATTCATCTACAACAAGAAAGTTTGCTTTCCATCTTTCCTCTAAACCACAATTCAAATAATCTTGACTCACTTTTCAGTATAGATTTGTATAAAAAAAAAAAAAAAAAAGGAATTATCGTTATACTGTGCAAAGCAATCCATGGTACATCTACAGGACCTGCAAAAGCTGTGCTTGCACAGTTTACACTGACGCAAAACAATTAGTTTTAGCCATTAAGGTCACAGTGACCTACAGTATGTTGCCTACCTCAGTGCAGATGCTTGTCTCACATCTGCAGCACTGCAACATTGCACGGGCCAATAAAATGATAGCTGGGTGATTAGCACAGTGGCCTGACACCACGTGCAATCGCTCACTGAAACACAAACATTAACCAATCACACCAGAACATCTGCTGTGACTAAACAGGACCACACTTTGTTTTTTAATGCTCACCCTGATGCTTGTTCTAATCAAGCTCAATCACACTAAAGACAACGTTAAACACGTCCAGGAGGAGACAAGCGGATTGGAAATAATAAAGAAACAGAGAGCGGCAAATGATTTCACCGCGCTCCGAGTTTAACCCGTGCAAACACAGGACTTTAAAACTCATTGATCGAGTGTAAAAACTGACATACTTCCAATTAACCAAGCACTTTACTAAGTCGTAAAAACGACCAATTACAGTATACCGGGCTGTTTCAGCTGCTTGGATCATTTTGGATCAGTGACTGAGTGAAAAAGAGCGAAAGGTAGATTTAATGCTTCTCAATGAGTACCATGTGGAGTTTTATTGATGTTGCTGCTGCCATTCCTGTTGCCTTGACGGGTCTGAAGGACTCAGAGACCCGGGGAGGCAGAGGGGCAGGTCGTCGCTCTCACATCATTAAAAGTTGATAAGCTGGCAGCTGGTAGGAGGAAACCTTGCCAGCTGCAGCCACCAGGTCTTGGACCACCTCACATTTTCCATCTGCTCTTTGCCACCCCTCCCAGGTTTGACCAGACTCAGTCTTCCAGAGCTCGGACCGGTCTGTCTGCTGAGTGGCGCCACAGCATTGGGAGGACTGGAAAAGTCAGCTCTCACCTGAGAGACTTCGGTGGCGTCATCAAAAGCCGCCTGGCTCTGTGTCAGTAACAGTTTGCATTAAGAACGGATGCTTTAACATCACAAACTTCCCAAACGTCACATGACACGCGGAGCTCATCACACAAATCGAATGCAAGATGGAACCGGTGTATTTCCTGGGTATATTTGCACAAGTTGCAGAACAAAGGGTTTGGGTTTCATGTCGCAGCTTGCACAGACTTGGGATTAACCCAAAAGGTGAATGTGTAAGAGCTTGTGTGTTTGCGCTTGCGAGACGGGGAGAGAAGAAGACAGATGTGTGGGAGAGAAGGATTTAGAATACCACTGTGAAGAGGAATGGAAGAAGGCACAAAAAAAAATGTGCCTGCGTCACTCAACCGCAGCACCCGCGCTCCATTATTAAAGCCTTTTTTTTTTAATGGTTACAGTTTAGGTTTGCACTCTTTTAGCATGCACATATGTTCACTAAAACAACATGAGAGGTCAGGCCTCATACGCCCTCTTTCTCTACAGCTGTTCAGGCACTGACACACGTGGACCACATTTAGGCTGCAGCACCCGTTAAAGCTTAAAGCAAGGCAGCATATGGGAAAGATGTAGTTTGTCATTGCAATGGGGTTCCTTTGCGTTCTAATTGCCTGCAGGTTAGTGTGGAGGTGAACTGGTGGAGAGATTAAAGTGTGTGCTACAGATGCTGTGAGAAGCATGTGAAGGAGCTGCTGCTAACACCCTGTTAACATCAAATAGCGCAAAGATGCAGAGAAATATCAAATAGTCACGACTTTGTTGCACAGCTGCAGAACGCAGCCACAAGTTCAATGCATGAAACGAATGAGCAAATGTTTTCCTGAACTGTCACCCACCTACAAAGTACAGAAAAACACTAAAGTCCAGCATCAATGATTAACTCGAATCGTAGACAGCGGTTTTTCCAGAGTCGGTGACTAGACAGCTTGAAAATATGCTGCAGACTTCCTCCTCTGTATGACAAGCAAAGCTCCACCTCAATCTGACTCCACATGGCGTCTGCAGCAAACAGCTCGGGGGAATAACACGGAGCTCTTCCTTAGAGCGGTACCCGTCTGTCGACTCTGAACAGGCCCGGTCAGGTTCGCAGCTCAGCTAACCTGCGTTAGCCGTTATTAGAAGCTACTAAAGGAAATCAATGATCCATTCTCATGAAAAGATCAGTAATCTGTGAGAAAAGATGGCGAAGATAAACTAGTGTATAAATCAGTTGTTTTTTGTGAAATGGCAGCTGCACTTGTATAATTAAATTGTTTGGAAAGGTTTAATGAAAGAAGAATGACTGGAAATAAACTATGTGTGTGAAAACTTCCATTGTCACTTCAAGGAAAATAAAACTTTGCAAAATTTGAGTTTAAAAATGAACTTTCATCTGCTCTGTAGAAGCATTTCAAAACTAAACATGCACAATAGAAGTCAATTAAGACATTCAAACTTGTGCCTTTTATTCTAGTTTAAATATTTGTCATCCTGATTAGTAGTTTTAGAAAAAAAACTTGGTTTATGTGCTCTAAAGGGTTTGGAAAAAAGTGTGCCACAGATGTACAGTGGACTGAATGTGCACATATACATGGCTGTGCAAAGAGTTCAAATAACTCCCTCGTGATTTAAATTTATTCACGACACTTTTTTTCTTAATCTCCATCAGAAACCTGGATTGCAACATATTTTAAAATCTGATTTGTGAAACGCTAATTGATTAACAAATTACAACAGGTCAGCTTCGCAACTTTTGAAGAAAGTCATAAACATTTAGAAAAAAACAGCCGTTATGAGGAAACTTAGCCACTATTAATCTGAGTCTTTTCCTTTTGGAAAGTTTTGTAACGTTTCTGCAGAGCAATGTACCTGGAACAGTTCATACAGAACACCTGTTATTATCATGTGGCCTGGCGTCGTACCTGTCACCCTGTGAGCTGCCACACCTGTTCTCCAACCAAGTCATGTGCATTTCTGTTACGCTCATTCTGAAGTTCACTGAAGGGGAGAAAAGCCAACAAAAAGATTCTTCTTAACCGTTTGCAGAATTTCTCCCATGGTTCAACCAGACTAGAACCAGGATGTTGAATGCTGGGTGCCATTTATGTGCAGCTGTTTAACTTTATAAACCACGGCTGAAACAAACTATGAACCTCTCTGAAGTTATATTCCCAGTTTCACAAAGATATTCCCTTCTTTTAATTTTTTTTTTCAACAATCTTCTTAAAAAGCTGAAAGTTAAGCAACATTCTCATGGCTGGAAAAGGGTGAGCAGTTGACTTTATTGAAGGCCACTCTGGTTTTATCAGTGTCGGTCCACACAGAGGCACATCGCCGCTTTGATCTTCAAAGGGAGATGAGCTCAAATGAGAGGCAATAAGAACATAATAATGCTAATCTGCATGCATTACTCCATGGATCACAGGGCGGCGGGAACATGAAGTGGAGCCATCTTCAAGCAGATAAGCCATGTTTCATGTGACCACACTGCCCTCTAGTGGTAGATAATGAGAACTTTTTATTCACAAAATGAGTTCAATGGGTGTCACAGACTTAGTTTAAAATGTATATAT
>JARVGQ010000474.1:19672771-19687609 GCA_031762355.1 Hypsolebias martinsi | reverse complement strand
AAAAGAAACTGTCCAGATGACCTGATTGAGAGTTATCAGATTTGACACCTGGATTACTGAGCATGAACTTTCTTGACCTCAAAGAATTGTTGCAAAAACACATAAATATGCTGAATTTTAAATCTCCTTTTGGTTGCATTAAAAATAAAACTGTTGTTGCTGAAATTTTATGTGAGCTGAGATATTTATGTTTCGATCTCATAAGATACAATGGATTCATAGGAGATCCAAGTCTTCAAAAGAGATTTCTCTTTCCTGTAATATAGTGCTACGGCTTAAAAACAAGACAGAGATGGGGACCAGTTTAATCTACTAACTCTTCCCCTGTGTGATTTGCACCTCCAGATGGAACAAATCTCTTTGATAGATCTTTGGTGTTCTCTGAGCCATCTGTCTGAAGAAAACAAACCTGCTGAAATAGTCTGAATAGTTGTACTTTCAAATCATTGATCTCCAAAATCAATGCTGCCACATCTACACATGACTGAAGGACATTCTTGTGCTTATCGTGAGTATGGTGGCATTACCACAGGTTATTTTTTTTATATCTTTGTCTTGATTTAGATGGTTTGCTTGCAGGCTTATCAGCAAACTGAAGTTGAGCTCTGGATGCTGTGCCATTAAATGCACATAGTGGCATTTTGATTGAAGTGCTGTTGTGTGGGCGCTAATCACACATCTTTGTATGCACAGTCAAAGCACATCGATGGCCCATCATTACTGACACCACCAAAGTGCAATGAACACATGGGTGTGAAATCTCTGGGAGGGAAAACTGAAGAACACCTCTTGGACAAGCTAAATGTGGCAAGAAGTCCGTATTTGTGATTTTCTGAATGTTGCGATGAACTTAAACAAATATGAGCTTCCCTTTAGATCACCCTTCACATGAGCACTATGGTCAAAACGACTTTACAAAATAGGACCTAGGACCCAACTTCCAAGAGATTGCATCAAAAAACTCAAACTGAGACATGCCTGAAACATTAGTCTTTGCAATCCTTAGAAGATTGATCCAAGTGACTATTCCACAGCCAAAAACCACAATCTGACTTTCTTCCTTCCAATTTCTGTTTTTTTTTTTTTTTTCTTCTCTAAATTGTTTCATTGATTTTAACTATAAAGCCTGGAACAGCAATGGAACAGTGGTGATTTCCCATCTGACATTTCCATCAAATTACTCCACAGCTCTTTCTTCACTTTGCAGATTTTATTGATAAAACTCATTTGCACTTGGTTTTGTGAAAGCTGGGGACTGCAGTCAGCGATTGAGCACAAATTACAAGCAAATGGTAAGTTCCTGTGTGAGTCCATATGTTTGTATTTGTGAGCACTTTATGTGAAGTTGTGTTTTTTTTAAGGTGTACAATACATCTAGATTTTCTGCGGATTTGTAAAAAAATATATAAAGTTGTACTATGTGCTGGCTTAACTCTTCTGTTGCCCAAAGTCTTGCGGGTCACTTTGACCCAAGGATAGTCATCAATTTACAAATGGGAAGCAATCCTAAGGCCCCCATCAAAATGCATGACAACCATGCGATAATGTAAAACATTAAACAGAACATGGATGGTCTTAACAGTGTTTTGGTGAGGTCTATGTGAAGAGATTTTTTAGTGGTAATAGGGTGTTGGGTAAATGTTTAATTTAGTCAGCTTCATTGACATTTACATGTGCCTTTAATGTGAATTGCAATTGTAATTAGACAGACAAGTAGGAAGGTAATTGGTATGCCATCTGGATATAGAGAAAATATGATAAGAAAACCTGGTGGTGGAATAGTAAATAAGCTATTCAAAGAAAGAAGTTAGTCAAGAAAAATGTGAGGACTGAAGAGAGGAGACAGGAATATAAAAAGATGCAACACAGAGTAAAGATGGTGGCTAAGGCAAAGCAGAAGGTGAATGATGAGCTGTGTGGGAGGCTGGACACTAAAGAGGGTGAGAAGGACTTGTACTGAGCGGCAAAACAAAGGGATCAGGCTGGAAAGGATGTGCAGCAGGTTAGGCTTGTTCAAAATAGGAATAGACATGTTCTAACAAGTGAGGAGACTGTGATGAGAAGATGAAATTAGTACTTTGAGGAGATAATGAGTGAACAGAATGAAAGAGAAAAAAAGAGAGACCATAGAAATCGTGGATCAGGAAGTGGGAAAGATTAGTTCAAGTTCAATTAGGTTTCTTGTCATTTCAGCAGGTAGAATGGAATTATGTACACAGGGTCCCAGTTACATCTAACAGTAGCAAAAATATAAAGTGTAAAAAGAAACAGTAAAGGATATAAGATAGAGGTATTCAATTAAAACTCACTGAGGTCCAGTTAGTAAAATTTGCTCCTAAAATGTTCGAACATTTGTTTTTTATGGTCTTGCCTACCTATCACATTTTCAATGTTAACAAATCGCACTATAGTAAACAACTAGCTCTTTCACCATATTTAAAAGTAGTCCCAGACAAATAAATTTAGGGCATTTATTTCAGATTAAAACAGAAAGCTCAGAATAAAATGCATTTTAAATGTGCAAACAGTGACTAATAAGCTTTTTTTTTTTTTATTTGAAGAGGTCCAAGCCTAAATAACTGAAGGCTTACACTTAAAGAAAAAAAGTTAGCATCTTTAGAAAACAGAAAACAATTTTAAAAAAGTGCTTCTTTTACTATAAAAAGTGTAAAAAGAGCAAGTAATTATTATTATTATTATTTTTTTTTGCATAAAGAGGCACCAACCTATAAAAATTTAAGTTTTCGAGTAAAACACATCAGCCTCTTCAGAAAACAACAAATAAAAATGGTTCTTTTAGGGAGGAAATGAAAAGAGAACATTTAATAACACATTTACTCTTTTGAATATTATTTTAATTTTCTTAATGAGAGAAATGGACATGGGATTATCCTGCCAGTAATTTAAATCTTTGTTGAAATGGACTCAGAGCCACTATCATGTAGGAAGCTGAGCATCATCAGTAACATCATTAGACTCATAGATGACTGAACAGCAGCTGTGCGAGAACATCATCTGCTAATATTTCTTATTTTCTGCTTGCTGTCAAATCTGACATTGGGATTTCTTTGATTTTTTTCACAAATCTCCTCTTTTTTGTTTTCTATCAAATGTCTCAGTGATAGCATTTAAGCACTCCTTCAGGGCTGTCCCGTTTTGTTATGTTGCTCCAAAATCGACAATGCCTTGAGTGAACTGAATATTCAGCATGCTGTTGGGCTGTAAAAGTATTTGTGATGTTGGGTGGATCTGTCATACGGGGCTTGCAGGTCGGTTAATTTACTGCTCTCTACGTGGACTTCAGCAGATAGCGTTGCTCAAAAGAGATGTAGAGCACTTCAAGTTGCCACTTTTAATTAATGCAACCGTTTCAGAGCATATGAGGCCAACAGGTTTTGAACATGCCGGAAGAAGAATGAACATTAATCCTCAAATAGAACTTATAATATTTTCTCTTCATTATATTACGTCTTTAGTACAAAAGGTTGATGGGAAACTGGGAATGAGCTTAGCTAGAA
Organism: Hypsolebias martinsi; assembly: GCA_031762355.1. NCBI lineage: Eukaryota > Metazoa > Chordata > Actinopteri > Cyprinodontiformes > Rivulidae > Hypsolebias > Hypsolebias martinsi. The sequence goes on along the minus strand of JARVGQ010000474.1, from coordinate 19,684,091 downwards.
TATGACTGTGGCGTTTGAACACAATTGGATGATGTGTGCAGTGGGAAAAATGAGCAAGTAAGGCACCCACCTATCCATGCCTTCTTTTGTTAAACCTGCTTTTTTGTTCAAGGTCAAAGCAGAATTGGTGCCATTCTCCAGAGGTCATTGTGTAAGAGACGGTGTATACTTTAGACAGGACACAGGTCTTGAAGTCTATCAAAATATCACACAGAAACAAATGAGACAGACAACCATTCAAGCTCTCACTCACACCTAATGCCAATTACAGTTATCAGTTAACATAGCACACGTTTTTGGTTAATGGAAGGAAAACAGAACCGTGCGTGCATGGGGAGTACATACATGGTCCACCCCAGGCTAGAGACAATTCTGTGACCTTCTCACTATAAAGAGACATCCCTAACTGCTGCACTGCCATGACTCCAAAGCAGACATGAAAGCATGTTCATTACAACTTTCTGCTGTTTACCAATTATGAAATGCAGATTCAATGAGATTAACTGAGATTATTTCAAGGGTTAACATTTGCTGAACATCATTATGTTAGCATGTTTGCATCTTGGCATTTTCTTCAAAGCATTGGAGCATTTGAATACAGCTTCTGAGAAATGGTAGCTGTGCTCCTAAGCCAGCTGCAGGAAGAATAAAGACCAACAGGTCAGACTGGTGGCATTTATCACCAGCTAATGAGGTGTAGTTCATTTCAATGGCCAGCTTTTGTATGGCCTCATTTCCTGCCTGGCATTTAGATTCATATCTAGTCAGGTATTTGCAAAGTTGTCACATACAGTTATTGGAGTAGCTTGAAATAACTGTGTTTTCTTTTCTTCTTTTTAAACTGCAATACGAACTATCAAAAATTCTGTGGAATCTTCTCAATAAGTTATACCACTGTCTACAAGTCAAAGTGTAAGAAGTAAACACCAAAGTTCATGCTCAATAATCCAAGTTAACATCCAAAAATGTTCAATGTACAATGAAGCATGCTCAATAGAGACTCAGTGTACAATGTAAGACGTAAACTCCCTTCACATCTGCTCATCGTGTGTTTGATTACTCACTAATAACAAATAAAGGTGACAAACAAATATGCTACATGAAATTTTTCCTTAGCTGCCATGAGAAGACCATGAACCAGATGAAGCTGTCCAGAAGTTGTCTAATGGAGCTTGATCCAATAAATTTATATTGGGGGGAAAAACCCTCTGTAAAGATGTTTAAAAGGCAGTTTTACAAGTATTACTTAGGTTACATCTTTGGTAAATTAGAGGTAAACAACATTTTTAATATCCACAGCTGAGCCTCAAGTGGTATTGGGTGTATTGTGGTTGTCAAATATGATGGATTTATCTGGTTGATGAGATTTTCCTCCTGTGTTGCTATTGCTGTTTGCCAAGACAGTGTCACTTCTCTGCGGCCCAGTTTGACTCTACTTCGGGCAATAAACTTCAACAATGATTTATTACATTGTTGAACCAGGGGACGTGACCCACCCAGGCAGAAGAGGAGAGTGACAGAAAGTACTCAAACACAGTAACAAGATGGGATGCTCGACCACTGTTTGTAGAACTCTTACAGCTGTCAGTGACCAACTTTTACACTTTTTTTTTTCCTAAAATGAGAATTAAACAAAACTCCAAGACAGTGTCAGCTTGCACTATCACTTTACAGCAAGTTCCAGTTTTAATTTTGTGGACTACAATCCCCTGTGACCCTGAACAGGATAAATTGTGTACCAAAAACGGACAGTTAATTTAATTAAAAACGCTTCATCTTTCCAAGTTGTTTCATGCATTATAACAAAAGGAACAATGAATAAAAGAAAGAAAAAACAGTTGTACGATAAAATGTTGTGCTTTGAGCTAAATCCACATACTACAGGATATTTCCAACGTAGAGATGGGACTTTTGTCTCTTTCCAGGGATCAAGAGTTAAAAACTAACAATAATCAATTTACAATCAATGAGGTTGAAACTGTAAGTTAAATTAATTATTATGGGGAAGGTAAGATATCTGGTGAAAATGTTGGATGGTTTTTGGGTATTGATTAACTTCAGAGAGAGTAGTAACAATGTAATAATGTGCTTCACTGAGACATGGTTGCATGTGGACCTCCCAGACCACTGGCTTCAGGACGGTTTGAAAGGATGGTGGTGCCAATCCATCTAAACACGAAGGAATGCCTTTGCTTGCTGAACATATATTTTAATAACACTTTCACCTGTCCTACAAAGTGTGTGCAGTGGTGGAGTCAGGAAGCGCTTGAGGCCCTGCTGCATGTTTCAGTTTCACAGACCAGGATGTGCTGCACATGCTGCATGAGTGTAATAACAGGCTGCATCACTGACTGCTTTACCTTCTTTCAGCACACCACCATCCCAACCAGGCTATTTGATATTTCCCAACAAGCCTTGTGTCACCAGTGACCTGACGCCCCCTCTGAATCAGAAAAGGAATGCTTGTGGGTCTGGCAACAAGTTGACTAAGCCAAGTTGGCAAATATACCAACAATTAATCTTTGAGATGAGGAGGTGTAGAACCTCCAAACTTCAAGTGAATGACATCAGATATGTGAGGATGGTGATGAGGAAGATCACAGGGCATTCTGGACTGAGCCAACTACTGTTATAATTCGAGGAACCCAGATTGTTACAAGACTCAGGTTTAGAAAAAGTGAACAGTGTTTATTAGTTACAGTGATTGTGTATAGAGTGGATCATCTGGAGCCCCTGTTTTAGGGGCTCCAGATGAGGAGCCCCTAAATGAGGAGCCCCCTAAATTAAAGTATTCAGTCTGAATACTTTAATTCTGGGGCCTGCCATCATCTTGCTGGCATAGGCCACTACACGCTTGTCTTTGTCGTGTATTTGATATAGACCTGCACTTATGCAATGAGCTGAGAAGCCCCAATAAGGTGGGGGGTGCCATAGGGGCACCAAGATCATGTTTCCATTCCTGCTAACTCTACACTATGTATGTTTATACTATGTATAAAGTATGACAAATACAAATAGAATTTGGAAGTTCAAAACTAAAATATAAAAACTAGTAGTTTGGCATAAAATAATAATAATAATAATAATAATAATAATAATAATAATAATAATAATAATAATAATAATAATAATGCAATCATGTTCTGCTCCAAAGCAACAAAAATATAATATGCCAGGAAAAAAAATAAAATAAAATTCAACTCAAGCAAAGGTTTTCTGTTATTTTGCTTTTTGTTTGTGGATGTTGCTGGAAAAAAAAAAGAAATAAAAAAAATCATACACCACACCAGATACAATCTTGAACAAAAAGAAATCTAACATTATTTCTGTATGACTTCTTTTTGTGGTATTCTAAATGCATCCTATTTTGTTATATTTAAAGTAAATCAATCATAAATGAAAATCTCTAAAAGATGTTTGTGTGTAGGTGTTCTTTAAAACACTTGAATAAAATACTTTGTACTTGGAAAAATGAACAAAACAGGAGACTTAAATAACTGTAATCAGTTTAGTTGTTGGTTTTAATGTGGAACTTGTTCATGTGTAAAATCTCTGTTATACATCTGATGAGCTTTCCATGTTGTGTTAGTGTGCGTGTAGTCCTTTTTTTTTCATTGTGCTGACCCTGAGAGGCTGTTGGCTCGACAGGAACAGCGAGTGGTGAGATTTCCTGACACTCAACTGGTCTGATCTTCAAGTGAGACTGAATTTGTGCATGACATTTAGCAACAGTCATGATGACCCCAGAAAACCTGTTGCAAAAAGTTCAGCATGTGTCTGACAGCACTAAAAATCTGTGATGGAACTATGTGCTGAAGTTGCACAAGGGTGCGTCCTGGTGGATAAACTGATATAAACACAACACAGTGTGTAACTATACTGTAGTATCCACTCGTTTTATTTTTTTATTTTATTTATAAAATGTATTCATTTTTTAATTCAATTGCATCCTGGTGAAAAAAAAATCATACATTTTTGTTCTTGTTTTATATTTTGTACTTAATACCTGGAAAAGTTTAAATGTATGTAAAAATAAATGCTGTAAATGCGAAATGCTGAATGAGCTGTCTGAAATTTGTTGAACACAATCTAAATAAATAAATAAATAAATAAATAAATAAATAAATAGATAAATAAATAAATAAATAAATAAATAAAAAACAATAACTAAGCACAAATTAAAAGAAAACAGTAGTAAAAAGTTAGATAAAAGTAAGGACCTGGTAAAAGCTAAAGCAGCAAAATAGCAGCTAAAAACTAAAAGTATAGCACGAGAAGACAAAAGTAGAGCAAATATGAATTAAGAGCAATTTATTTTAAGGGACTAAAAAGATCTCACATTATTATTATGAGGGGAAAAAGTAAATGGTGAAATAATAATAAAAAAAAAAAAAAACAGGAGAAATACAGGAGTGGAAGCACCAATTTCTTGAATGAGCTAAATGTTTGGATCATAACTCAAAGAATGCAAAGGTAGTTTGTAAAAAGCTTACAATACAGAAAAATATAAGTCAGGAATATGCTGTGAAAGCTTCAATATTCAGACAATAACAACTCCAAACGTAGATTCTGGGGGCTGTCCTGTCCCTCGTCGACTCCTCCCAGGCAGCCACAGCTCACTGCAGGAAGAGAGCCACTTGCATCATGAAGGACCCCACTCACCCAACACACTCACTTTTTGCCCAGCTCTCCTCAGGCAGGAGGTTGAGGAGCATTAGACTGAGGAACAACTTTTTGATTTTGATTTGATTTGATTTTTTTTTTTTCAGACAGACATTTCACCAACAAAACATAATAAAGACTTTCATATTTCTAAACGTAGATACAGTATCTTACTATCAAATATGCATACCCAATTTTTATATGCTAAATCCTTTTTTTTTTCATATCCCCTTTTGATGACTGTGAGTTTGAAAAGGAGTATGATGAAGTTTAAATTATATTATCATACCCCTTTTCCATTCTTTCATTCCCAATTCATCCTCAGTTTTATCATTTCTCACCTCTGTTCATCCTTATACGTTTGGATAATAACCATTTTGAGTCTTTTCTTAAAATAAATCATTCTTGGACTTTGCTTCAACTCTTTGGTAAGTTTATTCCAAATCTTCACACCAATGACTGGAATGCACATTATTTTCATTGTTGTTCTCACATTCAAAGTTCTGAAATTCAGGTTTTCTCTATGGTCATATTTCTCGACTCTATCAATAAATAGTTTTTGAATATTTTCTGGTAATAGTTTATTTCTAACTTTATATATAAATTGTGCAGTTTGAAACTCTATCATATCTTGGAATTTCAGAAAATTAGAATCTATAAATAAATTGTTAGTATGACAATAAAAATCCACCTTGTGAACTATGCTAATGGCGCTTTTCTGTAATGTGCATAGTGGTTGAAGCGAGGTTTTGTAAGTAATGCCCCAAACTTCTACACAGTAACTTAGATATGGCAAAATGAGTGAGCAGTAAATATTTTTTTAAATGAAGGGCAGAAGAATTTAAATATTTTATAGCGTTAGAGAGAACTGCTACACTTCTTGCTATTTTAGATTGAACATATTTAATTTGAGGTTTCCATCAGATCTTATTATGAATCGATATTCCCAAAAACTGAATTTCAGTCACTCTCTCCACCATCGCATTATCAATATTTATTTGTAACTCACTATGCCCTTTACAATTCCCAAATAACATAAACTTGGTTTTATCTAAATTTAGAGGTAATTTGTTAATATTAAACCCCTTTTTCAATTTACATAACTCTAAATTAATTTTTATCAAGAGCTGTTGTAAATTTTCACCTGTACAAAAAATATTTGTGTCATCTGCAAATAAAACAAAATTAAAAAATTTAGAAACCTTACATATATAATTTATGTATAAAATAAACAACTTTGGTCCCAATACTGAACCCTGTGGAACTTCTACCCTGAAACTGTTAGACTCATAAATCCCTAACCAGGATTATCACTGTGGAGAAAAAAAAATCACTGTAATGCCACTTGGTTGTTGATATGTGCTGCTGATTATCCATGCTGCTGATTTATTCCATGTTGCTGTGTTCATTCATAATCATCTACTCACACAGACTCATGTTCGTGCTGCTCTTGTTTGGCATATTGATTTTGTACTGCTAGTGCTTAGTGTATTCTTAATTTAGCATGTTGTTTTACTTCATATCTTAGATCTCATTACCTTTTAATTTTTATTTATTTATTTATTTATTTATTTATTTTTTAATTTATACTTTTGTTGGATGTATCTGGGACCCTGTGTACAAAGTTTTGTTCCATCACATGTACCACATGAGAATACCAATAAACAAACCTTGACCTTGCTCTTACTCTGTCTTACAACTCTGACTTTAAATGAAGAGCTTTGACTCATGCTTAATTGGAAATATTGAATTATTTTTCTGCAATCTATTAAATGACTTCCATTCTGTCAAGTTGGCTTTCGGTTGAGAAATGCAGTGAAACCTGTGGCTAAGATTGTCCACAAAGACCGACAGGTGGGGTGGTGGGCTGAAGGGTTTTTACATGTGATTGCACTAAAGGTAATAACATGTCTAGCCCAATCACACTTTATTTTAACATGAAGCAAACAAGATAGGAGACTTCCCTAATTTTTTCTCAGTTTACTGTATTAATGTTACAAAAATCTATGACTTTGGTAACTTTATAATCATGCATAAAATGTATAAGGCTATAATAAAATGTAAATAAATATGAATCTGTACTGAGGAGAATAAAGATAGATTGAACCGTCTGCATAGGACCATTCAATAATTAATTTTTCCTGAAAGCAAAGCAGATATCACAGGATATTACAAGGAAATTGCAGACTGGTATCATGCTAGTTTCTGATATTCTCCACAGATTTATCATTTTTAATCTCTCAACACTTGATCATGACATATCTCACACTGCTCAGGCTCTGAGCTTAATTGAGGTTCATTTGTTTTGTTGTTAGGGGTAAACTAGTTTGATATGGCAATTCCAAGAGTTAACACAGATTTAGAAGTGATATTGTATTTTAAAAAGAGCATCCAGGTATACTTAAAGAAAAGAAAAAAAAAAAAGAAAAAAAAGCAGAATGTTAGAGCTGTGTATACTTTACATTGAACAAGAATGACTCCTTCGCTTCCGAAACTGTATTAGACTTCTTAGATTCAGTGTGACAAAAAATATGAAGTCTCAAAAGATCCCTGCTCCTTGAACTGAGAATTGGTCATCAAAAGTCAATCAAATAAAAAGCTCAAATGTAACCAAAAAAATGTTGACAGATTGTTTGGAAGAACATGTAATGAGTCCTGCTGTCAAAATAAATCAATAAATAAATAAATAAAACTAGGCATATAAATGTCATGTCTGTGCATCTTAACAAGCCTGACTCATTGTAATCTTCTTTGTTAAGGCACCAAACGTGCTGAATTCAGAGTATCTGAGCACAAATAACTCAAGGATTCAAGGATTCAAGGTTCTTTATTTGTCATACACACCACATGGAACAAAATCGTGTACACAGGATCCCAGTTACATCCAACAAAAGTATTAAATTTAAAAGCAAAAAAACAATAATAAGATCTAAGATATGAACTATGAAAAATGTTACTTAAAAAATACACCACTGGTAACTGCATCATTGCATAAACTATCAAATTTAACTTACCACCCATTCAACCAAGGAAGATCCATATCTCATGACACTAGTTAAAGAATCAATCAGTATACCAACCAACATCCTTTGGGTCAGCAGTTTCTTACTTTGTACATAAACTGAGCACAGCAGGCATAAAAGTGACAAAAGTTTAGTCAGAACTTCTTTTAGGTCATCTAAATGCTCATCTTTATGAGATCCCTGAAATTCTCACAAGCACAAAATGTTGCTTCTTCATCCATTGAAGCTTCAGTCCCTACTAGCTGTGAATCTTATAGGACATCCTAATGATAAAATGACTTCTTATTAAGCATAGTGACCAGGTCCTTTGATTGCTGTGGCAGCAGGCATCAACAACCTCCAGGCCACAGCTCTGGGAACTTGCTTCAATGGATGCATTAAACGTGGCCCATTCCGACACCGTGTCCCAAATCAGCTCACCGTTGTCTTTGTGTTCTAATCACAGAACATCTATTTGTTTACAGCTTTTGTCTGTCGGTCACAAACTGAGCACCTTCATGTTTAATTATGTTTGCATCCTTGATACAACTGCATTCAGCTGAGAAAGCAACCTATTGTGTTGCACATGAAAAACTGTGTTGCTGTGCTGCAAAGTGTTCATCAGCTTCAACGGTAATGAAAGAGAACGTAATTACAGGTTTAAAAAAATAACAGAGTGGTGTAATCCCATCACTGCCGCTTTCAGAATCCCTTTATCTTCTGCGACCTGCTAATAGCAGTCTATTGGTGCCAGAGAGCATGGTGTGTGCTGGCTTCTAGTATTGACTGTGAGAGACACAGCTGAGTGGAAGCACTAATGAAAGTAATTGTCATCAACCCCTCCATCTGCTTTCATAATGAGTGTTGAGACACACACAGTTAACTCTTAACCTTTTAGTGAAAGGAGACAGTAAAAAAGTCACAGGGTTTTCCTGCAACCGGTCCTGTTTTTTTTTTTTTTTTTTAATTATTATTGATTTTTTTTTTTTAATAGCACATGTTGTAGTAAGAGCTGCTAAGATTTCAGTTGTTTTCTTAGAATATATTTGGTGAGTTTTGATGTGGTAAACATCACTGATAAAAACTGCTAAATATCCAGAAGTAATCAGCAATACTAGTAAGTGCAAAACAAGCCAAAAAAAAAAGAATATTGCTTTTATTTAAATGTACATCAAATACCTCAAGAAGTTTGTTACCATGTTGTAAGATAACAAGGAAAGAACAAATATCACAATGTATTAAATACGTTTTTCAATAGAATACATTTTTATTAATTTTTTTATTAACTTTTACTCAAAAAAACGGTTTTCTTTTTAACTGTTTAATTGTGTTAATAGTGACTAAGATGATATTCTCTTTAAAAAGAAAATTAACTTCACTGATAGGCTTAAATCGTTCAAAAACAAAAAAAATGTGACTGAAATAAGGAGAAAAGCAGAAAAATACAAATAAAATAGCAAGCTTGAAACATGTACTTTCTTAATAAATTCAGCCTTTATCCATCCATCCATCCATTATCTTTACCCGCTTTTTCCATTTTCGGTCATGGGGGTCGCCGGTGCCCATGTCCAGCAATCACTGTGCGAGGGGCGGCGTGCACCCTGGACGGGTCACAAGTCCATCATAGAGCCACATAGCGACAAACAACCATTCACTCTCTCACTCACACCTAGGGACAATTTAGAGTTACCAATCAGTCTGACATGCATGTTTTTGGCCTGTAGGAGGAAACCAGAGTACCTGGAGAAAACCCACGCATGCACGGAGAGAACATGCAAACTCCACCCAGAAAGACCCCAGGTCCAAATGGGGATTGAACCCAGAACGTTCTTGCTGTGAGGTTACAGTGCTAACCACTGAGCCGTCGTGATGCTGTGGAAGCATTACCGGTAATTAAAGCTTAATGGATTAGAAAGAGTCGTAAAACCATTTGGTGGAACAAAAAGATGAATAAATAAATAAAATGTATTATATTAAAGGTTGAAAAACAATTTAATTGACTTTAAAATTGGAAAATACGCTGTACTATTATTTTATATAAAACAGGAAAAGATAGTAATAGGAACGTAGACATGCTGTCTAGAGAAAAGGTTTATGCAAATTCTTTAAGTGAGACCAAACTGTTTATAGTGATGGTATTGAAACAGTAAGAGGGCCTTGCAGACGTTTGACTGAAGAATCATTTGAGTGATGGAGACTTCCAGAAGTTTGGGTCACGCAGAGCACAGTATGAAAAATCATCAAATTTAAAACTTTTCAGACCATTAGAAAAACAATAATGGTCGTCATAATGATCCCGCATTTTATGTCTGCAAGTACATGTCATTTTATAGAATATGCTTAAAGAGAACATTTCACATCATAAAGTTACAAATTAACTCAACGGAAGAACGTTTTCATCATAAAACTTTCTCAGTGTTCTAAAAATAATCTGCACACTGAAGGAGCTTGCTTTGATATTTTTTTTTTTTTTATTACTGCTAAATAAGATTAGATGGAACTGTCTCCATTCATTTGATTTGTCAACTTCATCAATCAATTTTCAGGCTTTTATTTTATTTTTATTTTTATTTTTTAGTTTTGCAAGCAAATTCATGGTATGTTGGATGAAAAATGCAAAAGGTTCAAAAGACATTTTTATTTTTACAACAGAACCAATAGAGGTGTCACTTAAAAGTGAAAAGCTTTTGGAAATAGGCAAAAAATGAGGATAATATTCCTGAAGTCATTTTTGCTATTGCTGGAGCCCCAGGAGAAAATTCTTATTATATTAAGGTCTTGTTGGTAGCAGCCCTATCTGAAAGGATGATTATTCAGCAGACTAATTTGATCTTGTGGGTGAAATCTCTGGTGCTGAACTGACTGGATTGTTACTTTCAGGCCCTTTTTTCATTGACATTCAGCCTCCTCACATGGGATATTAGATTTATGTTGGCAATCACATCAATTATAAAATCACAAAGATTTTTTTTTTTTTTAAATAATCACTTAATTTTGCTTTTGCACAGGTACCACAGGAAGCTGCAAGTTTTGTACATTTGTCAGTCACGGCAGCCTTTTTGGTTACCACGGTAACAGGTCTCACAACAGCTACTTGTGATGAGACTGAAGATGTTCTGTCAGGAGTCTGTGCGCAGATAAGAGTTGGAGGTTCAGTCACTCACCGGAGAGCAGAAGCAAAATGATTTATCTGACCTACTAACAATAGCGCCAACAAAACTAGAAAAAAAAAATAGATCATGAAATAGAATTTCTTTGGTTTAAGTTTCTTTGATTTAAGCCTAAATCGTTTTGATAAAAGCCTTTATTAGACAAACAATGCATCTATATTTTTGCATTGTTGAACATACAACATTCTGGCTACATGTAGTGCAGACCATTATTTGAACTTCATTATTAAAAAAAAAAGGAAATCATGCAGAAAATGAGCAGATGTGTTGCAAGTCCTGATATAATTCCAGTCAAGTTCAAGGTCCTGTTCCCTGAGGTTGTGATTCTGACTCCATCGCCCCAAGAGATTTATCTTTTTTTTCTTTTTTTTTTTTTCACCAAAGCTTTTTTGTTTTTGAACAGTAAACATCAAACCATCAAAAGATCTCTGAAGCTTAGGCCAAGTGTTGGATGAGAGGGTAAAGGCACATCCCTCAGCCTCTGTG
>JARVGQ010000474.1:19626259-19638880 GCA_031762355.1 Hypsolebias martinsi | reverse complement strand
AATAATACGTTATTTATAAAGCCATTTAAAACAACCACAGCTGCAACAATGTGCTGTACACATGAAAAAAGTACATACAAATTAATTTCATATTTTTATTATTTATTAATTATGATGGTTCATAGGTCCGAGTTGCCGTAAGTCAGGGGCACCGTAACCCGAGGACTACCAGTATTAGCTTCTCAATGACATCAGAAAAGACGGCTTGTAACTTGGGTAAGGTTACGTCGGAAAAATATCTCCGACTGGAGATGATGTAGCAAGGCTCAACGTAGTCCAGAAATCTTTGGAATTCGACATCTTCAATGAAAAAAAAAACACTTCCACACTACCGACATTTTGAATTTTACTCTCCACCAGGTAGGCTCGTGTGATGTCATCACGTTGTGCTGCCACTGCAGGCATCCTTGTCACTGGGTTGTCCTACAAAAACAGTGCCTTTTATATCAGCGAGTTATTTTGATGGAATGTCCAATTTTTATCTTTATCACTAATATCAGCCGATACCGATACCATGCCGATAATATCGTGCATTCCTAATAAGAGATTTCTTTTAAAGGGCTTTTTTTTAATAGTTCTTTGTTCATGTAAATGATTGCACAGAGCAAACAAAATATGTTTCTTCAACTGTGCGTGCAGCAAATTAGCATTTATCTGTTATCGAGGTTAAACTATCCTTTTAGCAAAATTTGTTCACCAAAAATTCCCTACAGTCCAAACTATCCTGCTGCTGCAGAAAAAAACCCGACAAACTGGCATAATAAAACCACTTATGTTATTGGCTATGAACTAAGTTGTCAGATTGTGTTTGCCTCCTGTGCACTGGCAGTGAGTATGACAGCAGCAAGGCTACTGGCACGACTGCGATTCCCCCTCATTCAATTACTTAGGCAGGGGTTCATTTACGTCCATGCCAAGTCCTGAATAAAAACAGCCAGGAAAGAATTCAACATAACTGGTCACAGCTGATCATTTGTCAGCATGGGGAAATTGCAAGCATGTCTTCCTGGAGAACTTGTGGTTGTTCTGTGTGTGGAATTCTTTCCCTTGGTAGCAGTGGGCTTGATCCACAAAGCGGTCCAGACAGTGCTAGAAAAGGTCTGGATCCAGCTGAGCTCTTCTTCAGATGTGCTTTCAGTCAGGTCTGTTCTCAGGGGAGGTGATCGAGATGTAAAATCAATAAGTTTCCTAAAAAATGGCTGTCCTTGTGCGTGACAAGAAAAAAAAAAGTATATCTCAAAGCGCTGAACACACATTGTGTTGTGTGTGTTGTCACTCATACACACAGCTTTATTGCAAAATGTCATGTGACAGCAGGTGGTAAACTCCGCATCAGTCAGCAAGTCAAGCCAGAACAAAAAAATAAAAAATAAAATGCCGATAAAACTTTATTTCATGGGGTGCAATCAGTATTTAACTCTATTTTCATGTGCAGGTGGGATGTCATAACCAGCATTAGACTGGGAGAGACGGCAGCATCATGGAACCCTGCGTTTTCCCATCACCCCCTCCGAACTCATCAGAGCACCTCACGTACAACAGCTTCATGCAGGAAAACGAGTCCAGCACCAGCGGGAACTACACCGACAGCTTCAACAGAACCAGCACCGTGGTCATCACCTGCATGTACTTCCTGGTTTGTGCAGTGGGTCTTTGTGGAAATGCCCTCGTCATCTACGTCATCCTGCGCTATGCCAAGATGAAGACAGTCACCAACATCTACATCCTCAACCTGGCAGTGGCAGACGTGCTCTTTATGCTTGGCCTGCCGTTCATCGCCATCCAGCTGGCGCTGGTCCACTGGCCTTTTGGGCTCGTGCTCTGCAGGGTCGTGATGACGGTGGACTCTCTGAACCAGTTCACTTCCATCTTCTGCCTGATGGTGATGAGCATTGACCGCTACCTGGCAGTGGTGCATCCTATTAAGTCCACAAAGTGGAGAAAGCCTTGCATTGCCAAGACTATCAATCTAGCGGTGTGGGGGGTGTCTCTGCTGGTTAATCTGCCCATTGTCATCTACAGTGGTGTGATCACAAAGCCCAACGGCTGCTTCTGCACCATTGTGTGGCCTGAGCCTCAAGAAGCTTACTACACGGCCTTCATGTTCTACACCTTCATTCTGGGCTTCTTCCTGCCCCTCATGGTCATCTGCCTGTGCTACCTGTTCATCATCATCAAGGTGAAGTCATCGGGCATCCGCGTGGGCTCCTCCAAGAGGAAACGCTCAGAAAGGAAGGTCACCAGGATGGTGTCCATCGTGGTGGCAGTGTTTGTTTTCTGCTGGCTGCCTTTCTACGTCTTCAACGTGACCTCGGTGACGGGCACCATCAGCACTACTCCCATCCTGAGGAGCACCTTCGCCTTTGTGGTGGCTCTGGGATACGCCAACAGCTGCGCAAACCCCATCCTGTACGCCTTCCTGTCGGAGAACTTCAAGAAGAGTTTCCAGAACGTTCTGTGCCTTAAGAAGGTAGGAGGGCTGGATGAGGTGGAGCGCAGTGACAGCCGGCAGGACAAGTCTCGCATGATGAACGACCCCACAGAGACCCAGAGTACTTTGCTAAATGGTGACCTTCAGACCAGCATCTAAGGTTTTACAAACACACAAGAAGAAGCTTGAGAAGTTCATCTTTAATCTTTCTAAAGAACTCCACTATGAAGCTTTAGTTGAGGACAAGGTTATAACCGAAATTCAAAATTAAGTAATGTCAAACCACAGTGTTCCTTTTGTCATGTCGCTTATATCTATTATTGGAAAAAAAAAAATCAATGGTTCCAACAATTCTCCTCAGCTTGCTGCAAATGAAATGTGGTTGACACCTCTCAGTACTCGGTGTTACAGACCTGAGGAGCGATAACAAACACCAACACCCACTTGCAAAGGGTCCCCAAGGAAACATGGATTTTTTTTTCCTGGAGACTCCGGATCATATATGCTGTTTACAGCCGAGGGCCTGTGCTAAGTTTCCATATGTCTGTTTGGCTGTTTTGAAAAAAAAAAAAAAAATCACAGCAAAACAGAACATGCTTACATCATGTAAATAACCCACTGTCAAAAGAAATGCAAGAAGAGGATTTATCTGTAAATAATTGTACAAGAAAAAAGGCAAGAAAAAAATTGTAGAGTCAGACATTAATAGATTTTTTGCCATTTAGTTTTTGAATCACTGAATCGGGAGTGAATTATGTAAAAACATCAGTACCACCGATGTGTTAAATGTAAACGTGTGCAACAATGTTCAGTAAATGGCAGTTTTTTTTGTCACATTCCACTCTAGTTCCATGCATAATTCAAGTGATGGACTGATACGGTTCATGTCTGGCAATACATGGAGGCAGGGGCGATTCTAGGATCTGACCTTTAGGGGTGCTCAGCCCCCAGTCCTGACAATGGCTATTGGCTTGAACAACGGAGTGGCCAATGGTGTCAGAAGCATTTCTAATGTAGGGGGACACACTGGTGTGGGGTCTGGGGCTCCTCCCTCAGAAATTTTGAATAAAGTAGATGTCATTTCCTGCGTTCTGGTGCATTTTAATGGGCTCTTAAACATCTAGATTATCTACATTTGTGAACGCTTGATTCAAAAACTATATAAGAGAGTAACAAGAAGTAACCTGACCAACAGCTCTCCTTGTGTGAATAGAACGTGCTCCATTTCTCTCATGCACCCCAACACCACCCTTCCACCCCCGGTCAAAAACTGCCAAGTACAACTGTATTGCGACGCACAATACAGACATGCTAGCTACTGGATTCATTGACAGATGGCACTGATGATCCGATTAGTGCAAAAAAAAAAAAAATAAAAAAATCATAGATGTTACTGGCTCGTTTAAAAGCGTCATCATGTATTCCATATTTATTCCAAAATTTATCAACATTTATGTGAATCTAAGGTTTCAGAACAGAGTTTCCTCCCAAAATCCAAACTTGTGGGGTGCTGATTTAAAATTTAGGGGTGCTTGAGCACACCCAAAAAGAGGCTAAAATTGCCACTGCATGAAGGAGGTACCAAAGCACTACAAAGATGTTGCACGGTGGTAAATGTGGTTTTTAGTACCTTAAATTTCTGTGGGGTAAATGTTCTGTGTCACTGCATAGTTTGCAGATGTTACTTTTTTTATGTTGGATTATGTGACTCTTAATAATTTAATATGAATCTCAAGTTGTGGCTTCATGTTTATAATGTGTTTGTGTCAGCGCATGAAACTTAGCGTTTCAGGAAAGATTTGTACCCTCTGCTGTCCACTCATTGGAGTTTTTTCCTTGAACAAACTCAAAAAGACAAATTAAGCTTCAAAGTTATATAGTGATGGAAGTCTTATTTTATGTTGATCTTTTCTTGAAGATTTATAGCTCCTCTCCTGCTGCCCCTTGTTGCAGTTTTTTGATAACCTGCAGCGTCTGGGAGGCGACAGTCTGAGGAAGTTTTCAGACACCGAGCGTCTTGAGTGATTTGAATTTGTGAAGGGCTAGAACACTCATCCTCAAGAGGTTGTGGTGTTCCTTCATCACCGTCACAGCACTGCACCACAGTCCACACTTCACCCTGACAACCTGCATGTCTGCTGCCAGAGTCAGATTACTATCCGAGTGATTTATTTAAACTACATATGGAGGCGTCTTCACAATGCATCAAAGCAACAGAACGGTTCTGATTAATGCACATCAAATCTGTCCGTGTGTGTGTGTGTGCTTTGAGTTGGTGTGATCTCAACTGAGAAAAATCACAATGCAAAGGTGTTAGAACAAATCTGAGCATGTTGTCCGGAAAATGTGCACATATGTCCTTATCTGACTCAGCCCTTATCTGTGTAATCAGATTACATTTTCTATCTTTGGATTTCTGAATCGGGTCTTATTTAATCATTTTTAATAACGTCAAAAGATATGGCTCATCTGTTGTATCATATATTTTTATAGCAACAGTGACCAGTGTGTTAATGGCACAGAAACATTCATTAGTATGTTAATGAGACAACTTGAGGCATGAATTATGCATGTGGACATTTCACAGATGCCTAAAGAAAAAGACAAATACTATATTAAGATCACCATGCAGTAAAAGCAAATGGCTGAATAGCTGTAAACTAGATTGTTTATTCTAGTGTGGTATAAAATGTAAGCCAGTGCTAAACGGACACTTAGCATCATAGTAGCAGATATCATTTTAAGCAGTATTAATAGTTGTTCATAAGGCCTACATTTCGAAACTGTTTTTTGTTCCATCTGTGATTTAATTGTGTAGTTTTCACAAGTTGAAATGTTTCTGTACAAAGTTTGTATCAATATATGGAATTATGTCCCGTGTACCTTTTTGTTTAGTTTACAGCAAAATAAATGTGATGTCTGTGCACAGCTGTGTTAAAACGAATAAAGATTAAGATTTTTTTTAGGTGAAATGTGTTTTCTAAATGAACATATTAAAATTAAGAGCAAATTCAAATACTGAAAAACAATCTTTTAATTAACAGTGAGCTCTTTACATCAATTTAAAGTTTGATTTTTCACATGACATTTTGTTCCCCCCCACCAAAATAATCAAATTTGTACAAATCACAATCAAAGCAAAACTTAAGTCACATCAGATATTTCCAGGAAATATCAAGGCCTATTTGCCTTAGAAATGTGCAGCATTTCATAACAATATGAAAATAAATTTTTAATGTAAAGCTTTTGAGATAAATAGCTTTTTTTTTAAACTATTTTTCAGTCTGGAATGTGTTTTTTTTTTATCTTGACAAAGGATTTTTTTTTTTTTCAGACCATGTTGTGCTTCTAAATGTGGCCACAAGGTGGCGCCAAAATCAAGTACATAAGGAAAAGGTGCTCAAAGCTCAAGACACAAATCTTCCACATGTATGCAACTGTAGGTTTTTTTTATTCAGTCCATGAACTCTTGACAAACATTGTTTTAATATTTCCTTTTCCTGTCCTGCCATGATAATACCTCAGCAGTAAAGCAGGAAATAGACAGCCGACACGTTTAAAAACTAACAGATTTGGCTCAGATGCGCTACAGCGCTTCCCCCTCCTCGGTCTGGTCTTAGTGCAGAAGAAAGATGAGACAAAAAGACAGCACACCACATTGACATTCCAGTTTTGGTGAGAGTTTAATTACTGAAACAGATAATGAATCTCTCCTCTTTGTTTTTGTGAATGGTTTCCCTGAATGTCCTTGGAAGGCCTAACTGCTCCGTGATGCAACAAAACCAAAGTGACCCATCAGACAAGTGTTTGATTTCACTCTTCCAAAAACTGCAGCAGACCAGAAGATATGCATGTTTCATAGTGATTTCAGCAGCAAAACAAAAAGATGGTGCTTTATTTTTCTCTCCATATTCTGGCATGATAGAGCAACATTTTTTTTTTCCAACATGAGGGAATATTATCGTTGTACTTTTCATACAGTTACAGTGACCCTGATGTGTATGTGCATAATCTATAGTGTGACTTGACAGCATACTTACTGAATCAAGTTTACCGCACTGCAGAGGCGAAACAAACCACGAACCACAGTTGCCATAGAGAAGTTTAACACTGATGGATTCAGGCTGTGGTCAAATAGTCCCCCATAAATGTGCAATGTGTGTTACCCTCTATACAATCTCATACATTCACCCTTCCTTTTTCTGAACCACAGAACAAAAATCACATTTAAGAGCAAACCTTAAACTGTTACCGATTTATCACGTAATCTGGTGCGAGCCCAGTTGCATGCGGTGTTGTAAAATGATTTTTTTTGTCTGTTGCACAGAAGGTTCAAGGTGGCCTTTGAATCCTCACGTATAGGACCAGATCTGGCATTCACACTTTTTTTTTTTTTTTTTGGAGAATGCCACATGTAACCCAAAGCTCATATTCAGCAAATGATTTCTAAACATCAAAAGTAAGCCAATGTATCAACACCGTCATTATACCAACAATTCCACAAGAATGAAAGTATAATATGCCCAAAAAAACATTTCCAGTACCAGGACAGCCAGGGACACATGAAAGTACTGAAATCTTTAAGAAAACACAATACAAAATAAAAATAAAGTAAACAAAATGTCAATAAGTTGCTAAAAAAATAGATATTCCCTGCCCTCAACCAGACTTTAAAATGAAAATAATGAACGGCGTAAATAAATCTGTTTCGTTTCCATGGCAGCGCTTCACCAGCAACCGGCCGAGGCAGCTTCGCTAAGCTCTCCCATGTTTCACTGCTCTTTAAAAATAGATGTTTACAGTATTTCATAGCTAATTTCACAACTGATACGCATCTTAACCATACCTTCAAAATGTCCTTGTAACGTTCATGATACACTAATTTATATATATATATATATATATGTATATATATATTTAATCTGTTTTGTTTTTTTGCAATCGGTCCTTGATGCACATGATGTCATACTGTCCTCCATCACGAGCGAGTTAAATGCTTCAGTTGAAATGAGAGCACCATGGGAGAGAACTGTAAGGTGTTTTAGGGAGGTGCACGGGGGAGGAAGAATACTGTAAGAACAAAAAATCCACGTGCCTGAACTCCGTCACTGCAGCAGGAAGAGGAAATGAGAGGTTGAAGTGTGCGCGTGTGTGTATGGGGGGGGGCACTTCTCTCTGATCAAGCCTGAACCGACGACGGCCGACTCCTCCACCAGCTCTCTTCTTCGTTTAATTTTGTCAAGTAGATACCAAGAAGTAGCTCAGTGCTTTTTTTTTTTTTTGAAGTTTGTTTTTCTTTTGCATGACTTTACATGTCTTTATGTCCTGCCCAGCTGGAGGAGCAGGCTGGTGGTCAAAAGGTTTCAGGTAGGTTTGTGTGTTTGCACTTCATCCTGCCCCCCAGTCTTTGACACCCTCCTTTGAAGAAGCGGCTCTTCATGCTTAGTAGTCACAGAAACTACTCATACTCTAGGAACTGTTTATGATAGAATAAGAGATACCTAACAGAGAAAAAGAAACACTTACATTAGATTGCATACGTAAAAAGTAGTTCACATTAGTGACAATGTTTTAGATTATTTCTTACCCTTCGCTATCAAGCACGTCCTTAATGCTGGCCTTGGTGATGATGGCATCATCACATTTGAACCACTGGTCTTTGTGTTGACGGATGAAGCTGGTGTAGTGACCACTCTCTAACGTGCCTTGGTGGTTGACCACGGCAAACAATGAATACCTGAAAAAAAAGTAAATTAGCAAAAAAAAAGAGCTGATGGTGTCCCCTCATTATTATTAATCTATAATCAGTGCTCCTACAACTGTTGTTCTTTTCATAAAACAAGGAATCTAAAATAATCTTCACCACAAGAAACTATTTTATTAAGACAGTAAAGTCAGAGTAAATGTTCTGGAAAATGAGAACCGCCATAAATGAGGAAAACTAAGCATCTTTTAATAGGCTTGAAACTGATTTAATTAGAGACGGTCGCAGCCGGATACTTCAAGTCTTAAAATGCTGAACAGTATTTTCAAATAACGGCTGAAAATGGGGTTAATAAAACTAGTTGCACATCACCACATGTACTCACTTATTGTCATTGTTTAATACTTCCACTGACTGTTGATACTGCCCATTCATTCTGCTCTCTTTACTGTAGAAGATAAGAAAATGAAGACATTAACATCACACAACTAGTTAAACATTTAACTGATACAACCACTAGGTGGCAGAATAATACAATTAATGAATGAAGGTCCTAGCATGAGCAACTAATGCTCCTTCTGGATGCAAAATGCTGCTGCTTATATAAGCTTATCATCAATATACATGCAAACAAAATGAAAGTGAATTTGTTCGCCTCTGCTGAGAAGAAAGAACAAACGAGTGCGCTGCGGCGAAAGCAAAGCAATCCCAACGTCTGCTGGAGTCTCACCTGGATGCCATGAAGGGTGTCATGTCCAACTCTAGAGGAAAGGAAACGTACGTAGTAATCTTCCTTCGCAGTTTAGCAGAGTGCTCAAACCGCTAGAGAAAAAAAGAAAAATGAGAAGGAAAACAACATCAGATTAAAAAAAAAAAAAAAACAACTGAAAGCAGATGTGTACGTTTACACCAGACAACATAATTGCAGCCTTAAATTTATTTTAGCCAATCCATTAAAATCTGTTTGGTTGAATATTAATAATACATTAATCGTCTTCAGTACTGTATGATAAATAAAACATGGATAGTTGAGAGTCATTAGAACCACAGGTGTCCTGGGACACTACGTGAAAGCACTAAACTGCAGGAGGCAAAGCAACAACAACTACCGGTACATTAAATTATGAACACACTCGTGCACACGTCAATAAGATAAGCTAAATTATGAATCAGAAATAGTTGAGCCATGCTACGTGGTCCTAATCATAAAGCTGTACTGTTTGGGAGTGATGGCCAACATCACTACTGACTCACTTTGAGATGGAAACATGCTACGATGGGGAGCTTCTTCATTGTCAGCTGTTTGGTGGACTCCTGGTAACTATGGCAACCACCACACTTGATTTTGGCACTGCTTCCGAGATGCTCAGGCCGTGTAAACCTGCATCAGAAAATAACATGTTCAGAAAGTGGAGAAACCATTCTTGACCATTTTCTTTTTGCTAAGTCACAGTTCTTCTAAATCCTGAAACATCTGGAGCTCAAACAGCTGAAAGTAATCTAAAAAAAAAAAACATTTTAGCCTTTATAATTAAACAACATTCAGATTTTGCTGCATCTTTTAGTTGCCTAAACCAAAAATCCTGCTGGTCTCGCCAATGCCTCTATCACCATGGCAACAGCAACAGCCTGCTCTGTACCTTTAAGAGACTTGCTGCAGCAAGTAGGGGTGTGTGAGGTGCTGCAGTGAAAAAAAAATGTCAGCAGGAAAGGAGGTGAGAAAACGAGGGGGGGCGAGACAAACGCGAGAGGTAGAGACCGAGGGCACGAGGGGAACAGGAATCAGGGAGAAAAGGAGGGAATGAAACAAGCAGAGGAAAAGTGAAAAAGAAATTGCAGGAATGAGGAGGCAGTGGAGATGTGAGAGGTCACACCTGCTCCATCAAACTAGTGATGGGAGAAGATGAGACCCAAGCAGAACAGGGTTGTTGTGAGTGAGCAGACGACACATGTGACTCTTCATACAAGTGAGGGGGCAAACCAAATCTGCTTGGCTACAATTGAAAGAAAAGGTTATGGACAGGGTGTGGTAATACATTTTAAAACATGATGTAAATAATGTATACAGTGCATAAACATGATTAGTGTTCTTGTCCATGAGAAGAACAGAAACAATAATAGTGCAATAAAACTGTCTTACATCTGTCCTACCTTTCATTTTGTGCAGTAAAATACTTCAAAATCTAATTGGCTGATAAATTGTTTTGACATTTTAAAATAAAAAAAAACAGGGTGGGCTGGGGAGGGAAGAGAAGTGACAATTGCTATCAAAGAGAAAAAAAAAAAAATGTACCTGCGCAGGCAGTCTGTGAGTGTGGTGGATCCTGACAGGTGGCTCTCGCCATTTACTGTGCTGCCGTCCCCTCCGGGGCTGAGGGGCCAGAAAGGCGTGGATGAGCCTGGCAAATCCAGACTGATGTCCCAAAATGGGTCTATCGTTGTGGAAACGCCACTATACAAGAAAACACACAAAAAAAAAAAAACACACAAGGTTAGATCAGTTTCCACTTTGAATAAATGTATGTTTTTGTGTAGGTCTGTTTATCACTTATTAGAAGTGATGAAAGGATGATGACATCGATTGCAACACGCACACGCCGCTTAACCTGACTCGATACACCCTCTGTGGGTTTCGATCACGTTTTAGTTTTCTTTTACTTCTGCTGAGAAGTGAAAATTGCGCCTGTGCATAGCATCCACAGTGAAGCTGCAGAGCAATTTGTGATTCAGTGAAGGGTTACATCAAGAGAAAATTGGCTTTGCAAAAAAGGAATTACTATTATTAGAACACAAAGACAGTGATGGACCGTAGCCTGGGCAAAATGGTGGCTTCCACAGGCGAGTACACATAAATGTGTGGTTATATTTACAATGATGAGCTGCTGCACTTTACTATCGTTAATGAGATGACTCATGGTTTTGTAATAGGCAGAGGTACTAGTGGTAGGCCAATAAATCAAATATGCAAGTATTTATGATGATTGGAGTACCACGCTGCTGGAACATAGCCCCATTATGTTAGCTCCTTTGTTCAAACGCCTGATAGATTCTGTTGATTGTTTTGTCACGTGTAATTTGTTAACGAGGCTCTTCAGTAAAATCAAGGGGTTTGAATATTTGTTAGCTCAGAACAAAACAAAGTTCTGCATTAACAGTCTTTTTTAATTGCAGCTGCAGAAAACATCGCAATAAGCTGGACCCAGTTTGTCTGCTAAACTGGGCAAGGTGCTTTGCAGTTCAGTGCAGCATGCATGCATTAAAGCGACAGGACAGCTCTAGGGGGCGGAGAGGCAACGCCTATATCGTGCTGCTGTCTAGACAACCTCTATTAAAGTAGCTCTGCAGGGACTGGGTCTAGAACAAGAACAGCTGGGAGGACACGAGCTGCCCATCTTCTTACACCTATTGATAGAATGAGCAGAGTCTACATGGATCTACCTAGCTGTGAGAAAACATCAGGGGAAAATGGATGAAAGAGTAAATACCAGAAGAGAGAAACCAAAGGTGCTTACCGTACATAGATTGATTAAACACACACGATATAAACTTACTGGCAAACTTGGCAGGTAACATCTGACTGCAGGCCCCCGGTGAAGATTTGGTCTATGATGCAATTACAGTGATTTGGATTGTTGGTCTTTTTCCCATTGTCATCTCCTGCAAAGAACAGGCAACGTAAAAAAGTGACATCATCACCAGCCTCTTTAGCAATTTGAAAAGCTTTCCTTCTTTTTTTTATTTCTTTCTTTACCAGTCACCTGCAGACTCTGCTTCCTCAGAACTGTCCTAGTTCTCTCCAGCCACCCTGAACAAACCTAAGTGCTGTGTGTGAATCAACCTACCATCACACTGCAGCAGGGCCTATTGACATTCCTTACACTGCTTACTGGCTGCCCCCTTGGTATACACTATTGTTAGTCTCCTTCAGTATTTTTCTCCTGATGTAAGGCACCATGTTCTTTAGGTAGCTCAATGTGCCCAGTAAGAGCCCACAGGTAGCTCAGCCTCAGCTTACTGCACTGCTTTAGTCAAGAGTGACTGTGTACAATGCAAACCCTGAACTGACTGAAAGTAAATACTTTAAAGAAGTGATTTAATCTAAATTACATTTTTCTTTAAATTGGGGTCATGTGTGAAGCTTACTGATGGTGTCTCCTTTACAGTGCCGATGTAGTACATCCAGTGCTGCAATAAGGAACTCATGGGCATCTTGCTGCTCGTAGCCTGCGAGATGACGTGCATGAGTCCACACCAGGTGTAGAAGTCGGAAGGGAATGTGGGGTGAACGGTGGCCCGAGTAGAACTGAGAGCAAAGAAGAAAGATATGGTCAAATATGGTTAATATGGGAGGGGTAGAGTCAAAGTAGATATACTTGTCCAAACATTCAGCAATAATGTTTCTTTATGAATCTTACAGATTATTTGTATTTTCTACACAGAACTTTTCAAACCAAAAATATTAAAAATGACAATAAAAAATAAGGCC
>JARVGQ010000474.1:19524359-19543387 GCA_031762355.1 Hypsolebias martinsi | reverse complement strand
GCCAAATAGGCTAGAACCGCCCCTGGTCGAGGACTACCTGAATAGCTCTTTTTAAACTTTGAAAATAACATATATCTGGTATAATATGATAGTGCTTGGTTACAAAAAAAAAAAAAAAAAAGCATTGAGTTGCGATCACATTACAGTAACTTATCTTTAGGAAATTATTTGAGGAACCACTGGTTTTACTGACCAGTTTAGTCATTTCACAACTTTATTGACTTCAAAGAAGAAGCTCTGTCACCACTTTCAATCAGAAATTATCAATGTATCCTCTAAAGCCCAATCCATTCTCTACAAAACCATCCATGAATATAGAATAAGCCCCTTCCTTTAAAGGGTCAAAGTTCAAGGTCTTTGAGCTCATAAATCTGTTTTATTGCTGTCAAATGAAATATGTGATCAAATCTCATGTACAACAGCCTGTTTGTCTTCTTTTTATGCCCTGTGTTAATCTCAGACCTTTACAATTTGACCGAGTTGTGACTTCATCATCACAAGACTTTTTTTCATTTCAAGAGTGAGGCAGCTTTTGTGACGTGTGACTGCAAGTGTCATGCAAAATATCAAAAGATTGTTTCTTTTGACACTTGGCTGAAGTACTGAGGAGATAATCGAGAAGGCGACATTAATCTCTGCTCATGAGGGAAATCTAGCATCCAGTGAGAATCCAACAGATGTGAGATGTGATTTGTTCAGTTGAATCTGGGTTTTGAGTGTTTTATGTGAACACAACTAGAAGCTAGCATGATGACTCCTCAGATATGCAGCTGTTTGATTTTTTTGGGGGGTTGTTATTGATTATCAATCCAAACCAGGCCATCATTCCTGGCTGCTGATGTCATTATTATCATTCGTCGCTGGAAGAGAAGACGGAGAAATAACGTTTTTGCCCACGTCTTTGAAACTTGTTGACAGCTAATTAACTTTTGGATTCAACCAAGTTTAACATAGCCGCATGATATAAAATAAAATTTTAAAAAGCACAAAAATGGCAATAAATCTGTCTTTTTTTTTTTTACAAATAATGACCTAAAATTTGTTGTGGTAGTAACTGCGAAATATGTACAACACATAGTCTAAGTGTTAACAGCCTGCAAAAGAACTTTGTTCAACATTTTGCCAATGACTTTTTGGTCTCAGCTCTGTTTAAATGTGTCCAAAAAAAAAAAAAAAAAAACTTTATAAACAACTCAATGAGTTTTCATTGAAATATCAGGACATAATCATTGAGTGTAGCCTACCTTTAAAACGCTACAGCTAGGAGCCAACACAATTCAAAATGGCTGCCACAGTCAAATGACTTTAGAAAATGTAGAAATGGCTATAAATAAATCAATTTGACAAAATAAAGTGTAACTTTGGCGTGGTTGTAACTGAGGGTCATCATTTCCTGACATGCAATTATCGCAGTCTAAAACTCTGGCATGAAAGACGATTTGTGTTCAGTAAGGAATGCAGGAACTTCAGTTATTAAAGGGATAGTACAGATCTTTTAAAGTGGGCTTTGGTAGAAGTGGTATCAACAATAAATATCTTATCTGCTGTAGATGGGGCTTTGAACATTTATTACATTTGTAATTATCCGTGAAATAAAACCGAATAGTGGCTGTTGTCATGTTGCTCCTCAGCGTGGGAACAAACAGTGAAGCGGGACTAAGCCAACATTACCTCTAGAAATAAAGCAGAAGGAGCAGGGGTGGAAACCACTGACTCTAGTTTTTATCCCTGACTTCTATTACTGGCTGTTTGTGGTCAAGGCTGTCATTGCTCAACCAAAATTTCACCTTTGACAATTTAAGTACAGAGAAGCATTCCTTCATTCATTTATTTTATTTTTTTCAACTTATGACGCAGCAAAGCACCACGTTTAGAGCGTCACACATGTAATAAGTTAGCCAGTCTGTAAAGTCTGATTTGGCTTTATCTTTTCCCTCTAATATCTTGCCCTCAAACACCAACACATCGGTCTCATTTCCATGCATTCAAATCATCAGACTCTGTTCGGCCAAATATAGCTTACTGTTCGTATTTTGCATTTGATGGCATTTGGCTGCTGCAGTCAAATCGTTGTTGGCATGCTGGCAACACAGTACTGTGGAAGGGAGTGACCTCTGCGACCATGCTGAAGGTCATGGCCGTCAAAAACTCTCCGTCAGACTGAGCTCAGCCGATTAAGAATGAAACTTTCTGTGCTCAGTCTTGATGAGGCTAAAATCCAAGAAACGAGTCAACAAAGAAGCACAGTCATTAACCGCTGTTTGCATTTCTCATGATCCTGTTAAAATCGTTCTCTGAATGTAGATAATAACATTTTGCTGTTCCATAAACTGTTGAGGTCACAAGAGGAGAAGTACATTTATTTTCTGATAGTTTGCTACTGAACAATACAAGAAGACACAACACAACATACTTAATGCTTGTTGTGGGAAATGGTTAGTTAAAATTTCTATCTTTGCACTCATTCCTAACTCTTAAAGGTTACTAATGCTCTCTATAATTTAGGTAAAACATCTTTCTTTTGCACATGTGTGAATGCAAAATTAATCAATTTAAAGGCCAAGAATTCCTTCAAGGAACGCATATAATCCTTTGATGCTAGCGTTTTAAATTAAAACTGTACGTTGAGAAATTACAAAGTTGTAGTTGTTTAGGTCAAACCTTAAATTTACCATTATTCGCATGCGACTTTCCAAGATGACACCCTCAATATGTATGTAGAATAAAGTATGTTTTAATAATAATTCTGAGCTACTACCAAAATCATTTTTAACTAAATACAGTAGTCCCTCAATACTTTATGCTTCAACTTTCACAAACTCACTGTTTCTCAGGTTATCAACGTAAGATTGTACACGATTGGCTGATTGATGGAAGGCGACCAACCAGAGCATTGTGCTCTGTATCCTGGGCACTGATTGGCTCATTAACTGTAGTATCAGTCTGCTCTCTTGCACTGTGTTCTTTAAGGACTAGACAGTCTGGTCCCCATCTGGGGACCGTACCTCTGGTGTATGTACAGCCCTCCACACGCTCCTTCCCTCCACATCTACATGCCTCCAGGTGCGTCTTGGGGTCACCTTCTCCTGTTGATCCTGCGGTGCCGGTGGAGACCTTCCTCCGCGCTGCCCGTGTCCTCATGCTCACCTCCGCGAGACCGGCGGAGAAGACCTGCTCCACCGGGGTAAGGTGGTCAAGCGTTGCTCCTTACCCGGTGCAACGCTTGATATATCAAGAAGGACGATATTTATGGATATCTGTATATAAGTACTAAAATAAATATAAAGTCCCAACTGCACAGATTTTCACCCATCGTGGTAGTGTCTGAAACGTAACCCCCGTGATAAGTGAGGGACTACTGCATCTGTAAAACTTATAGAGTTTTAGGCCATTTTTTCAGTAATTAATAGATTTGGTGGGTTTCTTGAATTGGATTGACTCAGTTATAGACAAACGTCCAACTATTACTTGTCCAGTGGTTCATGATACATTGTGCTAACAGAAAAACAGGATTGACTCCAGCAGTTGGATTGGCTCCAAAAGTCCATCAATCGGAGAAAACTTCCAATGATACATTTATGTTAAGTTTAGTTTAAAAAAAAAATCATCCAATGGTTCGTGAGATATTGCAAAAGACACAAACAAAATGCAGACACAGACAAAAACACATTTCAACTTTTTGTCTTTAGAAGGAGGGCAACAAGTTATTTGCGCTGATGAATTTCACTTTAGCTGCTTGTTAAAGTGACATCTCAAAAATGTAATGCTCATATTGTAGGTGCTTTTCTTTGAAGACAACGCATGCCTCTTTACTCAGTCAAAGTAAAAAGATAATATGTACAAAGAGTTCAGTTATTTGCTCTTCTGCCTAATGCAGCACACCTTCCTCCAAGGCCCCATATTGTTTTATTCTTTGACAATAGATTCAGTTACATAATGAATCCCATCCATATCAAAGGCTAACCCCAGGAAAGACTGGCCAGACTCCAAGTTCCTCAGAACGGGCCAAAACCACATGGGGGAACAAACTCTTTATTTCTTCCTCTTCCTCCGCCTCCTCCCTTTACCCTGCTCTTCATCATACCACAATCACTATCAAGTGTGAGAGGACGGACATGTGTTGCTGATCATGCACTTATTAGATAAACACTGCGATGGTCACCTAATACGTTGCAGTGTACTTTCTGCTGGTAAACCAGAAAAACTGTGCCATCCCGGAGCCCAATCTAAAATGCTTTCCTCATGGCATTTCACTGCGTAGCCTTGTGAAAACTGCTGTCTCTTGGGGTGTTTGTGCACCACAGGAGGGTAAATGGGTTTTGATGGGTTCCGCCGTTGTGTCTGAATCACCACGTTATGCTGGGCAACAAGATTCGGTGCTCCCACAGAGCGCACTCACACATGGCTCTGCCAGCACTGAGCAACGTTTAAAACTCTGGGCCGCCTGTAGCTGCACTTTCTGCCAAGAAGCAGCTCAAAAAAAAAAAAAAAATCTTTTGTTTTTACCTTAGACTTTCCAGCTCTCAGTGTCTTTGCATCTGATCCATTCTCTGTTTGTAGACTAGTTTTAACCCAGTCCATCCTTCGTCTCTGTCTGTGTTCACCAGCGAGCGTGAACATTTTGTGGCAAACGTGCCTCCCACACTTGAAATTCCAGGGTCTTGCAGGACTCCATGCTGCTGGCTCAGTCTCTTTCACTTCTCTGTCTCTTTGGCTACAGTGGAGTTTATGTGTTAGCGCTGTTGGACAGGGTGACAATGTGAATGTGTATGGATTGGGCCATATTAACATGCTAATTTATTGCCCTTAATTACATCAGCCGGAGGAGCTGCTTTATATAACAACCATAAATTAATAATAATGTGTCTCTGTCAGCTTGTTTTGCTTTAAATTGCTAGAAAGTGTGAATAATACCCATATTTAGTCATTTAAACAAGAGCTGAAATGCAGTAACTTTAAGCAAATATTCACAAAGTACATGATTTTGGAAGGATGTCACAGTTCAACTAAAGCAGAAAGCCATGACAGAGAAAACACAGCTTCTGTTATAATCAAGTCTTAAAGCTGTGGGAATAAGATGAGCAGCTATGCTGCCACCCCATTCACAATCAAGATGTGCCAAGAAAAGTGAAAAGGAGAGAACAAATGAAAAAACAAAGTGAAAGACTGTGGACAACTGTTCAGAGAACTGAAAATGACCAGATGTCAAAGTGTTTTTTTTTTCTTTTCTTCACTTTCTTTAAAAAATAAGAACAGTCCACCTGTGACTATATCACTTGGTACAATTTTACACCATAAACAAGGCTGGTCGTAGAGTTTATTAGCTCGTTACAGTGTCTCAGTTTTGATACATTTTTACAGGAAATGTTTAAAATGTCTCCTTCAGCAAATGGGAAAATAAAAATGAAGTTCTTTATGTCACAAAAGTTAAAAAAGCAACGCGACCTTTTCTCCAACTTTCCGTGGCGCAGGAATCCCTCCCATCTGGCAGGTGAAAACAGACTCTCGGAAATAGTTGCAAATACTTTTACACCGAGGTGTAATTATGTTTTAGGTGAACAACAGAAATGACTGGGAACACCTCTGGGACTTCTGTTTTTCTGGGATGGATTTCTTTTTGTAATTCTTAAAAAAATAATAATAATAATCTGGTAAAAGCTTAAGATTTTACGTTTTGTAAAAATATATTTCTCGATTATTTGACAGTTGATCTTTCCCCATTAAAAAAAAAAAACACATAATTCCTAAAAGAACTGGCAGATGGCTAACAGTTTGGATCTGCACAATCAAGCTTCCTGTTCTTGTTGAGCATGTCTTTTCATTTCAAGCCCTCGCAGGAGCTGCTTGATGAAAATGTTGTTGGTTAAAACTCGGTGGAGCCAACATGAATTTATTGACCATTTGAGATTGTTTCTCTTCCATAAGAGATTGTGGTTGGTTCCATCATCCACCCGCTTTTGCTTAGCACCATCATGCCTCCATCTACAAGAGTCTAAAACTTGTTAATTTAAAAGGAATGGTGGATATCATGTTGACTGTGGGGAACAAGAAGGTCAAGCAGGAGTTTTTACTAAAGGCTCCTGCAGCTCTGAGTCATTTGAACTTGGTCTAAAACAAGCAAATCAATCAACATATTTCATGGTGAAATAAGCTGAAGTAGAATGTATTGACTTCAACTGCTATGGCTTTTATTACAAATGGAAGAATATGTATAGAAAAAAAGATGAGATTATTGCACAATGTAATGTCATTTTGTCTTTTTTATTTTTATTTTTTGCAGGCACAGAACAGTACTGAGTCCCTGGCAGAGAGGAAGCTGAGGATTCAGAGGGAAACTCGATGCATGGAGTTGAAAGCGTCTGGGCAGATTCAGCAGCAGCAGCAGGCAATAACTATGCTTTATGTCCTCTTTAATTTCACTTGCAAATCAGCCTCACATTCTTGGGGTTTTCACAGATTCCAGATCCAGATTTTCACCACCAGCATTGCCCTGAGTCAGCCCGGCTCATTAGGAAGGATGAGACTATCTAACGAGGAAGCAGGTTAGGGCTCCTGCTTTTACCAACGAGGACGTGGTCGATCGGTGAAAGCAGCTTCACCGGGTTCATCTTGCTTTCTTCTCATATTCTGTGGGCAAGAAAACCACAGCTGCTCTCCCAATAATGCTTTTCCCTCAATCGAGACTACATTTGGCTGCTGGAATGTGGCATCAGCAATATTATACTTTACTTTTCTGCAGAAGCCTGCTTATGTGAGCATCTAGGCTTAAAATAGCATCTGGCGTCTGTCAACAGTTTGCACAAACTTTCTGATACTGTGTGATTTGTGTAATGCATGTTCATTTATTTGGTTTGGTTCATGCCATGAACTTCTGTTTTGCTTTTTATTTATTTTTTTTTTATTAGATTTTTTTTTTTTATCTTTATGGGCTTTCAAGAGCTCCAATCACAAACTGTGGACGAGTTCCAAATATATAGAACCAGAGCACCCTGAAGAGCCTTTTTGCCTCACTTTTATTCACTCCTGTTTGTTCTCAAGAGTTCCTCCTGAAAGTATTTGGCAAACGCTTGTGCAAAAAAAAAAAAAAAAAAAAAAAAAGAGTTTGAGGGAAGAAAAACAACAAGTCGTTCTTGAGCCACCCACACCCCATCTGCTGTGGTATTATCTTCTTTTATTATTTTCAGATTATGTGCGCTGATATTATTCCTGCAGTTTGGTTTGGTGGTCATTGTGGTTGTTGGTTTATTTGTGATTTGTTTGAGTGTTGTGATATAAGACAGGAATTATGTGTATGTGTGTGTGTAATCATCAATTCAGAACCTTCTTAATGGCTTGTCAGTTCCCCTTGCCCTTCCATTTTCTGTCCAATTAATTCCTCTCTAGCTCTCCGGATAAAGGGACACAATAGGGCCCCTCCACCGCATAATGAATCATTAAAATTCAGCAGCGCGGCCCTGGCACTTAGCTTCTCCCTGGACTGGTTTGGGACGATGGATTGGCGTGCATGCCAGAGCCAACATGAGCATTCTACCCACCAGGGCCAGAGGAGATAGGATCTCTCCTTATTCATTTTATGTCTGTGTTGGAAAAATATTAATTAAAAATAACTTTAACAACCTTATAATGCGTAAAATATGAATTAATGCTGAAAAAAGTGGTTCAGAATGTACGCATTTCCCCCTTCCTTTTTTTTTGCCAATGTGTGTTTCTAAAAAACAAATGCAAAAAAGCTAATAGCATCATGAGATGTAATAAAACTTGTACAGCCCATATCTTATCACTCTGAATGTGTTATTTGCACTCATCAAACCTCATCATATACACATAAATAGGTTAATATGAACCTTTATACAACACAAACGCAACCCCACAACTGAATTATATCATATTTATTGATTGATTTATTTGCACAAACTAATTCCAAATTTGTTTAGTGAGGAAAAAAAATGTACAACTTAAAACTGGATGGGTGTCAGTAAGAAAGACGAAACAAACATCAAGACAAAGCAATTATTTTTTTATTTATTTTTTTTAAATGGCCAGCGGATGAGTTAGCTGAGCGTGTGCGAATGAAACGAGTTAAAAAAAACAAAAAACAAAAAACAAAAAAAATCATTTTCACAGCCTTGTTTTTTTTTTTTTTTTTTTTTCTATCATACACAACAATGATATATAAAAAAATGCAAGTTGGTGGACAAAACTCAGAGCATGATGGTCGGCAGGATTCTCATTCAGTGTGTTACAGAACGATGCAAACTGATGTCAGTGATGTTAAATTAACGAGGAGCCCGTCAACAGAAGGTCTGAGTGAACTGTGCACAGACAGTTAGTTAACAATTCCTTTTTAATTTGGAAATACTGACAATAATCATTAGAAGGCACAAACAAATATTTAGTGCTTGAATGGAATGGCGGGATGGCACCTTCACTTTCTGTTAGAACAGTCCAATTTGAGTTGTGGAAGAGATTAAGAGAAACGTAAAGAGAATACATTCTGACTCATTTAGTGTGTTACGATATGCAACGTGTGCAAGACAAAAAAAAAAAAAAACAACTCACACACGCATCTGAACATTATTTCTCTGACACACGTGTCGTGTACATATTCTTGTTTTCCATCATATACAGGAGGTCCAGCTGACATGTCACTCAGTGTGCGGTGTTATTTTACCCCATTTCCTTTAAGCCCAGATCATGACTAATCGCAATTTGCCAAGCGTGTATTCCAGACACCTGTTCCGTCCTGTGAGAGTCTGTTGGTCCCGTCCGTTCTGCTGAAAACTTGGAATGGAGATGTTTCTGTAAATTGGTCTGAAAACGCACTGCGCTGTGTTTTACTTCATTTACCTTCTTTTTTTTTCTCAATAAAACAGTACTCTAAAATAAGCAAACCCACATAACGTGTTTATCTACTCAAAAAAGAAAACTTAATAATGCATGAACATAAATACAAATTAAGACTTAAGACTTTTATGCAAAATGACACTAAATTCAAAGGAGCCATTTACCTACAGATGCAAATAGCGTTCTGTGATGTCACTCCGGCTGTTAATGCAAAATCTGCTGCAACTTAACGTGACTGGTCATCTGAACTTTCTTTCTTTCTTCTTCTTTTTTTTTTTGACAGTTCGCCAAACCTTTTCAATCCTGCACAAGTGGATCTTGTTTGCCTTAACTGTGCACATAAAAAAAAAAGAGTGGATGTACAGGACGTCGGCGAATAGGCAATATGTCCTCACGGAGGAGTTTGGCTCACTTGTAAAAAGTCTGCATGTATTCGATGCGACAATATAACTTTGTATAAAATCAGCAGGCACTTTTTCCTTGTGTGTTTCGTGTTCAAAGCAGGTAGCCCATAGCCCCTAGAAACGACTCTTCCCCGCTTCATGTCCTTCATTAGTAGTGCATCAAACTGAACGAGTCTCTGGTGCAAACAGACCGTTTCTGGTCCCTTTAAGGTCGAGACAAAGTGGTGTAGACGGGCTGGTCCCAGCTGGAGGCTGTGGGGCTGTGAGCTGGAGCCATGGACAGACTATTTAGGATTGGGCTACCATAAGACCGCCTGGAAGAGTGGAAGTAGGGATACTGGTAGAGGCTGGAGGGGTAGCTAGAGTAGGGGTTGTAATAGTTAGAGCTCTGCAGGTCAGTATAGTCACACTGGGAGCTAGAGAAGGCGGGTGCAGCCGGCGTGGTTGAGGTGACGCAGGCCTGGCTGCTGTAGCTGTAATCAGAGTGCGAGGGTGACCCGTGGGAGTGCTCGCTGTAGTGGCTGGGGCTCAGCTGCTCCGTTTTTATGTGGAGACGGTGTTGGCCGACCTCGCTGGCCGAGGAAGAAGAGGAGGACATGGCACACTTTCGACTCCAGGACGAGCCGCCCGCGTTGCTGTACGTGGAAGCGTAAGAGCTGCTCGGCGCCGGGGCCGTCCCGTGGCTGTGGTCTGAAGACAGAGTGGAGAAGCCCGAGGCGTGACCGTTCAGCGGGAGGTACTGGTCAAACTCGTGGACGTCGAAAGTCTCGATGTTGCTGATGACATCGGTGCTGAGCTCAGAGATGTCTACGTTGCTGAAGTCTATGTTTTGCCGGTTGCTGTCAACAAGACGGCGGCCTTCGTGCTTAAGGTCCTGCTTGGCTCCATGGTGCAGGTCTGTTTTGGGGGTAGTGGGTGGAGTAGGTGGTCCATGAGTCTGTCCTAAAAAAGAAAACAGTAATAATCAAGTTAGGATTCATCACTCTGTATAAAGACAGAGCTTTTAATGTTCATACTCCAAAAAGTAACACTTTCTGCCCCCTTTTTGAGCTAAACTTCACTTACCTGCATGCTCAGGGTGGTGTCCATCAGACATCCCTGCCAGTCCTCCCATCCCTGGCTCTGTTTTGTACATATGATGAGCCAGTTCTGCCCCTGAGTCTGAGTCGCTCTGACCCGGCTTCACATTCTTCCGTCGCCTCGGCTGGTACTTATAGTCTGGATGATCTTTTTTGTGCTGCACCCGGAGTCTCTCCGCTTCAGCAACAAACGGCCTCTTCTCGTTCTCTGAAAGCAAGCTTTTGCAGAAAAACACACCAAACAAAAGAAGTTAAAACATCTTCATTGGAATAAGAAAAAAAAAAAGTTGAACTTTTAAAGTAAAGTTACTTCAGGGTCTTGAAGACTCATTCAGCCAAAAAGAAACAAAAGCTTCAAATAATGTGCTCATGTCGACTTTTGCAAGTGATGCTTATTGCTTCACTGCTTATTATTGTCTCCCAAATCATATATTTCTGTCTCTTACCGCCACAGTTTGCCCAGTGTCTTGCTGAGCTCTGCGTTGTGCAGGTGTGGATACTGATCCGCCAGCTTCCTGCGGGCCGCCTGCGCCCACACCATGAACGCATTCATGGGTCTCTTGACGTGCGGTTTATTCTTCAAAGATCCATTCCCCCTCACGGGCATGGGCACCAGAGACCAGTCGTAGCCCTTGAGGACCTGGGAGACTGCGTCCCGTATGCAGGCTGGGAACCGCTCATCATCCTCCGAGTCCAGTTTCTTGCCCAGACCAGCGAGCAGGGATCCCTGCCCGTCGGAGCCCGTCGGTGAGGACGGAGCATCCGAGTCGGACTCGTCCTGGGACATGGAACTGTTCGTGCCCGACGGGCTGCACGGCTGCTCACACTTATCGTGCTCCTCTGTCATTTTTAACATGATTTCTTCAGTCCCAGAAAGATGAAAAATCCGTAAATGGTTTGCGCGATTAAAAGAATAAATCAATGGCCGATGCGCCTTTTTACGCACGGTGCGCCGCGCTGAAAATCCTTGAACCGTCTCTGTCCGTGACACTCCAGTGGTTTTTCCCCGCTGTTTATTTGTCTTGTTTATTTATTTATTTATTTCTAAGTTGCCTCCACGGGTGCAGTCGTCCAAGTTGCGCATCCCAATATGAGCTGCGGAGCTCCAAGTTCCTGCAACTTGAGCTGGACTTTTAAATCTGTCACCCCGCCCTGCGCCTGGGACTGGCTGAATAAAATCACCACTTTCTCCTCATTGGATGAGAGATTTTTATGTGGGCTGCATTATTATAATGATTTTGCTTTTGCGTGCGTTGATGGCTTCGGGTGAAGCTGACGTCCTCTGCCACAAAGCTGTTTGGAAATATATGCATCCAAATCAAACTTCTTTACACTTCACAGATTTAGTGTTGCTGCTGTTATTTTGTGTTGAGAATAAGACAGAATAAACTGAGTCACGATGGAAAAGACAATTATTGTGAAATGTGTCTTATTATTATTATTTTAAGCCCATAAGTATTGCATTTCTTCAGATATGTGTCTGTCATGTGTTTGAGTAGAACTGAAAAATAAAGAATGATAATAATAATTTAGAGAATCCTATTGAAAATTTGAGAAGTTCTGCAGACTATGACATGCAGAAAACAAAGTAAAAACAGAAGAGCATTTATAAATTACTTTCTATAGATGAAAACAATTAAAACAAACTCGTTTGTTGTAGATTTTTTTTAAAGTTATTCCACCTAAAGTCCAGTCGGAAGAGATAAATGTTGACCTCTCCTCTTATAAGACAGACTTGGTGGCAGTGTTTCCCTTTGTTAGAATATAAATTTTGTTTATAGCAGCCAATGTCATAAACTGGCTCTGAGTGGGATTTTAATATTTCTTTTATACATTTCCGCTCACTGTGATGAATTTTCAGTAAATAACCAAATTTGAATTTAAAGAACTGTTTTTGGTCCAAAACTCTATTCCAGCAATGATGTCTGGGGGGACGTTAATACATTTAACCTTCACAGGTAGAGCTGTAACAAAGTTTTTAATGAAACTTGTTGCACAAGTCACATTTCCACCTCCAATTAAACACGATTTTTATGACCCCTCACATGCAATATCAAAAAAGAGAAGCTAAGCAGGTAGATTGAATCACTGGCTTTGTTAAAGCTGTCTTTGTTCAAGTACTGTGGGATGATTTTTATCACCGGCCACTCTGTGAAAAGACGAGGTACGTTTGTGCTGGACGGCAGTTTGCCTCTGCTCCATGCACACTGCAGGTGGCAGAGGGAAAAGGATTTGTAAAGTGGAAACTATAGAAAGTGCAGTTTGAGCGTGTCACTTTCAGCAGGAAAGGTGATGGCTCACACACCGAGGTAAGAAGTTTTCATTGTTTGAACTTGTAAGAACAATGTTCTCAAGGAGTTAAAGATTGAACAAGCATCTCTGAATGAAACATTGTTACGCCTGATGGCTTTAAAGACACAATAATGTCTAGAATGATCAGTAAAATAAGTAAATTATGCTTTTTGTTATGCTGTCAGTGCTATGCCCTCCTTCTTGCTGTTAAAGTTCAGTATGTGTATGTGTGTATGTGGTGATTGGCAGAACAAGCGCTAATTGTCAAGCATGAATGTCTCTGGCTTCCTTTTTGTCCTGCTCTGCCATCGAAAGAATCTTTTTTTATGTGCATGCATGCTTTGTGTTTAATGCTAATCATAAGGTGCAAAAGTACAACACCGATAAAAAATGGATGTGGTTTAAAATGTTGGGTAATAAAAATAAATAAATAAAAACAAAAGTAAAACTATGCAGATCTCATAAACCCATATTTTATTCATAGTGGTGCATACTGTGTCAAATGCTAAAACATTGAAAAAACAAGATAATTTTGTATTTTGTACAGCAATATAGCTCAAAAGTTGCAACAGTGACATGTTCACCATTCTAAAGTGTCTCCTTGTAAATGTCTGATGAGTATAAGGAGGACAAGTCCCATACTGGTCTGATGTAGAGTTGTTCAGCAGTCCTTTGCCCATTATGACATACATGCATACCAGTTCAGCACCTGGACATTTCTACTGTGAAACATGCCATTGCAATGGAGGCATTATGCAATGTTGCAATATCTTAAATATGCTGAAATACACTAAAATACTTTGTCTGAATGAGATTATATGTTGATCTAAACCTGTATGTAGTTTGCATCTTTGATGGTGCCTTTCCAAATGTGTAAGCTGCCCAAGTAATAGGGATTAATGCAGCCCCATACCATCAGAGAGGCAGGGTTTTAACTGTGCTCTGATAACAGAACAGATGTTGT
The DNA here is from genome assembly GCA_031762355.1 of Hypsolebias martinsi. NCBI lineage: Eukaryota > Metazoa > Chordata > Actinopteri > Cyprinodontiformes > Rivulidae > Hypsolebias > Hypsolebias martinsi. Next base: position 19,529,804 of record JARVGQ010000474.1, on the reverse strand, counting down.
CTTCTCTTTGGTACAAAATATGTTATGGTCTTCAAATGTCATTTTAAATTTTAATTGTCTGACAAAAGAACAGGTTTTAACTTTGCCTTAGTCCATTTTAAATGATGTCTCAGAGAAGACTGCAGTCTTTTTAGAAGGTGTTCACTCAGGGCTTCTACTTTCTTCTTTTTTGTCAACTGTGTTTTTACAGACAATCATTTGTAGAACAGTTTCTGAGTCCATGCAGAGAATTCATAATGTTTGCTGAGGAGTTATATTTTGAAATTGTTCCACTCTTTTTACACACCGTGTTTTTAATTTTTAAATATTTTTGTTTGTTTGTTTTGTTTTTCAGATTAATGAACCCATGCCCGTCCTTACTCTTGAGAAACACTGCCTCTCTAAAACACCATGTATATAAAAAATAATATACAGATAGTCCCCGACTTACGCTGGTCTCGATTTAAGTCGATTCGACTTTACGAACGAACTCCCGTTGAAAAGCATTGCTTTGAAGTTACAGCGTTTATGCGACTTCACACCAAAAATACGGTACCGAAACAAAACTTACAGGAGAGAGAGGGAGGGGGTTGACGCGCGTTCAGTGGAAATTTACAGGCGGGAGGGAGGTGGACCGGCGGTGCACGAGCTAACATGCTAACAGACGGAGGAAGAAACCAGCTCCCAGTAAAAAATTAACTCTTTTTTTCCTCCATTATGGCTCCTAATGTATGTGGTTTTTGATAAATATTTAGGGTAATGTGTTAGGAGGCTAAGTGCTTGTCAAAATACAGTACTGTATGTATGAGGGGCCGTTTGGACGTATTTTCCGACTTACGGCGACTTTTGACTTACGAACAGGCGTAGGAACGGATCTCGTTCGCAAGTCGGGGACTACCTGTACTGTAATTTGTTGCAAAATGCCTTTCCATCTGTTTTCCTTTCTTTAACTTTACAGCCTTTCTTTTGACTCAACATTTTCAAGATGTTTTTAATGTCAAATTCAAAGCTTACTTTTTCCATTTATTTATTTATTTATTACTTTTTTTATTTAAGCATTCAATGTGTTTACACCATTTGATTGTTTTAGCTTTTGAGAATTTGGCTTTTAGAATAACAGATATTGAATTATGTTTTTGTTTTTTGCATAAAAAACGGATAATTATAACACCCATCCATCCATCCATCCATCCATCCATCCATCCATCCATCCATTATTCATTATCTTTTATCTTATCATTATCTTATTCCCTTTTGGGTCACAGGGGTCACTAGTGCCCATTTCCAGCCATCACTGTGCAAGAGGCGGTGGACACCCTGGACAGGTCTCCAGTCGATCACAGGGCCACATAGAGACAAACGAGACAAACAACCATTCACTCTCTCACTCACACCTAAGGACAAATTAGAGTTAACGATCAGTCTAACATGCATGTTTTTGGTCTGTGGGAGGAAACTGGAGTTCCCGGAGAAAACCCACGTGTCCTCCACCCAGAAAGGTCCCCAGCCAGGATTTGAACCGGGGCGACCTGCTCGCTGAGAGGCGGCATCTCTACCACTGTGCCACCTTGCTGCCTTTTTATAACATCTATGTAGGATTTGCAGGAAAACATGAATGTAGTAAAACAGTCTCTGTTGGTCATTGAGTAGTTTCAAAAAATGTCAAGTGTGGTGTAATTGTCACTCAAATGTTAGATCTGCAGCAGCTCTTTAGTTTTTTCTTGTCCACAGTTCTCATCACAGGTAGACAAAAACACACAACCACATTTAATGAAGACAAACTAAAACCAGTTACCTGTAATCTGCTATGTATAGCTGGAGGAAAACGTTGGTTTTTACACAAACTGGAAAAAAAAAAAAAAAAAAAAAAAAAACAGGGATTCAATTTAATAAACTCCCAGATTTGTCTTTTTATACTGTGGGGAAATCTTTGGCCAGAATTTGTGGACTCTGAGCTCTTGACTAGAAAAGGAAGGAGCACCAGAGCAGAAACAATGACCAAAGGTTTCCCTAAAACTCAAGAACGGTTTGGATTTTCCTATTTTTGCAAAATAAAGACACTTATAAAGATTTTCACATTTCTTTAGGGGCTGCTGAGCGGAGCATTTCTCCTGGGACAAAGTCCCTTTAGTCCACATGTAATTTATACTCTCTGGCTTCTAATGTGCATATAAAATTAAATTACATAGTCACCCACAGGAATCTTGCTCCCTTTGGTCTTTGCTTCTGTGTTTCAGTACAGATAGGCACACTTCTTCACTCTTGCCAAAGATATTTGGCGCAGTTACACATCTGCAGCATTGCATTACAGTATAGAGAAAGGCGCTCCAGATGTGTGACAAGGATGTGGATTTGATGAGAAGTTCATCAGGATATCAAACTTATGTGGGTAAAATAATGTTTAGTGTGTACCCAATGCTGCATGCCAATCTAGAACGGTCCACATTTTTAGCATAATTGACAGAATCTGTACCACAAGAAGCTTGACAGAATTTCTATACAATTTCCCACATGAGTAACAGCTGTCTCCATGGCGATCACAACACCCCAACCAAACCATAACCCGAACAGCAGGCCTTCATTTTGTTAAACAATCTCTCTGATTGTATGCTCCAAGTCAGGGTAAACTTGGCAAACCGTGGAGAATGACATGCCCTCATTCTCACCCAGACAGTCCCAACCGCTGCACAGCCACATGTGGCGAAAGCTCCCGGGCTGCTAACAAACCATGTTTCACCCCCGCACCACATCAACCAGACCAATTCTATCTTTGGTTTCACACGCTAAGAAAGAATGTAATTAGGGCAGAATTTACAGTTGCAGAAAATACAAGTGGAAGGATTTGATTATGGTTTCAGGAAAGTTGGGATTTTTTTTCTTTTCTTCTAAGTTTAAATTTCCCAGACCTGGTGAAGTCACAGGATAAGGAATTGTCTTTTTTTATGTAAATCCACCCCTGGATCCATTTCATTTCTACTTATTTAACTACTCCTGACCTTTGAGGGGTGGATGCTTTCCATTTTTAGGTTTACCACCGTTTTGCTTTTTCAGGTTGTCTACTTAATGAGGTCGAGCACCCTGGGATGTTTGAGTCCGCTGGTTCTAATCACTGTCTGACCCTCATGACAGCTGCTGCCTGTTAGGATCTCACACTGACATTTGACCTCACAGAATCCTAAATTGATTCTATCAGAACACCGTAATGAGGACCAATGGATGCTTTTTTTTTTCCAAACCTTTTAGTCGATGCAGCTCTATATAGACTTAAGTAAGAAGGTGTTTTAGACAAAAATGAGCAGCAAGTGTTTGGTAAAAACAAAGAAGCTTGTTACTGTATACAATATCTCTCTGTGTATCAAAGTTCATGCTCAATGATCCAGTTTAAAAAAAAACAACAAAGTTAAGTCAGGTCGTCTGGAAGGTTTCTTTTTTTTTTTTTTTTTGACATTTTGTCCATCTTCCAAAGAACTTCATCAATCTGAGGAGCCACAACAAACTCAGTCCCACAAGTAGCACACTCACATAGTGGACCAACCAGTTTACTGGTTGCCACCCAGCCTGGCCCGAACCTGTATAATTTCTTTCTGGCCCAACCCAACTCGACCATTTAACTGTAATTAGAGGCCAGAACCCAAAAACAAACCTATCATTTTTTTTTTAGAATTAATCTTTTACTGCTTTTGTAAACAAATTAGTTTGACATAATGTTTTAAAAATGTATTTCAAAGAAAGGAAGATATACGATTTCATGATTATTAACAAGAGTCAGTGGATTATTATAGTTATTATAATATTATAGTCATTATAGTTATTAATGGTCTGGACATTATTTTACCTCTTTCAACTGCCTGGGCTCGGCCGGGCTCGGCCGGGCTCGGCTGGGCTCGGCTGGACTCAGTCAGGCTCGGTTGGGCTCGACCAGGCTCGGTTGGGCTCGGCTGGGCTCGGTTGGGCTTGGCCGGGCTTAGGCGCTCATGTCCATTGATGCAGCAGCTGAGTCCAGTTGGGTTTCGAATGGATCGCTGGCAATGGTCCATCTGAAACTTAACTGCCCTTTTTTTCCCCTTTCAACCAGCCGCGTGCAGCTGGTGATCCAAATGGGATTGTCAGCCGCACGCATCCGCTGACACAATCAAAACCCGAGACCAACCCGGCCATCAAGCAGATTATTTTGGCCCAACCCAAAATTTGGGCCAGGTCAGGCTGGGTCTGGGTTCTGGTTATAAATCACAGCTCTAAGACGAAGTGGTTCAAAACATCAAAGTCCATGTTCAATAACGCTGATGAAGTCCTTTGGATGAAGGACGAAACGTCTCAAAAAACAAAAAAAAAAACATCCAGATGACATAACTGAACTTTGTTGGATCTCTAGGTGCATTTATTTGTCCCTCAGCCACACTCGGAGTTAAATGTCAAAAGTAAAACAAAAAGCTCAAGCATGTCAAGATGATTTGTTGTATTTTCTCTCTGACACAAGACGATCTGTAAGGCAGTGCTTTGACGTAAAGTAGCTCTAAATGTTCAGTTGAATTTGAGACAAGGACGTTTATGTTAAGGTGACAAGTTGGAAACGCCGAGTCAGCTTCTTTTCTCTGAGAGCATTTTCAGACATTTTTTACCTAAAACCAGAGAGAGTTAAATTTTAATGTCCCCTTCATCATGCAAGGGAATTTACATCCACATTTGTGAGATCCATAACAGTTGTTTGCACAAAACAGATGAACAAACATGACTTTAATTGTTTAAGTACAGTGTTTTTTTATTTTGTGTTATCTATGATCTACAGCCTCTTTTATCCTTTTTTTCCCCTTCTTTTGTCATTGCAAGAAATATGGTTTAAATAAAACGTGGTTTTCAGAGTTTTCCCACATTGTCTTCTAGTTTGATCTTAGATTGTAAATCATCATAAATCTTCACCCTAATTTGCCTGTGAATGAGATGGTGCGAGACTTGTAGACATTTAGCACGGGGTTCAGGAGCCCACCCAATGACATTTACGGGAAATGGGATGCTGCTCTGTGACACCAAATACCATTTAAATGCCTTTTCTGTCTGTGAAAATCTTGCCTTGAAGAATTAAAACAAAGTTCACATGCATGTATATTTTATTCACAAAGCAGCATTCAATTTACACAGCTAAACAGCGTGCGGCTTTTATGAGAACACATTTGAACAAATGCGCAAAAACATGTTTATGCATATGACATGAGTAAAACAAAACCTGAACCTCGTGTGGGCATATCCCATAAGTTACAAGACAACTGGTGAAAATCAGCTTTTCTAAATAGGTTTTCAGGGCAACAAACAATAAATGGGATGAGAATGAAAGCTTTTAATGAATTGTTGTAGTTGCTGTTAACCAAACAGGAAAAAAAAGTTATCATGAGATTATGCAGTAGTCCATCGTTTATTGTGGAGGATCCGTACCCTGAAGCCCTGCGATAAGTAAAAAAAAAAAAACGTGGC
>JARVGQ010000474.1:19509966-19519998 GCA_031762355.1 Hypsolebias martinsi | reverse complement strand
TACCATACTTTTAGTTGTATAAGTTGCACCTTTTGCAGAAATTTGCATGCCTTACGACTTACACGGCGAATCACCTTATTTATGTTTATTTCCCATATTTATAATCCAATTTTTGGCTGAGATCTGACTATTTCATTCATTCTGACATAGAAATTTTTGAACACTACCATTTTCAATCGGTAGAGGGTACTCGAGTAATCTGGCAAGCCAAGTGTCTCATTAATAGGTAAAAGTGGCTATTAATGAGATACTTGGCTTGCCATACTGGCCACCTTTGTCTCTCTCCAGAACTCCTGGAGCAAACATCAACGCAACTGCATTTTGCTGCGCTGCCCAGGCGAAATGCAACTTATTTGACCATTAAAGTGCATTTATTAATGAAAGGTTCAACTGAGACACACCTTTACTATAATGTCAAGCAAGCAAAGGTAATTATCTTGTTAAATGTTGAAGAAATGCACAGCGAGTCCTCCCTCTGCATGCTTCTGCAGCAAAAAATCGGCTTTTGAAATGCAGCTTATTTTACCGTTAAAGTGCATTTATTAAGGAAAAATTAGACTGAGACACACCTTTGCTATAATTTCAAGCAAACAAATAACGTTAATCTTGTTAAATCCTTGTTAAAGTCCTCTCGTACACGTTCTCGTCGCCGCCATTGGGCAGCCAATCGATTTTTGGCACAACACCAGCCCACGTTTCCGGTGGTCAGCAATGATGCATAATAGATGTGACTTATACGGTGAAACATCTTATTTATGGTGTTTTCCACTTCATTAGACATGTTTGGACTGATGTGACTTTGTGTATGGCGGTGTGATGCACGGCAGAAAGTGCAGTACTTATCTTCAGGATCCCTCATTTAATAAGTGGCTAGGTTTTGTTGCTCTGTATGAAAAGATTATTAATTTGTATGCAGCCAATATTCTTCATATAGATACATTTATATAGAAAAGGTCAGCTGTCACTGAGTGGTTAGAGCATTCGTCCTCCAATGCAATAGTTGGGGGTTTGATTCCACCAGCTGCCAGATGCCGAAGTGTCGCAAGGCAAGACAATGAACCCCTCATTGCCTACGATGTGTGTCCCATCAGTGTATTAATGTGATAAAGCACTGATTAGTCTGTGTATAGATATAGTAGAGTGATTAAATGTGGGCACAGCTTGTGGTGTAAAGTGCTTTGAGTGTCTTGATAAGATAGAAAGGTTCTATAAGTACAGTCCATATGTTGATGAATCTAACTTGCACATAATCATATAGACTGACATCCAGATCTTGAACCAACAGCTTGATTAATTTCCATCAACACCTTCACAGTTTTAAACTTGGATAGACATCCTGTTGGAGTTAACCTCTACATGACCTTGTCTGCAACTCTCAGCTCTGGCTTAAGGGACCAGGCAATGACGGGTCCTGAGAACAAGGTCCTGTTTTGGGTTAAAAATCCCTAAAACTTTAGCATGATCAGTTTGTGGTAGAAACAAGACCAAACCTTCAATATGAGTCTAAGATCAAATGCAAAAATGTCTGCCTCGTAACACAGAGCAGATCCACCAGTTATTCTAGAAAGTGACTGTGCCAAAACAAAGATTTTGCTAATAGGAAACAATTGTGCCAGTCTTCCCTGTTCGTGTCCATTTATGTTTGCAAGAAGATTGTTGCTTTCTCACCAGATGTTTTACTTATTAATAATTTGCAAGGATATTCTGCATAAGTAATTTACATAAATTATTTAAATATTGGTCACTTGTTGGAGTTGAACTCAGCTTGCATGTGGGGAATAAAACATTTGTGCACAAATGGCTCATTTTTTATTTGTATTATACATAATTTTTAATTTTGCATCAAAACATGATTTGTTTAACATCAGTGCCTGCTGCTGAACGTGATTTTTTTCAATTTACTGCTGATGACACTGGTGCACACAGCAGAAGAACAGTTACCGCCCTTTCCCCTCTCTGTCTTAACTGCCTATCTTCCCCTCTCCTTCCTCTCTCCTCTCCTGGTTGCAGTTGTAGTTTGTAGCGCCTTGGGAAGATTACAAAGAGGTGCTTTGTGAAGGGGTGCAGCTGCTGAAATCTGACTAGATCCAGCTAAAGAGAGAAGGGAGCAGGTGGGTCAACAACGCCACCCTGCTGTTCCCAGAATATCAGGCTGCAGAGCTGTGCCTCCGTTCGCCACACAAACACACACACATCCATCACACACACACGTACGCACAACCTCCAAGTTCAAGTTTTCCAGCCGGTGTACACACAAACATTTGCACCATGTCAAAATACAAGTGCGGTTAACGCCCACAAAACAGGAACACAGCAATATGCACGTGTCAAAAGGACAGTCTCAGTGGAAATACTGCCCACTCATACAAGCGTGTTGAACAAAAATCGCTCAAACAGTGGGAGAATGTTGGCAGATAATTAACAACACCAAAGTAAATCATTTGAACACAAGAATAGCTTATTTTACAGCTGAACTGGGCTAAAGGAGACTCGTTTTTAAACCCAGTAAGAACGCTTACCACAAGGGCAGACTGATAATAGAGGAGTGATCCTGCCAGTCTGTGAAGTTATGAGGTTGTAACGAGTCAGGATGCTGCCAAAATGTTGGATTTCTGCATCATAATGTGGGGACATTGGTAAGACGACCCTCATCCGGCTTTGTGGAGCAAAGAAAGAGGTGTTAGGGGATGGAGAGAGGAAAGGAATGAAAGAAAGGAGAGGAAGTCGGGCTGGATAGCGTTCTATTGCCTGTTCAAGTGGATCAGATGTCTCACCATCCTCCCTGCAGGAGACAGGTTGTTGGACCAAAGTGAGGAAAAATTCACGGATGCATTTTTTTTTTTTCCTTCTTGATATAAGTTTTTTGATCTATAAATGCAAAAAAAATGTAGACATCACAAAATTTTCTGACATTAAATTATCTTGTTTAGTACTTTTACCTATGGATTCTCTTACAGTATGTGCATACCAACCAAAATGTGCATTTTGTATTATTTTTGTAACTTATAGTTTATCTCTAACATTAATTTTAGGTAAAGACTTTCTGATATTCAGAAATCATAACAACTTGGAGCATTTCAGATATTTTGTCGTTTGCAAACAATTCCCCATCTTTATAAACTATGTTTCTCTGACTGCGTCTTTAACAACAGTGGTGACGCACATGACCCCCTCCTCCACACCTCATTGTGCCCAACCCTCTGGGATGGATGGTATAATTGAGCCACAATGATAAGAACGTCTTCTGTAAAGAGCATGAATGTCATTTCTTACACAGACATGTACACTGAAAGAGCCCACTGTCCCACACACTCAGTATTCCCGCCCTGACACACTTACACACTTGCCCCATATCATTTGAAAGATCTGTTTTTACAACTTGCGGGTTTGAGCCCAGGTTGCGTCAGGAAGGGCATCCATGTGGAAAACAAATCACCAAATCTATCATGAGATTTTGTTCGCGGTGGTGACTCCCTGAAGAAAGTAGCAGCCAAAAGAAACTTACTTACTTATTAGAAAGACCAAGAAAATGCTTGGTGGGGGTGTATCTTCACTGGACTGGAAACAACTTGGGATCCCCCAGGACGAGCTGGAAAGTGTCACTGAGGAGATTAGATGACTGGGTTTCTCTCCTGGACCTGTTGCCTCTGCAACCCGATTATGGATAATTGGTAGAAGAAGACGAAGTTGGAGAAAAACCCAAATGTAATCTTAATCCTGAGTTTATATGACCACAGAACACGTGTCCACTTCCTTGTCCGTCCACCTAAAACTAAATTAGCAGCTGTTTTGGAACAGAGATGATACAGGTATTGATGCATATCAACATTTAAACTTTAATTTTATAGTCACAGTTTAGTCAAAGGTTTTCATATGTCCACGTGGATCTGTAATCGTGAAAAGCTTCTTTAAAGGCTACAGCCAATGGTGGTTTACAGGCTGTTTGAAGCAGCAGGGTTAGGCTCTGTCTAGCGTATTATTAAAGTTTTAAAAAACATATTCTGCACCACTTGTCCACATGCAACAGTTTATGCCCACTATTATATTTTTCCCTTGAAACCACAATATTGGAAACACTTTTTACCTTTTTTTTCTTTCCCCCATGTCTGGCTCGCTTTATTCTCATCCTGTCATATAATTTTGATCATGTGCTGAAAAGATAATAAATGAAACAGACGTAAAGGGAAAAGGCTACAGCTGTTCTCAGATGTTTCTTTTACAGAGCTAAGAACGTTATTTTTCTGTATTTTAGTGTCTTTAATCTGAACATGCTCATGACCTAGTGACATGAGCGTTTCCATGATTTTATTAGGATGGATTAGGATTATTTTCATAAGCATTGTTTTCGAAAAGAAATGCTCTTTTATTGTCATGAACAAATGTACAAACACTAAAACATTGATTAGTAAAACTGAGTCCCCAAAATAATACAATTGATCATGGGGCTATCAATTTCCATACGGATTTAAATACTTTGTATATTTTTATTTTTAGGTTATCTTTGTGTTTTGCTGCCCATTTTCTCCCTCTCTTCTCCTTCACTGCACATTTGCAGCCCAACGCGAGTCGGCTGGGTGGAGCTTCCATTTAAAACAAGTGGAAAAACTCACAGGGTTTGTGTTAAACGGTAGGTGATCTCTGGTATTCTGTGTTTCTCTTGAACATTTAGGTCGTCAGCTGTTCGTGACATAAAAACCTTAGTTTGTGCTGATAGGTGGACCCTGGTGACACCTCCTCCCAAACGTTTAGCTCGCCTTTTAAGAGGGAAACTCCTCCCTTGTCATCACTTCTATACACAGATCCAGCTGACTCAAAAGGAACGGTCCCTTTTTATGTAACTCCTCACACATCTGTGCCTCATTAGTTAATCAGATCACCTGTTACTCATTCACTATTCACACTCCTATCTTAGTTTCTTTTCCATATTTGTCAGTTCTGTTTAGCAATGAAATATGCAGCTCTTTTATTTGTACTAGAACTAGCTTATTTGGATAAGCTCAGCTAAAAGAGCTGTGATTTCAGCTCTTAGCTTTTCACTTTGTGGTACTTGTGAAGTGCTTTTCAGGAACCCAAAAACCTGGTAGCAAACTGGCTTTTTGGGAGTCAGTTCATAATAGTTAATCCCACATTCCTGTAAAATCTTTAAATTCAAATAACATTTCCATACTTTAAAAAGCAACAGAAGCAACAGCAATAGGTGTAACATAAAAGTAATAATATTGCCACTAATGCCTTAATTTGTAAAAGTCTTCAGTTCTTTCCTGAGTCAGCTTTCTTCCATCATTCTGGCTAAGTTTGTCCAGGCTGAGTTCAGTCATATGATATGATGCTGTTTCGTGCAGCCTGCAGGCTCTTCTCTCCCTCTTACACCCAACTTCACATTTTTATGCAAAGCTCCAGGCTATAATTTGCTGTCCCACCTGTCACTCTGGTTCTTGTAACGTTGAGAAAACGTGTTGTGGATGATTCTGAGCTTCACAGATAAGTGTTTCTGTGGGAGAGCAATCATCATTGGAAGGTGGACGTCTGAAAAACGCAGACTTTCAGCCATCTGGAAGTGTGTCTCACCACATGTTTCAGAGTGTGGGAAGCTGCAGAACCTTGTTGCTGGTTACTATCAAATCACTAAATTTATAATCGACACTGTGCTCGCTCGTGGGTGCGTAAAGTTGTTCCTTGAGGCCCCCTTTTTATCTTGTGACCAATTACCACCCCATAACTGTCATTTACAGTCATTAACATCCATTCGTTTGTCAAAGTAAATTATTTTAAGCTCTGCAAAATGCATCCAGCACATGTTTCTGAAGTTTGACAACAACCAAAAAAAAAAAAAAAAGCCACATGCTGGCTCGGATCAGATGCTTTTAATGTTGCACTGCTTCATGTCAGCTAAAGGAACGAATAAGATTCCTCATCTGACTACCACGTCTTTGCAGTGAGAGTAATTGTCTCTGCATAATGAAGCATCACGCCTGATTGCCGCCATTCTCACATCTGCTTCCTGGAACAGCAACGGGGAAGTCTCCAAAGAGCTCCCAGTGGAGTGTGCAGCATGTGTGCTCACGTATGAGGCACGGGTATGAGACAGAGTGGGGGGTTGGGGGTGGAGAGGGCTTGCTGGCATGGTTTATTTTCAAAGGGTAGTGCTGAGTATGTGTTGAGAGGTTGAGGAGTTGAGGGAGCTCTCTGCACTCTGGTTTGGGTTTCACCTCTCTGGGATGCTTGAGGAGTTTGGGGTGATGTACAAAGGGATGGGGTCTGCAAGGGGTTTGTGTTTAAACAACAGCACAGACACGACGGAATATCATCTTTCTGTGCGGAGTAAAGGGAGAGAAACAGCCTTGAACATAATATTGGGCCTTAACTCTTTACATTTGAAACAATTGTTGTCAAATTCATGCCCTCTCTTTTGAGACCTTACAGTTTTAGGTTTTGAGAAATTGAGAATTCATCACCAAAAAAAAAAAAAAAAACATGCAAACAAAACTGAACTCCAGTAAAACAAGGAAGTACAAACGATCCACACCGGTGCCAGTTAACTGTCATATTGACACAAATCATTTCCCTATTTTTTTTCTTTTCAGCCGGTGCATTAACATGTGTAGAGATAAGCATCACTCCAATTGGGCCACTTTGCATTGAAAAAAACAACCCAGGCAATATGGAAAAATTAAAAGAAGCAAACTGAACTTATTTGTTTATTCAAAGCTGTCACTCTCTCTTTCTTGCCTGCATCGCCATACATGCATTCCCCAGCTGTCACAGCAAACTGGCGAGTTTTGAAAGCAAAATAAGATGCAAAACTGAACATTTGCATCACAGTACAGTTTCATTTGCAGACTGACCAAAGGTATGCACTCCTGAACTTTATTTAATATCAGATCATTTGAACTGTTTCATATTTAACTCATGTCTTATTTCATTTCTGGTCAGTTAATGAACTAACATTGTCTTCCTACAGAAATGGACACATATCATTTATTTAGATACACTGACATTTTTAACACACTTGAATATGGAAGGCGTTGTAGCCAGTTTGATTAAACTTTGTAATATGCAAGATCTTGTTTATTAATGTGAGATTTCAGCAGGTGTGTTGGCTCTGATAGTATGTTGAAACGGACGCATCAAACTTCAACTCACTATCTGGAAATCTGGTTGAATCTTGAGTTGGCTAAGATTGATCAGCTGCAGAGACAATCTTGAATCAATGTGACTTTTATAATGATTACATATCTGTGCTGTGATTCATGGGATATTTTGCTAATAATCAGATTTGATGCCAAGTTTTTAATCAAAGTGTTTTCACCATGTGCCGTGCTCAGAGTATGTGAAGGGATGATGCTCACTATTTGTAAAATTGATAAACTTACAGCCATTTTTGTCTTTGGTAATTTTTTTTGCTGTGGCGGCCATCTTTAGTAAGGTCACCTTTGAATGTATTAGATTTAGTTGTACACCCAGTACATTGAAATGTATCCATTATCTTTAGCTGCTTCTTCCTTTCCAGGTCACGGGGGGGTCAATGTTGTCCATATCCAGCAGTTACTGTTGGAGAGGCGGGGGACACCCTGGACAGGTTGCAAGTCCATTACAGGGACACATAGATACAAACAAACACTCACTCTCAGCCTTATCAGACTAACATGCATGTTTTTGTTCTGTGGGAGGAAAATGGAGTACCCGTAGAAAACAAACGCATGCACGGAGAGAACATGCAAACTCCACCCAGAAAGGCCCCCAGCTGGGATTTGATCCAGCGACCTTCTCCCTGGGGAGGGAACAGCTCTACCAACTGAGCCACCGTGCTGCCTTATTGAAATTCTTTCGGAGACTTATGTGATATTTTGCACCAACAAACACACGGAAAACGGATTATCGTCTGACCTTTGCATTTTTGGCAACAAGCAATAAATAAATTTGTTAACACAAAGAATGCTCAAAAGTTTTATACACAAACATATATATATATATATATGTGTTGTACAACTGTAGTTTTTGCAGAACTATATATAAAAAAGATATTTGAAAAGTAATTGTTTTCTTCTTTTATCCAGTTTTGTTTAAACTGTTTTTTTTTTCTCTTTTCTGGGTAAAATCAAAAAAATATATACTGTATATATCTTTACTTCATCATTTTTGTCATCCTTGTCAATAGCCACGGCCATTATCTAACAGGACAGTATCGCAAATACAAAAAGCAAAGCAGACAGGCTGAATGTCTGCTTTCCTTCTTTATTCTCTTGTTTAATAAGCCGTGCAGTTCCTCTGCGCTGGCTGCCTGCCGTTACCTGCCAAACACTTTGGGTGCTGCTGCTGGTGTTTTTTCGATCAGACTCGTATGTGAGCAGAACACGTGGAACCAGTGCCAAGAATATAATTTTCCTTAAGTCCTAACAACTGTGAAAACCAGAGCTGATTTACGGCGACTGAACACTATTACAGACCATTAAAGAAGAGTGAAAAAAAAAAAAAAAGAATTTGCTTCAGGTTTTTAGAGGACTCAAGAAACATTGTGTGGTCTGTGTAACATACATTATTTTATTTTTAGCGATTTAATCTTGAAGTTGGTGATTGATTTGGGCTATGTTCAAGCCTTCTGAAAGCTTGATCACAAGCTTCAGTTGCTTAAAGATAGAAGATTAAAATAAACACACAACACTTTCTTGTTGTTCTATTCTTTTATCAGGACTCAGATTACTTATGAAGTGAAATAACCTGAAACTATTTAACTAGCAGCTATAAGTATTAGTCAAGTTCTGTAGGTCCAAAGAGACACAGCAGCTTCTCCTGCTCCAGAGAAAACTACTTTGATTTGCAGTTATTCACGCAACTGCTGAGGATACAGGAAGAACCAGTTGAAAAATAATCAAATCAGCCTTTTTTTACTCACATTCAATGAAAATTATGCTTTTATAAATAATTTATTTTATCACCTGTCGCTGAAAGGCAAAGACAAGCAATACTATTTTTGGCCCCTGTCTGAGTGTGTTGATGTCAGACTTTCACCAAAATGCACTGTTAAGCACTTTATGGTTTTAATGAAACATTCAGAAAATGATCATTGGATCTACAGCTACAGCCAGTCTGGTTCAAGTTAGTCACCATTGCTTATTGACTTCAGAAAACACAAAAAATGGAGATAATTCAGTTACTTTTTACACATATTGTGCTATGGTTTGCTGTGGTAGTAACTGAGAGTCATTTACAATGCACACTCCAAGTACTACTAATTCTGTTGTTTAAGCATGACATGAAAATACAACATGAGTTTGAGCACAATGTTACTTTAAAGGTATGGCCTAAACCAAATCTCACTCTTTCCTCAAGCTTCTTCAGGATATGCAGGTTCTACTTTGTATTCAACTGGCGGCCCGCGGGCTGGAAATGGCCTGTGGGTTACTTCAGTGTGTCCCACTTCATTAAAAAAAAATTAAAAATGGGGGTGGGGGTGTCTGAGTTTGGGTTCTGTTTAATGCATCTATGATTCAATGCAATAAAATAAATTAATTTAAAGGTTAACAGACAATTAAACTTGGTTTATTTACATAATGACTTTAATCACTTTATGTTCAGCCCACGAGCTGTTGGCTTTCAGAAACTGACCCCCCCCCCCCAACCCCACCCGAGCAATCTAGTCGAATTGTCCTCACACTTAATTAACAATGTACAGAAGTCCCTCGCTACTCGCAGTTTGTTTATCGCGGACTCATTCTATTGTGGTTTTTCAAAATAAGATTGGACATTTAGCACCTGCTGCACATTTGTGCAGCCCAGAGATGCAGAGCTGCAGAAAAGCATCCTCCTGCATCTTTGTGCGGCCCTTACTGCAAGATAAACTTCCTGCTGCAGCTGATCAGCCGTTCTCTGTGCAGAACGGAGAAGTGAGCGTGGCCAAGAACGCTTGCAGGTGGCAAAGTGCAGAGGAGGCAGGGAGCTGAAATCATGACATTCTGTGCACGTTTAGAGCATTTAGAGTTTAGAAACATTGTTTAGAGTATTGCAAAAGTGTGGGAAAGGTTTTAAACGCCT
>JARVGQ010000474.1:19494779-19506588 GCA_031762355.1 Hypsolebias martinsi | reverse complement strand
GGGCGTAGGAACGGATCTCGTTCGTAAGTCGGGGACTACCTGTAGCCTGCTCCTCAGATAAATAATGTTAAATGATTATTATTATTTTTACATATGAATGTTTCTGTTCAGTGCCCTGAGATGACTTCTGTTGTGACTTGGTGCTACATAAATAAACTGAACTGAAATGTTTTATAATAAACCTGAAAAACGTTGTTTTTAATGATGACAGCTCCAAACATTCATTAGGTAGAGTTTTGGGTCCCAAATGAATAATTACGACCCACTATTGTCACAAGAGAGCTCCTTAACATGCAGTAAGTGCCTCCTGTCTACATCTTGACAATGTGCTTCCACTTATATCCATCTATAGCCCTTCTCTCCCTTTTGACTTTCTTCCCTCTCCCTCTCTTTCTTCTGACCCCGTCTTTCTCCCCAGGGAAGAATTCGAAGTGGTTTTATGTGTTTTGTGTCCTAAATTGACTAGGTCTGTTGTGTCTAGTGCCTGAGCCTTGCCAGGCCTCTATGCTAACTAAAATCTAATGTTACACTCGCCACACACACACCACAAGAGCTTGGTGGTTTCTGGCCACTGTATTCTGGACTCCACCGACTTCATTCTGACTGTTTGGGCTTGTCAAGTTCATAGGACGTTTTTAGCTAAATGTTTCTACAACACATCACCTCTGGCTGCTTTTCATCAGAAAGTCCAATTCATTTTACTGTGCTGTGTTCATGTGTGCAGATTTTGAATGTACTCAGCTCCATTTACACAAGAATTCATGTCAAATTTTGTTTGTATTTGTGACTAATTGTGCGCACGTGTTGTGTAAGAGCGAATGACAATTGGATGAGGAATGTCAGTCAAGAAGATTGAAAATGATGTTTTATTTTACTGAGGGGTAATTAAAGAGTAGAGAAAGGTGAAAATATTTATATAAATCATTGTTTTTTTTTTAATTTTATTTTATTTTCTTAAAAGATAACGGCTATCTCTAGCCGAATTTAAAAAAAATATTATACTGCAGCGGTGCATTATAGCATGATGCTTCTTTAACACTTCACTCTCCTGGTGTCATATCAGCTGTCATAATTATCATCTGACTTTAGAACTTTGATCTTACCAGTTTTGAAGTAACAAATAGTTGTTTTGCATAAAAAAAAGTGAAAATTTGGTCATGCAAATCAAAGTCAAGGTCAAGGTCAAGGTCTCTTTATTGTCACTTGCATCGCATGTGGTACATGTGGTGGAACGAAATTGACAGCATCCCAGTTATAGCCAACAAAAGTATAAATTGTAAAAGAAAAACAGTAATAAGATCTAAGATATGAACTAAGAAATACGCTAAAATAAGAAAACTATAAAATCTTAATAGTGCAAAAACAGTTTGCTGAACAACAGCAGCACGAACACGGGTCTGTGTGAGCAAATGAGTATGAATTAACACAACAGCATGAAATAAATCAGCATCATAAGATCAGCAGCATGTTCTTGTTTTTTAGTTTTCTACATTGCCTTACAACCTAGTTGTTTTTTTTGTTTGTTACATTTTAAAAAATATTTTATTCTCACTTGTTTTTCTCAATTTGTACACGTATTTTATGATTGTCTATTGTTGTCTGTGTTGTCTACTGTTGTCATCACTCTTTGCTAAAACCCGGTCTCTCTTGTAAATGAGTCCCACGAGGCTCAATGGGATTAACCAACATAACAAAAGGTTGAATGAATGAGATCAGCAGCATGGATAATCAGCAGCACATATCAACAACCAAGTGGCATTAGAGTGATTTTTTTCTTCTTCTTCCAAATAGTATTTCCTGATCTTTCTGGGACTGAAACACCTCTGATCATTGATTCAACTTGGAATATGTAAAGAAGTTTAGGACTTTTCCTTCAAAAAAAGTTAAATTTAGTTTAATGACTAATACTAAAAAGGAACAAACAAATGTTTTGCAAAAACAAACAAAAAAAAAGAATAAAAAGAACAGAAAAGACTTGTTGTGCAACAAAGTCTATGAAACTCTACACATATAACTTGGTGTTCTTTTGTTAAAACGTGCTAATTCTAGACAGACAAGTCTAAGTTTGATATTTTGAAACCACCTTTATTTGATTAGTCCCATTTGGCCGGGGTATGTATAGGCCAGTCATAAACTCATACCTCCTGCTGTGTTGTGTTACAAATAAGTCAAAAAGAGAGACAGTTCTGCTGCTGCAGTTGATGGAGCCGATACGTTCTCTTCCATTTAGCTTTGGCCCCAACACACACACATACACACACACACACACACACACACAAAGTGACAAAGTGCAGTGGGTCTTCCTGGCCTGGCTGGGCTGTGGGTAGCTTGTAACCCCAGTGTTTTATTAGCAACGAGTCCAACATGGCTAATTGCTTCCTAAGGGAGCCACCTCCCTCCACTTCACGACTGATTAACGATCAATATTATGTGTCTCGACAACCTTGACGGTCGTTTTTATTTTTTTCTTTCTTCATTTTGGTCACAAAACTTTTTATTGCTCTGCACCGCCACAAATCTCCAGCCTAAATGTTCGCTCGAACCGCTTTTTCGTCAGGGTGCAGTTAGAAAACATGCAAACTTTTTTTTTTTTTGGTCGTAATTACAGCACATAAACAGGATTTAACGATTATTGTAAATAATGCTTAGGTGTAACAGACATTTTACGGTTTTAAATTATTTCAGATTGTCTCTTCCATGCAAAAATAAGACAGATCACATTTCTTCCACGTGATTTTTCAGAAAGCGGCCACTCTCGTCTTGTCACGAGTAACACAATCTGGAGTAAATTTGAGCCCAAATATATAATTAAAATCAGATTTTAAAATTATTTTGTGAGATTGATTTGCTTTCTGTGTTGACCTTTGAAAGTAGTGCAGTGTGCGTGTTTCTTATTTTGAAATTGGATCAGTGAAACTCAGTGGAATCAAATCTTTCACCTAAGACTGAGGCCTTTTTAAAAATCCCATTCATTTTTTAGTGTAATGCTAACTCAGCATTCACACTACAGTATTGTTTTCTCGTTTTAAATTTTACATACATTTTTTTTTGTTTTTGTTTTGCCATTTAACTACGTCTTCATACTGTGTGCAGTTTTAGCTATTCATCTATCAAAACATCTGCCTCTTGCAGGAGGTGGGATCTGAGTAACTTTTATACTTCTGACAACATTAACTGTTTAATATTCCATCCATCCATTATCTGCTTCTTCCTTTTCAGATCACGGGGGTCACTGGTGCCCATGTCTAACCATCACTGTGCGAGAGGAGGAGGGACACCTTGGACAGGTCTCCAGTCCATCACAGGGACACATAGAGACAAACGGACATTCACTATCATCTAGGGACAATTTAGCCTAACATGCATGTTTTTGATATGTGGGAGGAAACCATAGTACCCGGAGTAAACATGTGCAGAGAGAACATATAAATTCCACCCGGAAAGGTCCTCAGCAAGGATTTAATCTGGTGACCTTCTCACTGAAAGCCGACAGCTGTTCCAGCTGTGCCACTGTACTCTTTTAGCTTTCAACAAGCATTGTATTAATTTAAATGGCCTTTTGCGCAGTTTAGCGTCTAACTCGTCTTTTGACATATTTAGCTTTTTGATACTCTTTTGCTACAACAATCATTTGCTAGATGGAGCTTTTAGTTGGACTTTTGTAACTTTTAACTGCGTGAACAATTTTTCTTGCATTTTTATACTTTTTTTTAATTTAGTTAACTACACTTTTGCTGCTTTAGCTTTTAGCTAACCTTTAACTACTTTTAACTTTTGGCTAGTTTTCTGCTTATTTGAACAACTCATTTCCAGCTGCTTCAAAGAATGTCAGCAGCAGCCATTCAGAATTAACACTGCATTTAGCAGAAAATGAAACTTTTCTAGTTAGCTTCTTAGTTTTAATCCACTTTTTCTGCCTGTTAGTCTAATCATATTTTATGTTGTCGTCTTCTCTGTGTGTGTGTGTTTGTGTGTGCGCTGTGGGTTGAGGTTTGTCACACAAAGGCAACATGATGAAAGCATAGCGAGCTAAATCCAGGCATCATCTGGTTTTTGACCTGGTATTCCCTGGAAGAAAAGCCTGAATATTTGATCAGTGGATGTCTGTGTGGGAGGACGTGAGCTTCGTGGCTCCTGAGAACTTTCCTTCATTTGCTTTCTGATTTTTAGTGCTAATATTTATTTAAAGCACAGCTTTTCATCTTTCCTCAAACCTTGTTCCTGATTGTCCTAATTACAAAGTCTGCATCTCTGATCATGACAACAAGCAACTGGTTTCCGGACCCTTCTTCTGGTTCACTTTTGCCTCGTGTGTGACTTTGATGATGCCACTGGGACTTATGAGATGCGTTTCAAACGGCTGCTCTCCTCAAACAGGATATAGATGATGTGTAGGTTTGTTCTCTTTGGAGCTGCTGTCAAATGTTCTTCTTCCACCCCCATGGTGGAAGAAGCAAATTACAGATTATTACTCGGTGGCCTTTAGCCACCCAGTAATTTGTGAATTCAATATTTTTCTAGTAATTTACTAAAAGCCAATCTTTCTTTTTTTTTTTTTTTTTTTTTTTTCAGTTACTTCTGAGAACCGTTTCCTAAGTTTCGAGTCTGCATCACCTGTGTTGGTTCCCCTTGGTCTCCTGGAACTACACCTTCATTCCTCACCAAGTATTTGGACACCACTGCTCTCTATCTATGGTCCCACCTGTCGCTCTCCATCATGGAGTCTCTTGCTGCCTACTGGAACTGGGATCATCAAACCTCTCCCAAAGCTGTGAAGAAACAACATACAGTAAGAGCTCTCACCTTCTGTCTAAACATCTGTGAAGAATTATTCATGAGAACTGGATACTCACCTTGAAGAGCCTCCTGGCCCTGTCCTCTTTTGACTCTCACCAATAAAGACACTTGCCTTTTACACCCTGAGTCTGTATTTTTGCTCTAACAAACTCTGGATTAAAACTCAAACCAAACTTGGCAAAAATGACACAGCCAAAATTATTTTGCAAACAATGCCATAGCCCCACCTGTTGTACAACTACAGGGCATCCTCTTGTTGTATTCACATCCCACACAGAGCGCACAAGCTTTATGAACATGCTTCCTGCCTTGTTCTCTGTTTTTGAGATATGTTTTGTGGCAGCAATACAGCAACAAATGTAAGGATATAATTATTTGCAAATGTATAATTCAAAAGATCTGATCCAAGGTTAAATTTAGTAACATATTTCACTTTTTGCTTTGGATGAACACCTTGTATACACATTTTCTGAAGTCGGGAACCACTTTTCATTCATCACCATAGATTGTGGAACATTTTCATATTGTCTGGATTGGTCTTCTCCAGCATTTATGTGCAAATGATATTTTGGGGAAGACAATGTAATGTGAGCTGGCACCTCATTTGGCTCAGACAGGTTCTTCCTCGTGTGGTGGCAACCAGAACAAATGTAGTGGATTGGAGGACCAGAGACGGCGGAAGGAGGAGTCGTTTTCACATTAGCACAATCACATTTTGAAAACGATGCAGCATTCCAGGACTCCTTTATTTGATTAGCTGTAATGTTATAAATGCAAGAATGTACTCTCATAAATGGCAAAAGTACCCAATGAATTACTTATTCCTGTCAGCAAATACCCACGCTAGCTTACCCTCCCTGTCTCTGTCCCATGGGCCACATTGCCTCCTCAATCTGCAATATGGAGCATAATTATACTAATTTTTTTGAATTGCATTAGCAAGGGCCTGGAGAAAAGAAAGGCTGTCTTTCTAAGCATGAGTCTTGACTATGCAGTAAACCACCATGCGAGCACCTCAGAGAGCAAGTACAGGGGGAGGCGGCGTGACCCCTGGTCTTTTACCCCCACCCTTCTTGTTTGCTTGGGCTTCCATCTCCTCCTCCCCGTTCCATGTTTTCCTCCCACACTTCCTTTGATTTTAAATGAAACATGTATTTGCAATCACTGGATCTGAAATTCGTAGCCATGTCAGTTTTATCCTTTGTCAGAGAGAGAAACACAAATTCACCATAAACTGAACAGACTGAAAGTATTTGCAAACATTATTTAAACTGTGCCTTTTATCTTTTACCTTGATTTTTTTTATTACTGTGACAAGAGCTAAAAGTGAACCGCTGGTCCAACAGAATACATTAAGCTTATTTATTGTGTTAAGCTTATAAGCATTCACACTATTGTGATCCATTTATCTTCACATTGTGTTCTGGTTCATCTTCTTTCAGCTTCCTTGTGCAGATTTAAACATGTTTCAGCTATTTTCAGCAAATTGTAGCTGGTTTTCAGGTGCTTTGTGCTCCTTTCAGCTTCTTTCTGCTAACTACAACATTTTTGTGCTTCTTCTAACTTATGTCTTCTATTTTCAGCTTTTTATGCTCATTTGAGCTTATTTCTGCAAGTTTCAGCCTTTTCTACTATTTCGGCTACCATTTAGTTGTTTAAGATTTTCCAACTAATTCCACATTTTTAATCATCATTTAGACTTTTTCAGCCTAAGTCAGCAAAAATGTGCTCTCTCCACTTCCTTCTTGAAATTTCAGGTTCTTTCTGCTTTTTAACTACCGTTCAGCTGTTTTTCTGTTGATAATTTCAACTCTTTTTTTTTTTTAGATAATTTCCACTTTTTTGTGCTCATTTCTGCTTCTTTCAGCCTAATTGTCAAAACGTGTTCTCTCCGCTTTCTTCTGCTAATTTAAGTCTTTTCTACTTTTCCAGCTACTTTTTAAGTTAATGTTAGCTGTTTTCAGATACATTCAAGATTTTTGTGTTAATATTTGCTACATTCAGCCTAACTTCTTTCTGCTAACTTCAGCTTGTTATTCTCCTTTCAGGTTTTTTCTGCTAGTTTCAGCTTTTTTATTTTTTATTTTTTATTTTTTTGGTTTGTTTGTTTTGCCTTTTTAGCTACTTTTCTACTGTTTTGTATTATATTTAGCTTTTTCAGCTAATTCCACTTTTTGTTCTTGTTGTTGCTGTTGCTCATTTCAGTTCTTGCACTTCCTTCTATTAGGTTAAGGTTCTTTCTGCCTTTTCAGCTACTTTTCAGCAGGGTTTTTTTTTTTTTTTCAGTTTCAGTTTTTTTTAGGTAATTTCTGAATTTTGTGCTCATTTCTCTATTTAAACCTATATCAGCAAATGTGTTCTTTCTGCTTTCTTCTGCTAACTTAGGCATGTTTTTCCATTTCAGCTACATTTCAGCATGTTTTTGGCTAATTCCAGTCTTTTTTTTCACCCAGCTAAGTTCTTCAGCAATAAGCATTCACAGTGAATTTTGGCAGAAAATGCAATTTCTCTGGTTTTTATTTTTGTTCCAGCGTTACTACATGGACACGTACAGTATATTTAGTCATATGATTCTTCTTTTTGTACTCGCTTCCCTTGTAGAACCAGACCCTCGTGACCAGGTCACGTCAGATGGGCCTGGTGGATGAGGGACTCTGGGGGACCGCAGGGTGCTGGTAGTGGGAACACTGCCTCTCTTATGAAAGACACCATTGTCCTTGTCTGGCTTGCCAACATAGAAAATGAATAAATCAAAGTGGAGAGATCAAGAGTGGAGGAGAGAAGAGAATGGGGGGGTGGGGGCGGGGGGGTATCTGGCATCTGCATTTTCAAACTGGTCACTGAGCTCTTGAAGAATGTTGTTATCATCCTGCAAATGCCACGAGGCTGAAGAATTCTGCATTCTATTACAGCATGATCCAACTTCTAATCAGATCTACACCTCTCGTCTACACTCACACTGTTGTCCTTTATACGGTTAAATGTTTTCATTAATCAAATTGCTCTTGACATTTTTATTTTGGCTCTCTTTCTTTTTTTTAAAAAAATATTTATTTATTTATTTTGTAAAACCTAACCAAAAGAGCTAAAGGCGTCTTTAGACCAGTTAATGTTTTGATAACACTGACATTTAATTTATGGTACCTATAATTTAATTCCACTTTTATTTATTTCTTAACTTCAGTTATTCTGTTCAAAAAGTGAAACTTGTATGTTATATTAATTCATTACACACAGACTGATATATTTCAAATGCTTATTTCTTTTAATGTTGATGATTATAACTGACAACTAATGAAATCCCCAAATTCTGTATCTCAGGAAATATATTACTTGACCAATTAAAAAAAAAAAAAAAAAAAAAAAAGGAAAAAAAAAAGGATTTTTAGAAATGTTTGCCAACTGAAAAGTATGAACATGAAAATTATGAGCATGTACAGCACTCAATACTTAGTTGGGGCTGCTTTTGCCTGGATTACTGCAGCAATGTTGCGTGGTATGAAGGCAATCAGTCTGTGGCACTACTCAGGTGTCATGAGAGCAGAGGTTGCTCTGATAGTGGCTTTCAGCTCTTCTGAATTGTTGGACATGGTATATCGCGTCTTCCTCTTCACAATATCCCATAGATTTTGTATGGGGTTAAGGCCAGGTAAGTTTGCTGGCAAATTAACAACACGGATGCCATGGACCAGATAACTTTGGCACTATGTGCAGATGCCAAGTCCTGCTGGAAAATGAAATCTGCATCTCCATAAAGTTGGTCAGCAGCAGGAAGCATTAAGTGCTCTAAAACATCCTGGTGGATGGCTGTGTTGACCTTGGACCTCAGAAAACACAGTGGACCAACGTAACACCAGCAGATGACATGGCACCCCAAACCATCACTGAAATCAGCAAATACTGGACGAAACTTGACACTGGACTTCAAACAATGTGTATTATGTGCCTCTCCTCTCTTCGTCCAGACTCTGGGACCTTGATTTCCAAAAGAAATGCAACATTTACTTCCATCAGAGAACTCAACTTTGGACTACTCAGCAGCAGTCCCAGGTGAAACACTTCTGACTCTGTCTCTTGTTCAAGAGTGGCTTGACACAAGGAATGTGACAGCTGAACCCCTTGTCTTGCATGCATCTGAGCTGTCATAAATGAAGGTTTTAAAGGCAGAACCCAAGGGGGCAGGCAGGACTCGGGAGACTCGGTGGATAAATAAAGAAATACTTTTACTAAACACAAAATAAATGAAGCTGTTGAGGCAGCAAAACTCACGCTCTATAGAAGACACGTGGAAAATCACGATGAACACGTAGGAACCCAGAAAGAAGAAACGAGACAAATAGACAGGAGGCCATGCTGCGACAGTGAGTCCGAAGCAGGGGAGGCTTCTGTCGGACACATGAGCTGGGAACGGTCGGTGGACACTAGCGGCCAAAAGTGGTACTGCACCATTTTTTTTGCTAAAAGAAAAAAACAGTCATTTCTCAGCCAAAAATTGGTCTAAAAATATGGGGAAAAAATCCATAAATGTGTCGCTTTGCCCACAGCACACCTGTAAACACTTTCTTGTGTAGATTGCGACACAACGTAACGGCATTTTCAAGTTTTACAAAAAAAAAATAAGCGATCTTGAAGACAATTACACTGCGTTATAATGGCACCCGCTGACAGACGTTCCTGTGCCTACGTCACAGACATCGTATGCGGAAGTACCCGGATTTCCCGTGACGAAACACGGTGCCAAGTTTAAAATCACTTTTAAATCAAATTTTTATTGATTTGTCATTTTGCTTGTAAAAAAAAATTGTTGAATGATACAACATATATATGTTGTGCCATTTATGCATAGTTCCAACATCATGTCACACACACTTTAAAACTAAATCTGTAGCAAATTGCACTAATGGTAACGTCTAGGTATTTGGATAAAGTCTTAAAATTGATCATTTAGAGGCAGAACATACGAAGTGAAAGTGACCAAACCGATCAGTTTGTAACTGCAGATCAGTGCAATTTGAGGAAAAAAATAAAATCACCGTAATGCCACACTAACTGGTGATATGTGACTTATCAGTGCTGCTGATTATCGTATGCTGCTGATATCATGCTGCTGATTATATCATGCTGCTGTATTCATTCATACCCATCTACTCACAACAGACTCATGTTCAGGCTGCTGTTTAATATTCCGTGTTATTTTCAATTATTGGTGTTTAGCGTAAATCTTAGAGCCTTATATACTACTTCTGTTTATCTTTATACTGCTTTGCTATTTTTGGGTGCAACTGGGACCTTGAGTACACAGTGTCGTTCCACCTCATGTGCCACATATGATGCAAATGACAACAAAGAAACGTGCACTTGAACTTGAATTGTAAACAAGCTGTTAAAAAACAAGATTTTTCTCTTTTATAATGGAAGCAACATTGCATATTTTTTGTTTTTTTAATTCCTTTGTTCAGAACACAGAATATTTACCTCACTCCAGGTGCTTTATTAAAGTGAAAATAGTGAAAACTATGGTTATAAGGAGGAAAAAAAACTAGAAAAATATTGTCCTTAGTTAAAATAACCTAAAAACGTCAACAACTTAGTTGATTTCCTGATTCATACTCAGCAAAACAGGTAGAAAAATCCAACAAAGTTAAGTCAGGTCCTCTGGATGGTTTATTTTTGTTGGAACGGTTAATCTTTTATCCAAAAGACTTCATCGGTCCAAGGAGCTGCAACAAACTCAGTCTTACAAATAACACTTTCACACACAGTGGGTCAACCAGTTTGATGGTGCTCAGATGGTTTCTTGGATGGTGGTGGTGTTTTCGATGAAAGATGTAATGTTTCAACAAAATAAATAAATAAATAAATAAATGAAAACATCCAGAGGACCTGATTTAACTTTGCTGCACTTTTTTGACTCTTTGCTGTTTTATACTTTGTCTTGCACTCATTTTTGTGACTATTTGCGAACAAGTCTTGAATGAGTAACAGTACTGTACTGGCAAAAAAAAAAAAAAAAAAGAAAAAGTTTGGCATTGAGTAACTTGCATCAAAAACGTAATTACATTCATATTGGGAACAAACAAACTAAATAAAATGTTAAAAATGTCTACAATCTGATGACAAGGTATCTGATTAACTGGGCATTAATAAAAGATTTTCAAGGACAACTTACGCATTTTATTTTTATTGAAACAAAAGTTTATGGTTCAGACAGGGCAGCCAAACTCTCGGCCAGCCTTTGCCTCACCAGTACAGCTTTACAGCCAGAATAAATGGATAAACTGGTGAATCTGTAACAGCAAGACAGCAGCTGGCTTTCAGACTCACTTCAGCACAGTGGCACTTTGCTGCAGCCTCTGTTCCCAGGTGTGTGTGTGTGTGCATGTGTGTGTATGTGTGTGTTTGTGTATAAATGGCTTCCACACAATGACTGCCCTGTGTGACCTCGTGCATCTGTGTCTGCTCGGACAAGGTCTACTGTCCTGCTTGCGGCTGGGCCCTCTCTTCAGTGTTGACGGCCTGCTACAGGTGCCCCGCACATCTGGTGCTTCACAAACCCCCAGTAGGCTAGGCTGAGCCAAAGATGAGTTACATTAAGACAGCCCCCCAAAGAGTGTGCTAATAAAATCAGCAGGAATATAAGAAGTTCCTTTCAGTTGCTATTTTGAGGAGTGAGAGAAGTTAAAAGACTTTTTTTTTCTTTGCAGGGCAACAAATGCATTCATTATTTGACCCGTCCGCAAGTTCATGACAAGACCTCTGCTCATTAATGAAACTCTGTGCTTGGGATGAGGTTTTAAACAGTCATCACACTGTTATTTCATTGAACACCCCCCCACTACCACCACCCCCACCCCCCACCATCTTTCAGCAGCAAACACATACACATAATCAATGCTCTGTCCCGCAACAACCTCTGTTTGCAAACTCTGGTTGAAAGAAGCCATTTACAGATGTTTTTGTAAGCCAAAAGAATATTTGTCATTCATTTGGTAACTTCTTAAAACAAAGCGGC